>CM046536.1:3622500-4215000 GCA_024713555.1 Spirodela polyrhiza
TCACCAAAGTTTAGATAAAATTTGATTTCACCAAAAATATATAAGTCAACGCGTACTTTGTAAAAAGGGGTGATGAGATCCCTCTTGAGTTGAGTTGTTGACCACAAACTTGACTTCAAAGACTCCAACATGTAGTGAATGATGGTGTGACAAAATGATAAAGGTGAAATGAGTGGAAAAGATGTGGTGATGATGACCCTCATGGGCTCCCCAAGTGAGGCGATTGACCCTCATGGCCTCTACTTGTGGAGCATTGACCCTCACGGCCTCCCTTTGACTAAGGATAAGTTTTTGAATATATGACTTCAAAATAATTTATTCATAAACTTCTCCTCTTATAAATATATGAGCTACCCCCTTTTATAGAAAGTTCTTGGGAGTGGTTACAAGAGAGAGGAGTTATATATAGCAAGGAGATGCTTGGCACCTCTTAGTTGACCCTGTTGATTAACTTGACTTCTCTAGGGTTGATTGGATGTTGTCCTCCACATCTTGACCTCCTCTTGACCCTTGATCAAGGCCTTGATGAGCATCTTGTGGCCCTGTAGTCGAATTCCCAAGTGATGTTTGGATAGTTATAGGTGGTTGCTCAAGGGATACTTCTAAGGGTCCCCTTGTGAGAGGAGAGAGTGGTTGATGAAACACCCCTTCATAGAGGCATGACCCTTCTCCTTGAGAATGGTTCTTATCTAGGCCTAAATCCATGCCTTGACCCTCCCTTGCTACCTTGGTGGCAGGGTGTGGCTCAAGAATCTCATCATGAAACTTTCATACAAAAGTTTTGATCCATCTCAAAAATAATTTTTCAAAATTAGAAGCTCATCACTACTTTTTAATTAAATCACTCACAGACTTGATAGCACTGCATAAACTAGAAATCATCATTTTGAAACCTCTGATCAATCACTCAAAACAGTCCCTAATTTAAAATCATTGATCTGAAAAATTCCATTCAAATTATATACATTATTTTTTAGTTCATGTTATATATTTTTAAAATCATATGTTTCCTAAATTTTTTATTCAAATGATTTGGATATATAATCTTATGCTTTGGTACATTCAAATGATCTTAGCATTTTAAACCCTAATAAATTTAGTGAAATGAGAGTTATGAAATCAGAAAAGTAATACCCAATAGAAAATTTAATTATCTTATTACACATCTGAAATCTAGTTGATTGAAAAATCATTTGAAAATATATAAATTTATTGTGGTATACATTATATATTTAAGCTCTAATCATTGGCTATTGAATAGTTATTACCTGAATTCAGAAAGTTTTCCTTCCATTTAGCAGCACATATAGATGTCTCAAAATTTTCAAATTACTACAAGAATAGAAATGTATCATAGATCTCCAATCATCCTAGGTTTTAATGATTAGAGTAGGTATAGTGACAACTACCAGATATTTATGAAATTGAAAACGTAGTCATTTATACTATCCACTAATCAAATTCCAAAATCATTACTATTTAAATTTAAATCGTCCTAATTTGATTAAAAATTCTACTATATTTGATCCTTCCATAGAGTTAAGATCTATCTATATCAAAAAAGGGAGATTGAAAGTTTTTGCAATCATGAGATGATTTCATGATGACTATATGCATGGAAGGGTATTATTGTAGCCCCACATATAGTATAATTTCTTAGTTGATGATCGTGACTACTGAATATTAAGGAATATTTGCCACTTTAACTACAATTCAATTCAAGGGCTTAACATTTAATTACCTAGGCATAAACCTGATAATAAGTTAACTAGTAAAATGATCATCACTCTATGTTTAGATTTTTGCATCAATAGGTAACATATGAGTTGAATAACATTTGACAAACTCTTTAGGAGAGCAGTTAAATGTAATAAACTGTGCAGAAATTGCAAGACATTGAAGTTATATTAATTTTACAAGATTAAAATATAAATATTTAGAGTTCAAAATCCAATTGTGAGACATGATGTTTTGCTAACTATTAGCTGATCTTTGGAGTGAGCCAAAACCTAGAGAACATGTTTGATCTGGTAATTTCTATATGAATAGAGAGGCCCCTTCTCAATCTAAAAAAAGTGCAAGAGTGTTCTATTGACAATATGGCATTTCTAAGTGGTTAGTGATGCATAATTATCATATTTGATGTATTAATTCATACCTAATGAAATAGATATAATGTTAGATCTAATAAATTATTTTAATATTAATTTCATAAAATACGTGCTTAATATATAGTTTTCATATATTTTATAGCATGTTTATAGTTTGACTATTTCTTGATTATATGTTAAATGTTTTAATTTATTTTTCCCATAAATCCGTCATAATTATAGATAAAAAATTTTAATTAAATTATTAGACATAAATATTTTCTCCTGATTTTTTTAGATTTTTTTCGCAATATATTTCTAGAAGCCCATTAAGAGCCCGATTGAATCGATTTATTTAATTAAATTTTATTGTTTCAGGAATAAAGGAAATGGTCGGAAAATGTCGGAAACCTCTGGAAACGGCCGGAAAAGTTGACAGAAAAACGACCGGGAAACGGACGGAGAAACTTATCCTATTTTGCGGCGCCAAACTGCCCCTTTTTTCCCGCGCTGGCGTGATTTTAACGTGCTCGCTGGAACTGGCGCCAAAAGAACGCGCCCAAATCCCAATCTCCCGCCCTCCCGCTCTCCCGCCCATAAATACAATCCCCCGGGCCTCCTGCTAGCATCTACCTCCGTGCCTCTCTCTCTCTCTCTCTCTACTCTCTACTCTACCCTGCCTTTTTCCACCTCCGATCGCGCCCGCTACCCGTCGACGGCGACGAAGATGGTGGTGGTGGCGCTGAGACCGGGGCGCTTCTATGGCAGCGCCTTGCCGAGGCCGCGGTTCTACCCTGACGTGAAGTTCAACGACGAGCGTGTGGATCCCCCTCCAGAGGTGCTCGATCCTCTGCTCGGCTGGGCCCGGGAGGCGCACTGGTCCATGGGTGGTCTCAGCTTCCAGCGCCACCGCCTCCAGGGCCGCATCGAGGGTTCCATCAAGAAGCTCCGGGCCGAGGCGGAGAGGGCTGAGAGGAAGGGCAGTAGTGAGGCCACAAAGAAGATTAAGGAGGAAGAGGCAGGGAAGAAGAGGAAGGCCCGTGCTGTGGATCCGGTGGAAGAACTCGAAGAAGACGACGGCGTGGAGGAAGAAGAGGAGGAAGAGGAGGAATGTGCCGTCAATGCCACGCCTACTACTCCCCGGTCGAGGCAGAGGCGGCGTCGACTGGCCATCCCCGACGAGGACGCCTTCGATTCCGACGCGTCAGAACAGACCAAAGGGGTGGCTGAGGAACCAGAGCCCTCCTCGAGCCGCCCTCGGCGGAATAGCGCGAGGAAGCTCGGAGACGAGTTCGACAGGGTGGCTGGCATTTCGAATCGTGATGGGAGGACGCCCGGACCTGACTCGTCTCTTCCTGCAGCCGGCGTTCCACTCTGGGCTCGGAACCCCATCAAGGAGGGGACCATGTCCTCCCTTGCCCCTGTCGAGTCCGGTTCCCCGTCGGAGAAAGCGAAGGGGAGGAGAAGCGTGAGGAAGGTCGCGGCGGCGGCACCGGAGGCCGGCAGAAGCTCTCCGCGCACCTCTCCTCGCTTGCGGCGATCTCCCCAAAGGTAAGAGGTAATTTTCGGAGGCCTTTTTAGGTTGTAATGATGGCTAAGATCTGAAATGCGACACTGTTTTTGCCCCATGTCGTTGTTCCTTCGGCCCCCAATTTTGAGATCCTTTTCCCCCCGTTTGCCATGGCGTCTAGTAGCGATGCCGTTCATCTGCTTGCTAACGCCGCATGTTGATTCCAATTTGGCTGCCCTGAAAGCCACGGGGTTGAATTCCATCCGTTCAATCCTCCGTCGCTGCCCCCGAACTTGGGACTCGATTCCAGTGAATTCGACTGCTGCCGATCCCACTGATGGGTTTGTTCTTCGAGCGGAGAGCTGGATCATTGTCGTTCTAGGCATCGCCCGACGCCGACTCGACTGGGTCCGAGACGATGAACGACGCAAAAGCGCAGAAAAATAATTCAGAGAAGTTGAGGAAAGGGGGGGGTGAAGGTTCTTGATGGGGAGATGAAGGAGATGTGGAAACCGGGGGGAGAATCACGGCCGCCGCTGCTGCTGGGGCCTCCGCAGTAGCCAGGCCTCCCGCAGCTGCGCCTCGGCGGCATCCCCGAAGCTCTTGGCTCTCGCCAGGCAGAAATGTGTGCTGTGTCCCGATGCAGACGGCACCCGGCAGGTGCTCAGAATGTAGCACGCCGCCGACGTATCCGGCCCGCGCGCCTGCACCACCACGCCCCAGGTCTTCGAGCAACCCCTCACCTCTGCGGGTGCGTCTGAGATCCCCTGGGCCCCCCCGAGCTCCTCCACCAGGATGATCCCGTCCGGCGGCCTCGCCGCCCCCCGGTCCCACCTGCGCCTGATGGCGGGCCAGCTCTCCGCGCAGGCAGCCTCCCTCTCCAGCCTAAGCGGCGCGACGGCGTCGCGATCCGATCCCTCGGTCGAGAAGACATGCATCAGGAACGGCGCCTTTCCGATGTTCCGGACGATCTGCGCGAGCAGAAGAGCACAGACGGTGTCGGCGAGAAATGGGAATTTCCAGCAGATGGACGAACCGCCATGATCAAATCAATCGATCCTCCAACGAGTAGAATTCCAAGAACCGGTAGTACCTCGACCACGCACCCCCGCATCCACTCGTCGAGCTTCTCCGACAATGCTGCCTCCCGGACGCCACTCTCATTGTCTTTCTCCTCACTGCACCTTCCCTTTCCGAGGCTCGCCGGCGAAGGGACCGCCGAGGTGGGGCAGGCGGCGGATCCGACGATCACCGCGGCTAGCGATTCCCGCTTTCCCGACTGGAGGGAAGCCGCCCTCCCCGTCGGTGGCCGTCCTCTCTCCAGTTCCTGCCGCAGAAGAGCGGCCAACCCACGAGGGCCCCCGAGGATGCCATCCCGGCGGCGGATCACGTCACCGAGGGGCGGCGCCGCCTCCGGGGACTCAAGCAGATCGTGACCTCGTCGTCGCCTCCGCCCGTCCCCTTCCCTTCCCTCTCTGCACTGCATTCGAATATCATCAGGCAGGGGAGGCTGCCCCTGTGAAGACGGGCAGGCCGGTGGGCGGGTGGGGATTTAGCGAGAAACCAGAGGAATCTAAAACCAACATCTGATATAGCCGGTGACGGGGGACGTTCACGAGCCGTCCGATTCGATGGCGTTGCCGACGTGGAGGGCCGGGCGTCGACCCTCCCGCCAGCACGCTCCCTGAACGCGCGGCCGCGCTTCCCAGCGTGGCCTGCGCCTGCTTTCTCCCTTCCACGTCGGCCCCCGCCTTCCGTGGATGTTGGGGACGGCGTGCCGCGGCCACGTGGCGGGCGCCGTCCAGAGCCCACAGGCGCACCGCTGCTGGGCCGGGGCCCGTCAGGAGGAACGAGGCCCAGAGTGCTCCAGCCCAGTCCCCTAGTTTGGTCCACGCAGAGTACACGCGGCCGCAAGGGGGATGAAACTTCCTGACCCTTGGATTGTTAGCGTTGACGTTGTGTTTTGGATGGCGCGTGGGTCCGGTCGCTGGATGGTTCAGAAGGGGGAGTTGACCTGAATTGGTCAGGATGGGCTGCCGGGGCTGAAAAATGTCCGGTGGCAGTTAGACAGCGCTAAGTGCCGGGGTCGTAACGGGCTAATCACGCACCACAAGTATCATAGACTCTGCCTTCTTCTGATAAACTAGGGCCAGGTCAAGGCGTAGCGGGCCCTCGCGGCTGTAGAGGCCGGAAAAGTAGACGCGACCTTCCTTGCGACCTGTGGTTTATTTATTCTTGTCTGCATCGTACCACAAGTATCATAGACTCTGCCTTCTTCTGATAAACTAGGGCCAGGTCAAGGCGTAGCGGGCCCTCGCGGCTGTAGAGGCCGGAAAAGTAGACGCGACCTTCCTTGCGACCTGTGGTTTATTTATTCTTGTCTGCATCGTCCCTCTCCTTCGTAGCCCCAACCCCGCCTCCGTTGCCTCCCGTACGAGCCCGCCGTCTGCGCCATCGCAGCCAGCACAGGTGATTGTTCCTCCCTTGCTCTCTCCATCTCTATCTCTTTCTCGATCTCTTTCTTCTTTCCTTGGAGCGAGTTGGAGGATCAGAGGGAAAGGAACGCCATCTGAATAACGGGCACTCGATCTTCGTCTCTGTGAGTAGGGAAAGCCTCCGCGGATTGTGGAGACCGGGAGAATGGAAGGGGGGAAGGGCTGCAGCGGGGCGTGGGTCACGGGCACGCCGATTCCTCTGCAGGCCAACCAGCAGCCACCCCCCTACTTCCCCCCGTCGGGTCCCGGCCACATGAATCACCCCTACGGCGCCGCTCCCTCCCGAGAAGCGTATCCCTTTGCACCTGCCTCCGCCGCCGCCGCCCAAGGGCCAAATCCGTATGTGCCTGCCGGCGCCCATGGAGCCAATCCTTACGTGCAGAGGCCCCCCGCCTCCCACCCCTCGGCGACGGGTGAGTGCTGCAGCCCGGCTCGCTCTCTCTCTACCCCTGTATTATTGCCTCCCCTTCTCAGCTTGGGGACCTAACATCCCCACCCCCCCCCCCCCCGACCAGCCTCCGAGATGGTCGTGAAGGTACTAGGTCGATGCGGGAAGAAGCTGGAGAAAGGCGCCAAGAATGCTGGGAGCGCCACCGATCACCTCTGGCAGCACCGTACTCTCTCTCTCCCCCTCTCTATCCTCTCCCCTCTCTCTATCTCTTCTCTCCCCCTCTCTCTATCTCTTCTCTCCCTCTCTCTCTCTTCTCTCCCCCTCTCTCTATCTCTTCTCTCCCTCTCTCTCTCTCTCTCTCTCTCTCTCTCTCTCTCTCTCTCTCTCTCTCTCTCTCTCTCTCTCTCTCCCGCTAGTCTCTCTGAAATGCCCCAGTTCTTCGACACAGTTAGGACGGCCCCAAACCTCAAGGATGCGGCGATGAGCAGCCTCGCGATGGGGACGAAGGTATTCGCCGAAGGGGGGCGTGACAAGCTCTTCGAGCAGACTTTTGGGATCCTCCCGGGGGAGCTGCTCCGGAAGGCGTACGCCTGCTACCTCTCGACGCCCTCCGGCCCCGCCATTGGGACCCTCTATCTGTCGACGAGAAGGCTGGCCTTCTGCAGCGGCCATGGCCCCTCCGCATCTCCGGGGCAGCCGCCATTGGCCCACCACAAGGTATGCAGTGGCTCCGAGCTCTCCGGTCGCGAGAACGTCAGAGGGATGTGCTCATCTATCATCCCTTGCGCAGGTCGTCCTGGAGCTCAGTCAGGTTCTGGCGGTAGTGCCCTGTCCGAGCAGGATGAACCCCTCCGACAAGTACATCCAGGTCCTCACCACGGCAGGCCACGAGCTCTGGTTCATGGGGTTCGTCTCCTACGAGAAGGCGGTGAAGAACATGACGGAGGCCCTGCAGCAGCGTCCGCCTGCAACCGCCGGGTCAGGAATCAGTCCGACGACGATATGACCATCGGTGATTTGCTGATGTGCGAGTGGAATCTGTTCTCCCAACAAGGCGGCGACGACCGCAATTAAATGTCGAGAGGAATCTGTTCCTCCCTGAAAATATCTATTCGAAGAACGTTTTTCCTCCGAAAAGAAGGCGCTTTTCTCGGATTCTCCCGCACCGTTCAGGCGCGATTCCGTTCATGGTGTCAAGATGATCCGAGGCTGGAGAGCGACGCGCTGCAGGAGAGAGAGAGAGAATCCAAGTTAGGACCCACAATGACGACGATTTGCAGAAGCAGTAGGGTCATCAGTCCCTCACGCACCCCTTAACTCACCTTGATCTGGGTCCTGTTGTAGGTGTAGGTGACATGGACGGACCCGTCGCTGGTCTGGATGACGGCGGGGTAGGAGAACTCCATCCCCGGTGTGTCCTCCAAGGTGACGACCTCCGCCCAGGAATCCCCGTCGTCCTCGGAGACGGCCATCTTCAGCACACCCCTGGAGACCGTGTTGTAGGCCAGCAGCAGAAGTCCGTCCCTCAGCTTCACCCCGTCGATTCCTGCGCGGCATCCCCACAACCGTGAGCCCTTGTCGCCGTCATCTTCCCTCCCTGCGGAGGGGAGCACCGCCGCCGCCGCCGCAGGGCCACTAAATAGATATAGCCAATGAACCTGAACCTGAGTTCGGGTTAGGGAGCTGCGTGGGCTCTGCGTAGCTCCAGGTAAGGCCGCCGTCCGGCGATTCGGCGACGCAGACCTTCCCAATGCTCTCGAACGAACGCAGTAGAACGCGCAGCGTTCCTCGCGCAGTCAAGAACGGCACCGGCTGGATGACCCCCAGCGTCTGGCCCTGGACGCATATCGGCCCGTGCTTCCTCCATGTCCGGCCGCGATCTTCGGTGACCTGCCAGCTACACGCGTTAGACGAGCAGCCGCCAGGAGGACCCCGACCTCGCTCTCTCCCTCTCTTTCTGTGCATGTAATCAAATCACCTCCATCCACGCGCCCCACGAATTCCAGCTTTCCACGGATGATCCACAGAGCAGACGGCCGTCATCCAGCAAGATGGGCTGCGCCAAGCAAGCAAACAGAGACGTTAAAGGCATGCTTCTCCCTCCTCGTCATCCTGCACGGACTGTGTGATGATCATCTCCCTTGCCTTGTTCTTGGTTGGGCCCAGAACGCCCGGGGGAAGCTGTTCCCGGTCCGACCAGCTGATCCCCCCGTCGAACGATCGCCTCATGCACCCGCTCCACCTGCGTTTTCATCCGCCGTCAGCCCAGATCGCGTCTCGAAAGTAAAGACGGCGCCGTCTAACGCCTCGCTTTAACAAGCCAAACCACGGTCAACGACCAGATATGAGCGGAATTTCGGCAATGGCGCACACCAGACTCCCCAAAGAAAGCACTTCCGTCAATTGACGGATTGGGAGAAGAACATGATGCTCCGTCATTAACCTAAACGAAGACCTGTTTGACGGGGGTTCTGAGGAACTGCTGAGCACTGAACTGCTGGCGATGTACTAAAGCCTCCAAGCGTCCGAGACAGTGCCTCTCTGAAGCTCATCTTGTCGGTGGATAGCAGAGCAATTCAAGATGGCGACAGGGGATAGAACAAAAGGGAGAGAGTACCGGTAGAGGCGTGGGAGGGGATGCTAAGTCCCCTCCCGACCCAAATGACCAGATGGGTCCGAGGCTGCGTAGTTTATGAACAAGGGACTGGAGCCGGCAGGTGGTTTATGCTCTTCACATAAGTCCAATTCCCATCAATCGGAATGATCCCACAGAAAGCCGCCGTTTCGATCCGAAGAACCTGCCGCGAGGAGGCAGTTAGACGGCGCAGGGCCGCCCAGTACAGTTCACAGCCCATGGTCTGGCTGCAGGATGGGACTGGGGGGGACTCACTTTTGGACCTCCTGGCCGATCTTGTAGAAGAGCAGCAGCTCGTTGGAGGGCAGCTTGAACAGAACAGGGTTCCACATCGGAACACCAGGCTCTTCGTCGGCTATCATCGGAGGCTGCCATGCCCCATCCTGCAAAATGGGGAGAGCTCAATCTATGAAAGAAACTCTGGGAGGATGGCATACGCTTCTTCGGCTCATTCGGTTCTACTGTGACCGCACGCTGTATCTTTGTAGCCAGATCTTGACGTCGCCGGCCCCCTCTCTGGTACCTCCAAAGTAGGCCACGAGGAACTGGTCCTCATCGAGCTGTCACCGAAACGGCGGAAGAGCTCGATCAGAATGTGACAACCCCGAGGGGGAAGGAGGAGGTGGGCGGGCAAGCACATTCTTGCCTCGACGATGGTGGATGCGTGGCAGCTATTGAAGGGGGCGGATCCCTGGGGGAAGGTGTACTCCTCCCTCACCACCTCCCAGGCGGCGCCGCCGCAGCTCTCCCTGCCGTGGACGACGCTGGAACTGGCGGTCTTTTCGTAATCGGAGCCTTCCCTCATCTTCCGTCCTATCCTTGGCCCACTGCCGTTGCCCCGTTCTCTCATGTGAGGACTGGGAAGGGGGGATGGGGCGGTTCGGTGGGAGGGTGTCCGTGGAGGAACCGAGAGGGGGAGAGACCGATTGGAGCGCCAGACGTCGGTACAGAAGAACCCGTGACAATCGGAGGCGACGAGGAGGAATGATAGAAAGAAGACGCCAAGGACCAGCCTCCACGCCCCGGTGCAGTCACCGGCGGTGGCTTTGCTTCTGTCGCAGACGGTGTTGTGCGTACTAATGCCGGACATCGCCGGAGACATTGTCGGAGACCCTGCCCTTACACGAGGGTTTCACTGATGTTGTATCCCAGCCACTGAGCCCCAGGAAATTAATTTATATTAGATGGAGAGAGGGTGAGAGATAGATCGAGAGAGAGAGAGAGAGAGAGAGAGAGTAGATTTCTGATAATTGCTTACCATTTAAAAAAGTTATTTATGGCAAAAATTTGAGATTTTTATTCTCCAATCCAGTTGGGCTCTATTGTTTCATGTGCATTTATTTAAGATGTATGTAATCTAAAAGTTAAATATTAGCTTAAGACGCAACAAAAGTAATATTATTTAATCTATTAAAATCTTATATGGTCAACTTATCGTATTATTTTTATTCAAACATAAATTTCAGCATAACCCTCAATATTTAATGTTCTTTTCCTCCAATCATTATGGTGAATAAATACAAGAAGATGCCTCACTATTAATTGAAAAAAAATAAAAGTCGTACAAAAAGAGACAAGTAAATCACCTATATAATACATGTTTTAAAACAGTTAATAATGATGCATAAAAATAGGACCTTTGAAACTTGAATGTGACTCTTGGAGTTTGTGAGATATAAGTGTTGGATTTTAGGTCACATTAAGATAAAAAAAGGAAGGGGTTGAATTGATCAAACATTTTTTTCTTCATAAATAATTTTTTTGAGATATTTTTTTTCCCAATGGGCTGAAATTTACGAGCTGTAAATGTTAGCTCATTATTTTTTATAGTGATTTGGTTCACAATCTATATCCACTATCCCATAACACTCCACATCCTTTGCAATCATCATTTCTTACAAAAAGAAGAGAGACTTTCAATTCCCCAGTATTCAAGATTTCCAAGCCACAGAAGAACCCCTTTCAAAGGTTAAAAGGGCCAAATCTTCATTTGTTCTACACATTCAGATCTCCTCTAGTGTTAAGAATTTCATAAGTAGCTTCATTATAATTTTCCTTCTATGTTGTATTATTTCCTTCTTCAGAAATGGTTTTTGGTATTGTGTTACTCCTTAAGAAAGGAACGTGTCATAGATTTAGGAGGGACCATAGAGGGAGTTCTTATGTAAAGGCTTGGGGAGTTGGGTAGCTTTAGACTGGACTGAAAGACTCAAAATTTGTCATTCACCATTTCCATTTTGTGTCATACAAAGTACTTTGTTTTAGGGTGGCTGAGATAAGAGGAAACACTTCATCCCCAGATCTTAGTTCAATCTACATAGCTATGACTACATAATTTACTGACAACTCCAAATTAGACCAATTCAAATCTTACATGCATTCTTGGTAAATTCCAGATCTCTGTCCTTAATAATTTTTCAAACAAATTTAATCTTTTTCAGTAAAATGTGAATAGTGAAATACCAACAATCACTTAAAAATTAAGTTGTTCATGCATCAAAAAGATAAAGGAAAGGAATCTTCTACTTTCAAGAAATTCTTATTGGTATGATTGTGTCTTAACATTTGAGTCTGATGGAACCAAATACCAAATCGTACAATTTGCTTGTACTAATAATCAGATATAGCAATTGATATATGTACAAATCAAATTTTATTCCATCACATGTCGGCTTGTTAGAATATTGACAGATGTGAGACATGCTATCCTTTCTGCAAGGGTTGTTGACACAAAATCACAATGTGCTCGCATTAAATATCTCATTTGAAATTTTGCCTAGTTTCCATAAGATTCAAGTTTACACAAATTTTTTTGTCATTAAAATTATTGAAATATATGTAAGACTCAACATATAATACTTCAATGGGGGCTACAGTGGAATCAACTATTACAACGGGCATTCATAATTAAGCAATCCATAATAGACTTTTCACCATATGCGAGACTTGTTTTCATAGAATCGTCTATAGGAGCACAGATGTATAGCAAGTACTATCGGGCATGCCATGATGAATAGAGTAACATGAATCCTGCTAGGATAGAGGGATAGACTCTCTCTCTCTCTCTCTCTCTCTCTCTCTCTCCCTCTCGATCTATCTATATATCTAGCTCTACATTTATCCAGATAATAGAGGGCGATTTGCCCAAAGGACGTGTCGGTGGACAACTCAAATAGGAGGTAATCTCACAATCGCACGTGGCCCCGTCGCACTCAAATAGGAGGTAATAATTATTGTTATAATCATCCTTATCAGTAGTATCACTGTCAGTGTTTACAACCTTCTGCGTCCTATACAACCAGACGGAAAGAAGAAACTCACAGGAAACTCATCAACGTCATCAAAACTTTTAGAGCCGGTAAGAGAGGGTTCCTCGTAGAAAATCTCTGTCATTTCGATGCCAGGCTGGGCTCCTCTCGCACAGCTCTCAGAGCCCCCCGGAGAGATTCCAGCCTTGTCTTTGATCTGAAGTCTCGAGCCGCGCTGCGATCTGGGCCAGCTGGCCCTTCACGCTCAGATCGATGACGTGGACGTCGTCGCTCCCGTAGCTGATGACGAATCCGGCGATGAGGGAGGCGTCGACGGTGTTCTCCAGCTTCAGATCCTGGAAGCCGGTGAGCTTCTGCATCTTCTTCGCGATTTGGTCCATCTGCTTCCTTTCCAGCTTCACCGCGGAGACCACTGACACCGCAAGCGTGATTCTGGGTTGGGTTGAGCGCTGCTCGAGCTCCTTCTTCTGCAGAAGGGAGTGGAGGAACCCCCCCACAAGCGCGGACGAGCTCTGCTGCTTCAATCGGACGTCCCCAGTCTCGACCTCGACAACCAGCTTGCCGTGTCTGCCGCCGCCATCGGAAGCGAGCAGGGATGCTCTCTGGGAGGGGCTCGGCCGCAGGGGCTTTGACGGGTGGAGATGAAGAGCCATCGGGAGGGCCGCATCCTGAGGAGGGCAGTACGCCGCCCCCCCGCTCACAGGGAACAGCGGGTGCCCGTGGGAAGCGATGGACTGGTTTAGGGTATTCATCGGTCGAGATACCTCCCCAGCAACCTTGTTGCAGGAGGCGATGCAAACGAAGAGACAGACGGGGAGACGATCTCCGTCGCAGGAGGGAGGGAGGGAGGCAGAGGGAGAGAGAGAGGGAGGTAAAGGGAGGGCGGGGAGAGTGGCGAGTGGATAAGGCGAGAGAAGATTTATTGGCACATATAAAGGTTGCCGGCTTCACGCCCGCAGCCCGCCTCAAACCCCAGCGGTCCCGTGGATGGAACTGGTCTCTCTCTCTATCTCTCTCCCTCTCTCTCTCATCAGACGGAGGAGGAGGAGGGGGGAGAGAGGAGACGGCACAGCCTCAGGAACCCCATCCGTCGTCCACCCGCTCCCTATCTCTGCGCCTTGTCGTTTGTAGGATTCCGTGGGCAGCGGGCGATCCGATATTAACCTCCCCACCACACGCTAAAATCACACCCAATCGCCACTCCGCGCCTCCCATTGGCCCTCCTACGCGCCTCCCCCCCCGTAAATATTAATTAAATTTCCCCGTAAATGGCCAGCCATCGGAGGAATGGCGGCGGGGCCGGTTTACGTCTCGCGACGTGGAAGACGCTGCATGGAGCGTCGTGGCCGCTTCTCCGCGCACCTCAGTTTCTAGGAGCCCTTCCGTTCAGAAAAAATTAGGAACATCGGGTCCGCCATTTGGAAGATATTTTTCTCCTTCGGAGGCTCGGACTGGCCACCGGGTTTCGTCCTTTCCCGCGAAAGATGTGATCTTTTTGGTGGGTAGCAGCAGGTTCCATTGGACTCTTCCGGCACCGCGCCCCGCCTCCGAGCTTCGTCCCAGAAGAAGGGGCTCCCCGTAAACCAGTCGCAGAGGCCATCCGTGTCGGAACTCGTAGATGGGGTTGGAACTGGATTTCCATTGCCCATCTCCTCCTTTCATCTCCCCCCCCATCTGAACGTCAGAAACTCTTTCTGTTCTTGCCCACCCACTGATATCCCCGACAGGTTTCCGGGAAGCCAGCCAACTCTCCGTGATTCCCCAACGCCGCCCACCATTTCCGCTGCTCTTCTGAGGGCCTGAACCCTCTATTCGAATCGATATTGCCTGCGTTCTGCCCACCCTCGTCAACGTAAGACGCCCTCCTCACCGATGCTTCAGTTCCTAGGTTATTCCTGCAACCCAACCTCCGCCACGAGGCTCGCCACCATCCGTCGGCGATAGCTTTCACGAAGGAATTCGCAGTGAAAACTACCCATCCTTGCGATCTCTCCTCCCCCCCAAACCACGGTTCGTCGATGACACCGAGGAAGCTCGGATGATCGACGATCCCACCCTGTGAACTGTCCTGCAGATATATCCAGCCAAGAATCATCCTGATGTCTCTCGGTTACCCACAGCCAGTCATCTTGTACATGAAGAACACAACGCAGCAGTTAAACAGCGGAATGAATTATCGCGGCTAATCATCCCACATGACCAATTATCACCTCTGCTTTGTCAAGGATCTATTCATGATCTTGTCATCCATTCATGCCATGCCTAAAGGCGCAGTCCTATCGTTAATTTCTCTCCGCATCTCTCCCTTGCGAACAAGATCCTCAGAGTACGTTCCAAGTCATCGCCTTCGTACAGGCATATCAACTCTGTTGTTCAGCCAGCTCCTTAATCGAACCCCAAGAGTTTATTAAGCCAACCGGCGATGATTTTATTGAAAGATGTGAATCATGTAGCTGCCGGGCGCCATGCACCCTGATTTTGCGCTACTTGAGACTATCCTTGGACACCATCCCGATAATGGTACATAGCCTTCAAGGGCAGAACACGTGACAAGGAAATTCTATAGAAAAATGGTCCCCGGGGGAGGAATGCCCATCTCAAGCCGTATACGTACCAAGGATGCGTGGGCTTCATACGCTTTCTTGAGAGATTCGGCAAGGCCTGTGGGGCTTGGGGGCTGCACAAAACACGGAGAAAACGCGGGTCAGTTGGAGCATTCGCTGCACCTGACAAGACATCAAGGCCAAGAAATTTTATTAATAATAACCGCATGAAGAAGTCGGGAATCTCTCAGCCTGGTGCAGGTCAATCTGAACGACAGCCAGTTTTAATGTGATGATGCATACACATGCTGAGAAAACGAAACAGATTTATTGCGGGGAACATGATAAATCACCAAAGACTAGTCAGCGCAGTGGATTTCTTCTCATCATCCTCCGATCCATGTACGTTACGTAAATGCTACAAGTTTTGCGGCGTACAATGGATCCTGGATAATCGGTTTGAACGTTTAGCAACTTATTGCGGGCTTCCCTACATCTACCAAAGTTCAGCAGGATCGAGTCTATAGATTACTGGGACATTAAAAGTTTGTGGATCACCGTTCAGTGGGCCGTTGGGGCTGAGGGACGAAAAAAAAAGACAACTTGGAAAGGGGGGGAGGAGGACGATGACTCAGTGATTCTTCAGGAACTGCAGGTTCTCGAGCGGCTCATGATGGTTGCTGGCGATGCCCTATTCTAACCCTGCATTACAGGTATCCAAACTCTATCTACTCTATGGGTGTAATTTTTTTTTTTTTTTTTTTTTTACAGGTGATGGCTTTCCTCGTTCTTTACGAATAGATAAGTAAAAGAACCCGACAGAGCTGGACTGAGAGGTCAAACTTATGAACAGATTACCCATGTCCACATGAAAAATCCCAAGGCAAGGGGATCACGGGAAGATAAGAGGGGGAAATCGGCAAAGCCACAGGAAAATCTGGCTGGTTGGAATCAGAATAATACTAATTTTGATTCACCTCAGGGAGGAGAGGGCCAAGATGGAGCAAGATCAATTGGGATGTCATTTGACATGAATATTTTTGATCGACTGAAGCTGACTACGTTGGTCCATCCAGATCAGTTTGGCTAAGTCTTCTCACAGTGTGCGGTACCCGCTATGCCATGAAGTTTTTCATGAAAGGTAAAGCTAGAACGTGAGTCCTGGCATTGGATCTCTAGCAGACAGAAAGAAGCTAGATTTTTACAAACCAAAGGAACAGAGTTCAGGGCTCATCTTTCCTTCCTTTAATTGGCTAATCACTTTCGAGCTTGAGTTGGCACTTATTTACAAACTGCCTTGCTTTGGTGGACCAATACCTATGAGAAGCTGTAAATACCTAGGCGTTTACTCATGTACCAAATAGAAGTGTCGATCCTACCAATGTAAAGGGTGACGCCTTAAAATTTGGCCAAGGTTAGAAAGTAAATCGTTAAGAATGGTCAACATCTATGAATAGCAGTTAGAGCACAAACTGTTAAGCGCTACAACCTTGGCGACGGTAAGACGCCCAGAAAAACTGAAAAGATGAAAACTAGCCAATTGATAGCATGCTTTTGCAATGGAAAGATGTTCTGCGCGGATCATAAAATTTTTTTGATTTGAACATCTGTGAGCTACTCAAGTGCAGTGAATTTCGGACTCCGCCTCAACTAGGGCCTGTGTAACCAGTGTCTACTTTATTTTATTTTTGCTTAGATAAATCCATAGTTGAGCAAATGATTTAGCTAAATATTGTTTGGGTGCTACACCTTTACGAGGCGAGTGACTATAGTGGAATGGCAGAGGACGGTTACTTAGGAATAAAGGTTGGAGATGGAGCACCTACAATTCTCTTTTTGTCATCCTTCATGCGCAATCGATCAGACACACACTCTTAACTTCACATTGTTAGCTTAGTGCCACCACTTTCCCTTCTTCTGGTGGCTTCAGCAGATTTCATATTAGATTCTTTTTTTTTCTGACAGCCCAAAGTTCATCAGATCGTATTTTAGTATCTGCAAGCAAAATAAAGTTTCAAAAAAATCTACGGACAAACACTTGTCAAAAACATACCATTTGGATTTCCTTGCTCATAGAAACCTCGGAACAGATCTACTGCTTCCAATGCCATTAATCCTCCACGGCACACAAATCCCTTTCCTTGGGGAGATCTGCTCAGCCAAAAGAACAAAGTCAAGAAAAAAGAAAAAAGCGGAAATAGTTTCTATGTTTTGAAGTTTTGTAAGAGCTACAAGCCCAGAAATTCCTTAGGGCATATCCTCTTAATGATGAAGTACTGCTGGTGGGAAATATATGTGACTCTTTGATGATGTGGCTGATGTGTTTGAGCAATATATATTTTTCTTTGTTATGCTGAGGTATCTCCATATACGTTAAATTTTATAAAAAAAGAATGAGGATCATAGCTCTGCTCCCCCCCCCAAAGGTGGCAGCGCTTTGCAGTTGCAGAGTCATTCATAAATGGCGACTGTTCCCTCATTTAATACGACGAAGCACTTAAAAATTGTAAATCTCATGATATTTTATGCTTATTTCAGCCTATTATTACGCACCGTCACCATCCTAGAGGTTTCCATAATTTAAAGGAACTGTCCTGTAACAGAATTTAGCACAGATTGAGAGAGCAGTATTATTCGCTGGTATTATAAAGATTTGGAAGCAGAAGCAAACCTGGTAAGGTGTTCAGAACTACTTTCATGCATTGACAAGATGGATCCGCAGCCTCCAAACTTATCATTCGCGCAGCCATAAACAACCTCTTTTATCCCTAAAAAGGACTTACGTATTAATCACAAACATCACTTGTATGTTTATGTCGATGCCAGGAGAGACGGTCTAGCTCACCGAGAATGGACAAAGCGGCAGCACACATTATACATGGTTCGCATGTGACGTAAAGAACACATCTTGAAAACCTTTCTGCAACATCAGAGGGGGAAAGTCCATTCTTCTGCCACTGTTCAAGCAAAAAATCAATTGCCTCCATTTCTGCATGCCTAGTTGCCTACAAAAAGACCCAAAAAGCAAGTTCTGAGAGAGTTATGATGGATATGACTAGCAAGAATACGACACATAATGTAAAATCAAATTCTATGTTTGAACTAAGGACCATTGACTACGTAATACAATTATTCAATGGAAGAATGCCTTAATATTTTACAAATAATGGTAATAAATGGAAATAGGCCACTGAATTAGACATAAACAGTAGTTACCACCTCAAAGCTCCCTCTTCTCTCTCTCTCAATCTCATTGCCCGTATTCTCTTTCTATGCCTCTCTTTCCCTCAAATGGAAATCCAAATTCAACCAGTTGCTCTCAGGCCAAATTAAGACCGGATTGGCCATATCAACTGGTACAAGAGGATCTTTTAAATTTTAAAAAAGAGAAAAATTAAAATCATGGAAGTAAGCACATAGTAAAATCTATTCGAAGATGGAATCATGAACGCTGAAGTTAACGCCATTTCCATTATCCATCAAAACACAATAGATGCCTATAATAACACATGAAAATAGTTTAAATTTGACAATTTTTCTAACATCACCATTGCCAGGTTATTCCTGTTTTTTATGTTCCTACTTTTTCTTTGTCTTCAGACTTAATGCTACATATATGTGCCAAACCTTCAGGTTTAGGATTAATTCGAATTCAAATAGAAATACTGAGTTTTTGAAAAAACGAATAAAGTAAAATTCTTCAGAGCCTTGCATACAGAATAGTCTGAATTTTTCAGGTTTAAATAAAATAAAAGAATATTGGACACTTAAGCAACACCATCAAATATTCTCATCCGCTTTAGCAAGTTGTCTCTCTCAGGTTGTGAAACTTTACGTTTAAGTGACAATACAATGATTTATCCCATGTACTGCTTTTTATATAATTAAGCTGAAAATCGTGTTCGTGTTGTCTTTTTGAAATTGTAACAAAAACCCATACCGAAAAATAACCCCATGATATTGATTATCTGTCCCTAAAAGACCATCATTTACCACTGAAATTTTAGAAAAATATTAAACAAGTCAAACAGTCACCTATTCTCTCTGAATAAAACTGCTGACACAGAATGTCAAGATGAATCAATACGAGGAAGTATTTCTTTCAAAGCTTATTGTTATACCCTACGGCATTTAGGGATCCCTATGTCCCAACATGGTGACAGTGATAATATATCAGAAAAATAGCATATGCTAACTGTTAAGATATAACTCAAAGGTAAGTGAATCACGTACCTTAGTGCTGTTAGCCAATAGTTCCCGTAGGGCGTCCAGCCCTGGGGGAGATAATATCCTGGTTACCCTAGATCTCGATAGGAATCCACCGCCTGAGCGCTCTGGCCGAATGCAGCCCCCTCGCTCTCCCGCTTCTTCCTTACAAATTCCAAAATGCCTCCTAAGGAACCTTAGGCTCCTTATTTATACTTCCCACCTTCACGGTGGGCATTAGCTGTTCCCTTACTTTCCTTTGTCCCCCCCCTTCTGAGGTAGAGCTTCCCTTGCTATTTTTGGGTGTTTCTGTCTTTTAGCCGTTTTCTCTCATATTTCCGCATGGGTATCATAACACTAACCTTCAATCTGTCTCCTGTAGTAGCGGCTACTACACACACAAGGAAAAAAGGAAAAACGGGAAAGAGAGGCAAAAGCCCTCAAATTCTAATTCAAGAAAAGAGGTTACAAATTGGTTAGTATTTATACTAACATGAATCAGTCCAGTTCAAGCTGAACTGATTTAAGCCAAACCGGTTCAGTATACAATAAGATGTAACAACAAGAAAGATGACAAGAAAACACTCTTATTTCTAACACTCTCCCTCAAGCCGGTGAATTTATGTTATCTATTCCCAGCTTGCACACCAGATGATGAAAGATGTTGCTTGGAAGTCTCTTTGTGAATATATCTTCAACTCGATCATTTGAAAGCACATATGGAGTACATGCTAATCCACTTTCTAATTTCTCTTTTATGAAGTGACGATCAATCTCTATATCCTTGATTCTGTCATGTTGCATAAGATTTGTTTCAATATTGATGGCTGATTTGTTGTCACATTATAATTTCATTAGAACATCTAGTTTGATCTTCAAATCATTCAAAATAATATTGATCCGCAAAACCTCACAAATACCATGAACCATAGCTCGAAACTCAGCCTTTGTACTTGATTTAGACACAATGCTTTATTTTACTCCTCCAAGTAATGAGATTTCTTCCGAGAAATGTACAATATTCAGATGTTCACCATCAATCTACAACAGATCTTGCATAATCTGCGTCTATGTACACTTCCAATGTTAAATGACAATACTTCTTGAATAAAATTTCTTTTCCTGTTGTTCATTTGAAATAATGAAGAATACAATATGCTGCCTGCAAATGCATACGCTTTGGATTGTGCATTAATTGGCTTACTACATTTACTGCATAGGCTATGTCTAGTCATGTTGTGATAGCTAAATTAATTTACCAACTAGTTGTTGATACATTTCCTTATCAATAGCAATATCTTCTTACATGCACTTATTTGAGATTGGGACCAATCAGAGGATTTGCAGGCTTGCAAGCTGTTTTACCTGTCTCCTACAATAAATCCATCACATATTTTTGTTGAGACAAAAAAATAGAATTCTTTGAATGAGCAACGTCAATGCCTAAGAAGTATCTAAATCTTCCTAAGGTTTTTGGTAAGCACCCCATTCTAACCTATCGAAGGAGGAAGCAGGAACTTCTTCCAGAAAGGCCTCAAGATCTGGTGGCCAATTGAGGCAGGCCACATCACTACAGTATAACAAAATAAAGACTATAAATAAGAGACACGGGAGGAAGTTGAGGGTAGGAAAGCAGTTGGAGCATTTTCTTGGAGAGCAACAGGGAGAAGGCTTTCAAACGGTTTCTCCCATTGGCCATCTTCTTCTCTCTTTTCTCTCCCTCCTTCTCACTTATTCTTTTCTTGATATCCGGAAATAGAAGTCCTGCATAACTTTCATTCTGATGAATTGAGATTGGCAGTCCTTCTTGAGATCAATCTATACTACAGTAAGTCCTAGGGAGTTACCATTTGGTATCAAAGCTTCACGATCCACAGATGGTGAAGAAATCGAAGGCAGAGAGCATGGAGAAATTGGAATCACAGATCGAGGAAATCAAGGTTGAGCAGTTATGCTACAATGAAAAACTAGAACAAATCTTGAATCTCCTCCAACATCAGTCAATTTCCACTCCACCGGGGGATCCTGTCAACATGGCGGAATTGGCAATTCCTGCCATCTCTAAGCCACTGGATGAACATTCTTCACACACCTGGAAAGGTGAGCTTTCGATTTTTCAAGGCAATCAAGTGGAGCATTGGCTCCAACACACTGAAAGGTACTTCCATTTGAATTCCACCCCGGATTATGACTGGCTGAAGTCTATAATGCTGTATCTGGATGGCAACACATTGGACTCGTACCTGTGGGCTGAGGAATGCATTCCGTTTACAAACTGGCTGGATTTCAAATTCAAAGTGGATCAACATTTCAATTTCTTGGACTTGGGCCCTCCTTATCAGCGTCTCCTCAGTTTGCAACAAGGAGACTTGATTCTTACCCACCGTACAGAATTTGAATGTCTAATGGCGCTTCTATCAAACTTGCCACCAAAGCTACTGGAGCACATGTATTGATGGGGCCTCAAGCCGGAGATCTAAGCAGAAATGGAGATGTTAAATCCTCAGGGACTTGCCCAAATTATGGACACTTTGGTTAAGGCTGAAAAACACATCAAGGCTCTATGTCTGGCCTTGTCCTCAACGGACAACTCTTACACTCAGTCCACTTCTGCTTATTTTTGATGGACGACCACAGCAACATCTGCACCATCTCTTTCATTCACGGATTGTGCACTAGTACCTCCTCCCTGATCTAGCCAGCCACGTCCATCTTTATCAGCTCCGGTCAGTACTCAAGCACCTCACCGTTACCTCAAACTCTCAGATGCCGAATTTCAGGCTAGTAAAGAGAAGGGACTTTGTTTCCATTGCAATGATAAATTCTCCTCAAGCCATCACTGCAAATGAGAATTGAACATCCTAATAGTCCAAGATGATGAACAGGGACTAGTTGAGAGTGTTGAGGAAGATTGAGGGCCTGTTGAAGAAGATTGAGAGCCTATTGAGGAATTGCTGTCAGTGGAGGGCATGCTATTCATGGTGCATGTCTCCTTGAATACTATCTGGGGCCTAATGCCTTTGGGAACGATGGAATTAAGGGGCAGAATTTGTGACAAGGACATTACTATCCTGATCAATAGTGGGGTCACCCATAACTTTATTTGCAAAGGCTTGTTGACAAGGGCCATTCTCCCATTGACAGAGGCAGGCCACTATGGCATCACCTTCAGAAATGGTCACATTGACAAGCAGCACTATCTACACCAAAGTCTCCATATCAATGCAAGGAGTGTTAGTGATCCAAGATTGCATGCCTCTCAAATTAGGAGGCCCCGATGTCATTTTGGGGATACAGTGGCTTCGATCTTTGGAATGGTTTCACACCCATTTTGGCACTTATCTCCTCAAATTCTTACTCCACAGGACAGTGCACATGCTCAAGGGCGACCCGACACTGAGGAAATGGGGAATCTCCTTAAATTCCATCGAGAAGAGCATGTTGAAGGATGTCTCATATTTGGTGGAGTTGAATCAAATTTCAAGAGGGGTCGACGTTCACTTAAGATACGAGTGAGGTAACTTGGGTGTAGAATTTGAAGCAGACCTTTGCATCTGTATTCGACCCCATGCAAAGCTTACCTCTTAGCAAATCAATAAATCACACTATCAACCTACTGCTGGGAGTCACCCCGGTCAACTGCTGCCCCTACAACTACTCCTACTTTTAGAAGAATGAAATTGAATGGCTTGTCCATCAGTGAATTACCATGGGCCTGATTCAGCTGTCTAACAGCTTGTTTTCCAGTCCAGCTCTCCTGGTCAAGAAAAGAGACGGCAGTTAAAGATTCTAAGTCAACTATCGAGCTTTGAATCAAATCACCATCCTAAACTGGTAGCCCATTTCGGTGGTTGAGGAACTCTTTGAAGAACTCCATGGGGGTGTCATTTTTTTCGAAGATGAATCTCAAATCTGGATATTATTAGATAAAGATACACCCACAAGATATTCCCAAGATGGCTTTCCGCACCCATGAAGGGCACTATGAGTTTAAGGTAATGCCCTTAAGCCTCACTAACACACTAGCTACATTTCAATCTTTGATGAATCAGATCTTCAAGCCCCTCTTGCAGATCTTCATTTTTGGTGTTCTTCAATGACATATTGGTTTACAGCAAGTCAGCTGAAGACTATAAGTCTCACCTAGCCCAAGTTTTCTCCGAATTGGCAGAGAATAAGTTACATGCCAATGAGGAGAAATGTGTGTTTGACAAAGAGCAGGTGGAATATTTGGGCCACTAGATCTCTACTGGCAGCATTGGAACATATGGCGACAAGATCCAGGCAGTCTGTGATTAGCCACCGCCCACCAATATTCATGTACTGCAGAGTTTCTTAGGGTTGACTGGATATTACTAGTGCTTCATGTAGAATTTCACCACTAAGGCCTGGCCCCTAACCAAACTCCTGAAGAAGAATCAATTCCTATGGGATGAGGAAGTTGGTGCAACCTTTTCAAAGCTTAAGGACGGCCTTATTTCAGCCCCCATCCTAGCGCTCCCCGACTTCTCCAAGGCTTTCACTGTGGAGATAGATGCATTAGGTCAGGGCATTGGCAGTGTTAATGCAAGAAGGGCACCCTATTGCCTACTACAGTCATACTCTACCTTCCACATCTAGACCCCGATCCGCCTACGAATTGGAGCTTTTCGCACTTGTGATGGCCATCAAAAAGTGGCGCCACTACTTGGTTTTCTTACCTTTTGTGATGTGTGCTGATCAGTTCAACTTAAAATTCTTATGAGAACAGAAGGAAGTGCCCCAACAGTATACCAAATGGGTAACGAAGTTCATGGGCTACCACTTCAAAATTGAGTACAAGAAAGGCCAAGCGAATAAGGTGGCTAATGCCCTTTTGTGTCGACAGTCTACTGACACCTCCTTACTTCTAATCTCTATGATTCTAGTGGAGGACCTAAAAACTCTTCAGGAAGAAATCAACAGTGATTCAAAGCTCCATACCATCAAAGAGAATATTATCCGAGGACAGTCGTATCCCCACTACAGCATCTAAGGACACCTCTTGTTATATAAGGGCAGAGTGGTACTGTCGTCTTCATCCACATTAATTCCAAAAATTCTGAAGGAATACCATGACAGAGTCATTGGGCGTCAGTCTGGTTTCCTCAAGACCTACAAGCACATTAGGGGGCAGTTCTTTTGGGTGGGGATGAAGCAATGCATTAAGAAGCACGTCAACGAATGCCAAACCTGCATACATCATAAATCAGACTCCCTAGCTCCAGCAGGTCTTCTTCAGCCCTTGCCCATCCCTCAGCATATATGGGAGGATATCTCTCTGGATTTCATAGTGGCGTTGCCCAAGTCTTCAGGATTTGACACAATACTCATGGTGGTGGACTGGGTATCAAAGTATACCACTGTATTCAACTGAAGCACCCATTCAATGCTCAAATAGTAGCATAGCTAAGGAAATCATATAGTTACACAGTACACCGAAGACCATTGTATGTGATCGAGGTAAACTTTTCACCAGCGCCCTCTAGAAGGAATTGCATAAACTCCAGGGCACTTCACTCAACTTGAGCTCAGTCAGATGGCCAAACCAAGGTAGTCAACAAGGGCCTCAAGAATTATTTGTGCTATTTTGTATCCACCCATCCTAAGTCATTGCTCCAGTGGCTGCATTGGGCAGAATACAACTACAACAATTCCTTTCACATGAGCATCCAATCAACTCCTTTCAAAGTGGTCTATGGCGTTGATCTGCCCACACTGATGCATTATGGCTCCCTAGAATCTCCAATTCATGACCTCGACCACCATCTCCAAGAAAGAGACACAGTGATCTCTGAATTACGCGAACAACTGAGTGTGCAGTCAACCATGAAGGCCCACAAGGATATGAAGCAAAGAGAGGTGTACTTCGAGGTGGGCGAACTGGTGTACCTCAAAATTTGTACCTACCGAATGAAGTCCTTGGCCAGAAGACTCAAGGAGAAGCTATCCCCTAAATACTTTGGTCCATACAAGATTCTGGATCATATTGGGGAGGTAGCCTACCGCTTGGAGCTGCCCAACTATTGCTCAGTGCATCTCATCTTCCATGTCTCCCAGCTTAAGAAATCACTGGGATCTGAGGTTACACCACAACCCGTATCACCTAACCTATCAGAAGAATTGGAGTGGAGGGTTGAACCTAAAAAACTTCTAAAAAGAAGGTCCCCACCACAGGGTCTGGAGGTGTTGATTAAGTAGAAGGGTCTGTCACTCTTTGAGGCAACTTGGGAATCTGCCCCTAACATCAACATCAGACTTTCAGATTTTCACCTTGTGGACAATGTGACTTTATTGGGGGAAAGTAATGGTAAACACCCCATTCTCACCTATTGGAGGAAGTGGTGACTTCTTCCAAAAAAGCCTCAAGATCTGGTGGTCAATTGAGGCAGGCCAAGTCACCACAGTATGACCGAATGAAGATTATAAATAAGAGACATGGGGACGAAGCAGAGGGCAAGAAACCAGTTGGGGCATTTTCTTGGAGAGCAATGGGGAGAAGGCTTTCAAATAATTTGTCCCATTGGCCATCTTCTTCTCTCTTTTCTCTCCCTCCTTCTCACCTGTACTCTTCTTGATATTCGGAAATAGAAGTCCTACATTACTTTCATTCTGATGAATTGAGATCAGCAATCCTTGAGATCAATCTATACTACAGTGAGTCCTAGGGACTTACCAGTTTTCATCTTAAATTGTTGAGATAAGCATTGACTGAGGAGTTTCTTTTCCATGTCATCATTTCTTGTTACAATGATATCATCAACATATACAATTAAGATTGTGACTCCCTTAGAAGGTGAATGTTTGAAAAATAAGGTATGATCTCCTTGGCTCTAGCTATATCCAATCTTAAGTATTACCTTTGTAAAACTTCCAAACAAAGCTCGTGGGGATTATTTCAGCCCATACAATACTTTCTTCAATTTACATACAATGTCAAGGCCTAAATTATCTTTGAAACCTAGAGGTACCTTGGTAAGTCCCTAGAACTTACCGCAGTATAGATTGATCTCAGGAAAGTTTACTGATCTCAATTCCTCCAAATGAAAAGAATGCAGGATTTCTATTTCAAGATATCAAGATGAGTACAGGAGAAGAGAAGGAGGGAGAGGAAATAGAGAGAGAAGAGAGAAAAGATAGCCAATGAGAGGAACCATTCGAGAGCCTTCTCCTTGTCGCTCTCCCAAAAACTGCCCCAACTGCTTTCTTGACCTAGCCTCCTCCTTGTGTCTCTTATTTATAGTCTTTATTTGGTTATACTGTGGTGACGTGGCCCGCCTCAATTGGCCACCAGATCTTGAGGCCTTTTTAGATGAAGTCCCCACTTCCTCCTATATGTGAGAATGGGGTTCTTACCATTATTCCCCCCCCAATAAAGTCACCTTGTCCACAAGGTGAAAATTTGGGAATCTGATGTCGATGTCATGGGCCAATTCCCAAGTTGCCACAGAGAGTGGTAGACCCTTCCACTTAATCAGCACCTCCAGACCCTATGGTCGTCAGGCCCTAGATAGTGTTCAAGGAGACGTATGCCGTGAATAGCATGCCCTCCGTTGGCAGCGATTCCTCAATAGGCCCCCAATCTTCCTCAACACCCTCAAGTAATCCATGCACATCATCTTGGACTACTTTGATGTTCAATTCTCATTTGCAACAATGGCCCAGAGAAAATTTATCGTTGCAATGGAAATAGAGTCCTTTCTCTTTATGAGCTTGAAATTCAGCATCTAAAAGTTTGAGAAAACGGCAAGGTACTTAAGTACCAACAGGAGCTGATGAAGATGGACATGGTGGACTGGATCGGGTAGGAGGTACTGGTGTGCCATCCCTGAGGAGAAGAGACAGTGTAGACATTGCCATGGTCGTCCTTCGAAAATAAGCAGAAGCAGACTGTGTGTAAGAGTTGTCTGCTGAGGATAAAGCCTGACGCAAGGCCTTGATGTGTTTTTCAGCTATAACTAAAGTGTCCATAATTTGGACAAGTCCCTGAGGGTTTAACATCTCCATCTCTACCTAGATCTCCGGCCTGAGGCCTTGGCGATAAGTGTGTTCCAGTAGCTCCAGTGGCAAGTTTGGTAGAAACACCATTAGGCATTCAAATTCTGCACAGTAGGTATGAACCAAGGCTCCATGTTGCAAACTGAGGAGACGCTAATAAGGGGGGCCCAAGTCTGAGGAATTGAAGTGTTGCTCCACTTTGAATTTGAAATCCAACCAGTTTGTGAATGGAATCCACTCCTCTGCCCACAGGTACCAGTCCAATTCATCCCCATCCAAATACAGCATTATAGACTTCAGCTAGTCAGAATCTGGAAGTACCTCTCAGCACGTTGGAGCCAATGCTCCACATGATCACCTTGAAAAATCGGAAGCTCACCTTTCCAGGCATGTGAAGAATGTTCTTCTGGCAGCTTAGAGACGGCAAGAATCTCTGATTCCGCCATGTTGACAGGATCCCCTAGTGGAGCCGAAATCAACTGATGCTGAAGGAGATTCGAGATTTGTTCCAATTTGTTGTTGTAGCATAACTGCTCAGCCTTGATTTCCTCGATCTGTGATTCCAACTTCTCCATGCTTTCTGCTTTTGATTTCTTCACCATCCATGGATCGTGAGGCTCTGATACCAAATGGTAAGTCCCTAGGACTTACCATAGTATAGATTGATCACAGGAAAGTTTGCCGATCTCAATTCCTCCAAATGAAAAGAATGCAAGATTTCTATTTCAAGATATCAAGATGAGTACATGAGAAGAGAAGAAAGGAGAGGAAATAGAGAGAGAAGAGAGAAAAGATAGCCAATGGGAGAAATTCGAGAGTCTTCTCCCCGTTGCTCTCCTAGAAACTCCCCCAACTACTTTCTTGACCTAACCTCCTCCCTGTCTCTCTTATTTATAGTCTTTATTCAGTTATACTATGGTGACATGGCCCACCTCAATTGGCCACCAGATCTTGAGGCCTTCTTGGAAGAAGTCCCCACTTCCTCCTATATGTGAGAATGGGGTTCTTACCATACCTCCATATAAATTTCTTCTTCTAACTATCCATGTAAAAATGCATTGTTGACACCAAACTGTTGAAGATCCAAATCAAATATAGTGGCCGAAGATAGTAATATCCTGATTATATTCATTTTCAAAATTGGTGCAAAGTTTCACAATAGTCAACTCTATAAGTTTGTGTGTACATTTTGGCAATCAATCAAACCTTGTACCTTTCTATTGATCTACATGATACTTAAATAGAATACACCCATCTGCATCCATCTATTTTCTTCCCCATTGGCAGCTGTACAAATTCCCAAGTGTTATTCTTCTCTAAAGCCCTCGTCTCTTCATTCATAGCTTGTCTCCACTCCTCATGGGTTAGAGCTTCAAAAATAGTTTTTAGAATTGTATTGGCATTCAGGATGGATAAAAAGGTTTTATGTGATGGTGATAACCTATCATAGGACAAAAAAGTGAAATGGGATATACTGGTTTTTGGATACATTTTCTAACCTCCTTTTGAAGGGTGATAGGCAAGTCTTCGTCAATTGGTAAAGAGTTGGTGTTGGATCTTGTATTTGACTTATCTTGGGAGGACTCTTGAGCGTGAGTAGAATCTGAAGTAATTCTCTTTTTTATGGAATATACTTGGCCAAAATCTACCTCTTTCGTGTTCCTTATTATGACTATATCCTAGGATAGGTGGTTCAGTAGGAACAATAACATCATCTGGAAATAAAACTGAGGGAAGTAAGAAATTTAATTCTAGATCATTTGAAGTTTGAGTTTCCTCATGATAATTTGATGAATTGTTATATGCTTCTTTTTCATTGAAGGTTACATCCTTTGTCACATAAATCTTCCTTGTTGGAGGATGATAACAGTGATATCCTTTTTGTGTTTGGGAACATCCTACAAAAATACATTTCAAGGCTCTAGAATCTAATTTATCTCTATGCTTTTCATGTATAATGTACAAAAGATATACATCCGAATATTTTGGGAGTAAGAGTTGTTTTTAATGTGATATGAGGATAGAGGAATGACAACATGTTAACAGGGCTTTTATGGCTCAATGATTTAGATGGCAATTGATGTATTAGGTGGGCAGCCATAAGAACTCTCTGACCCCAGAAAAATTTAGGCACATTATTTGTATAATTTTTACTCTCAGCCACACCATTTTGTTGGAGTAAATAAACACATGATGAGTCATGTACTATCCCTTCTTTCTGGAAAAAAGAAGTCAAGGTCTGATTAAAATAGTCTTTGGCATTATCAGATCTAAATCTCATAATAGTAGTATCAAATTGTTTTTTTATTAGAGAACAAAATTGAATGAGTGCCCTGCTGACATTAGATTTATGTTTAATTAAATAACTCTATGTCATTCTTGTAAAACAGCCAATGAAGGTGACAAACCACCTAACTCCACTAGTGCTAGGTGTAGGTGCAGACCCCCACACATCACTATGAATACAAAAAAAAGGTACTGAACATTTCAAGGTATTTTTGAGAAATGGAGTTCTTTGATGTTTGGCAAACTCACATATTTCACATTGTATTCAGATATATTCAAGTTGTGAAACAAGGTAGGAAACAAAGCTTTAAGAGTCAAAAAAGAGGGATGTCCCAAGCTTCGATGTTGAAGCCAGATGTTGTCTGTTTGACAGGTGGGAATCCTTGGGAATGCTACTTTGATCTACTGCTATGTTAGCTTGGCTTGGAAGATCCAAATAATAGAGTCCACTCCGTTCTCCAGCATGTTCAATCATCCTCCCAGATATATTGTCAAAGAAAAGACAAGTATTCGGATCAAAGTTAACATTACCTAGATCTTGTGTAAGCTTGCTAACAGACATAAGGTAGAGGTTAACATAAGGACGTGAGGTACATTTTTCAGAATGATGTCTAGTGATAATTGAATATTTACTACTCCAGCAATTGTCACAGAAGATCCAACAGCTGTGGTGACTTTCTATCACTAGGACAAGGGGCATAGGAGTTGAACAAATGAGAGGCATAAGTCATATGGTATGTGGCACCTGAATCCACTATCCAAAGTGAAGATTTACTATTTACAGAAGCACTAAATCCAGTAAAACTAGGACACTTGCTTGAACAAGCAAGTGCAGATGAGGCTTGCATCACTTGGGCATGGGGAAGTTCTTCCACACTAACTTGTTTTTGATCTGAGGTAATATTTTCTTCTTACTGTGCCACAGTGAAATGGACTTGGTCTCCTTCCCTTTGTTGTCCCTTTACATGATGTGAAGGCCTCTCATGTAGTTTATAAGATCTAACGATTGTGTGCCTCGGTTTTCTACAGTAGGTACACCACAATGTCTCAAAAGTCACTTCTGAGTTTTCTCTGGTCTTGGAGATTGACCTCTGAATTTTGTTTTGTTGCTGTCATTATTTTTTCCACCTTTAGCCACAAATGTTGAACTATCCACATTTCCAGAACCAAGCATTAAATTTCGACGAGTTTTTCTCCCCTAATTAAGGAGAACACTTCATTTAGAGGAGGTAACCTCTCTCTTCCCAGGATTTGAATTCTAACTTGATCATATTCAAAATTCAATCCTACAAGATATTCATATGTTCAATCCCTTTCTATCTCCTCTCTATATAATGCTGCATCCATAGGACCCTCATGTCTGCAATCTTGTATTGATTAAATTCTTGCCACAATCATCACATTTCATGAGTATACTTTTCACTGATTTCCCACCTTGCTTCATAGTCATCATTTTCAACTTCAATTCATACACTTGTGCAACATCTTTCACCCTTGAGTAAGTTTGGCATAAATTTTCTCAAATATTTTTTGCTACATTTAAATACAAGCAGGTCCTTCGGATCTCAGGACTCATCGTGGTCCACAGCCACACCATGATCCTCAAGTCCCTTTGCTCCCAACTTTCAAAACATGGATCTTCAGATTTTGGACCTGTACTAATCAAATGATCAGCCATCCCTTGTCCTTCAAGAACAACTTGGACTTGTTGCGACCACCCAAAGTAATTTCTGCCATCAGGTCTGTCTAGGGTATAATAAGAAAACCCCCATAGTTGACAATACATTCTGTCCTCACAACTCGGGACTGTTATATTCTAGAGGTGGCTTTAGACATTCTTATCTCTCAAGAATCAAAAATCCAAAAAAATGAGGCATAGATCTACAAATCTTGTTCTGTAGGTTAAGAACACTAGATTCTTACTTGGATAGTACAGAATCAGTAACTAAACGATGACTTATCTTACAAGCCACAAATTTGTGCCCTCAAGGGAATGAAAAATAAAAGCCACAAACAAGTAAAACCAGGAGACCAAAGAATCTGGCTAAGCAAGTGCTGAAGAGACAGAACCTGGCTCTGATACCATGACAAGAATTGAGAAAGTACTGAAATCTCTCTCAAGTACCTCCAATCTGTCTCCTGCAGCAGTGGCTACCACACACACAAAAGGAAAAAATGAAAAATAGGAAAGAGAGGCCAAGGCCCTCAAATTCTGAGTCAAGAAGAGAGATTACAAATTGATTAGTATTGATACTAACCCAAACGAGTCTGGTTCAAGCTGAACTGGTTTAAGCCAAACCAGTTCAGTATACGATAAGATGTAACAACAAGAAAGATAACAAGAAAACATTCTTATTTCTAACACTAACACCTGAAATCATCAAGCTCTAAGAGTGACTCTCTCTCAACATTTCACCTCGTGTATTCTAAAAATGTGTATCACATTTACACAGCTTCTCTTAGAAGTCAATTTAGTCTATTTTTTAAAAAAAATCAACTATTTCCCTAGCATATAAATTCAAGCTTTTCTCTCCATATTCTATGTCTCACGATTTACCATCTAATTATAAAATAATTGAGCTACCTAAAAATATCCTCTGCATGTTTTGGGTATGCATTATTATTAATCGTTCACTTGCTTCACATCTCTCATTCAATGCAGGATAATTGATATCTTTCTTCTCACGTGCAGTTTGGTTTATTTGATAACTCCATCACATACATAATATTAAAAAGACAACCTAAGACAGAACTTTCAGCTCGGATATGATGCAAAAGAATTAAGTTATCTGACACAAAACAAATTGATGATGGGCTACACACATATTCTTGAATCACATGATATCCTTCTGTATAACTGGGATCATAATGACAATGACCGACATGAAGGTTTCATCATACAAACAACATAACAGAATGAAATAAAAAAGAAAACATGCTAGGCCCGAAAATACTAGTCCAGACGAAACTAATTATTTTTCCTATAGTTTCAAATATCAATCATCAAATTCGATATATATACTTCCTCTTTGTCAGTCATACCTCGTTGAGCTATTCAGGCCATTAGGACGTTCATGATTAGCTCTTTTTAGTCATCTCACGTTTAGGTTCACGGGATCAGCATTTTCTTTTTATTTTTAACAGAATTGCTCAAACTTATGTCATACAGTCAAGCATGGAACAATCTCGTGATTTTATTATTTCGTATTACTTGCTAAGCTAGACTAGTCAAGTAGAATCTCTGACTGACAAAACCAATGTCACAAAAATGACACGAATAGAAAGATATTAAACAAAAGATGGCAACTACTAGAGGGCAAACCAAATAAATACAGAAGAGGTAACTCTATCTATTTATAACAAATTTCTTTTCAATTAAAAAGAAATAATCCATACATTTCGTGTTTCATTTGTCCGGTTGCTCCCAGAGGCAATGATCTTCCTATCCTCAACGATAACACAACTAGAAATAGAAAGCAAATTGAAGACAAACGGAAAAATAACTACTCAGTCACAGGGTCCCAAGATATGACTTCAAAAGTACATGAAAAGCTGCCCACATCAAAAATTAAAAATAAACTTATGACGTCACAAAAAATTCCAATTTGTACTCTTCCAATCTCATTTTGAACAAGTTGTACTACCAATTCATTCAATTGACCTAAATACATGATGCTGATTTAAAATAAACTCAAGTATAAAGGCTGAGTACAGCTAGAAGGTTAACAAAAGCTTCTGTACAGTGTCTTAATAAAGTCATGAAAGCATACAGTATTGCCAAAAACCTTGCAAGTTAGAAGGCTTTGAGCAAAAATGATATGTTTGCCCTCAGGGCCATGAGGTTATGGTTTTTGTCATCTGTTGACTGGACACATAATCCCAAGTATAACTATAAAATTCTAGAACCTTCAAGGGTCGGTATATACAGTAAATAATCTTTTGAATGAGAGAAAAGGTTCCTTCAGTTTGAATTGAGAATTTTGTCCACGGGCATGAGGGTAGTCTTTTCAGTGCACCAGACCTACTTTGATCCTCAACATAATGTCAGAGTGAATACAAGCGTGACCGCTCCTCTTTTTCTCTTCCACAGCAATCTATTTTCTATTGTAATGGTTTCTGAGCCATTTGTGCTCCTTTAAGTTGAGTGATTATTGGCCGGATTCCAGATCTAACGAATCCAGTGGTTTTCTTCTGATTGTATGCCAAAAGTTGGAGATCTTTCTTCTTCCTCAATGGGTTTTAATCTCAGTCCCAGTACCCCTCGTGTGTTGATAGAATTCCCTACAATGTTTACAGACTTTAAATTAACTAGGTACAATTTAATCCAGTGGTTAGAATATATCAGAGAGGTTATGACTCAGAGAGAGATGCTACATCATCTAATAAATTCGAAACCAGATCCCTCATCACACGAATTTGTTGGTGGAGAGAGGAGGATGCATTGATTAAGACTATGATCTAGGGAACTATTTGTAGAATGTTTGAATCCGACCTACTGTGTGCCAGAATAACGGGAAGAGGTGTGGCGAGAAAGATATTCTCTTTTTCGGGGTTAAAAGACCTCCTTTACAAATGACATGGGGTCAGGTATTTATACCAGACCCTTGGAAAGTTCTCGACATACAACTCAATTATTACAAAAAACTTGATAACAAAAACTAGACACATCTCGACAACACTATGATTCTCAAATTACTCATAATTTCTTTTGCTACATCCAAGGATTTATGGGAAACTGTCCATATGAAATTCTTGCAAAAGAATAGCTCATATATACGAATTGGGGACAAAGTCCATGTCTATAGTTCAAGGAAATAAATCTGTGATGGAATATGCTGGGGAATAAAAGGCTTGTGGCAAGAACTTGATTATTATCTCAATCTCAAAACTGAATACTCTGGGAAAATTGTTATTTTACAGAATTTCATAGAACGAAGAAGAGTATTTAAATTCCTTGCAGAACTTAATTATGATTTTGGCCCTGTCAGATGACAGATTTTGGTTCATGAGAGAAAACCCAATTTAGATGAGATTGTTTAGATCATTCTAAATTAGAGCCGTCAGGAGTTGATGCCGTTAGTAACTGATATGGATAATGCTGCATTTACGACTAAATAAAGGGGTAATATGAAGAAAGCTACATATCAAAGTCAACAACTCCATTTCGATAAAGGAAAAATCAGAAGTCTGACTATAAAGATAATCTATGATGCACATTTTGTAGAAAATCTTGTCACACTAGAAATAGATGTTGAAAACTCCATGGTAAGCCACAAAACCCACCATTGAAAATCATGGAAGCCAAGCACATTTGATGGCTGACCTGCCTACCAATCAGACTCCCAGTTCACCATATGAGGCCTGATATCCTTCTCCATTTCGACTTGATGAGATAGAATGACTTCAAGTTGAATAGGAAAAGTTGAAGTCAACTATGGCAAAACATTCATTGATTCAGCGAAGTAAGTTTCAATAATCTCTTGGAATTAGAGCTCCATCTAGAAACATTTTTGATAGTTGGATAGTGGAATCAGGAGTGATGGATCATATAACAAATTCTTCTCATCACTTTGTTAAATACAACCCATGTTCTAGTGACTGAAAAATATTAACTACTGATGAAAGTTGATGACAGTTGCTGGTATAGGAGACCTAAAACTCGAGCCCCTTGGAATATTAACTGATCTTATCTTTGTAAAGAAACCTGTGAAGAATTCACCTTAACATGCCTGTTTTGATGAGGATATTTGTGTGATGTTTGATGAGGTGCAATATTAGAAGATAAGAGTTGCTAGAGAACGTGAAGGACTCTACCTCTTAGAGGAACTAAGTCAAATGTATCAGGTGGAAGCAGATCAACCCTAAGAGTCCCTAAGAGAATTTAGAACAATATTTTTTTAAACCAAGAACAGAAATACCAGAGGATATGACAGAAAAAATACGTCTTACACATGTAAAGGTATCCCTTAACTCCGTAATCAGACTGCCCACAGCAAGTACCTTGAATATACTTCAGACAATAAGAAAAAAGAAACTCTCTATCCTAATTGACTCAGGTGTAACTCACAACTTTATTTCTACTGAACTAGTTCGAGAACTATAGCGGTAGGTAATAAAACCATATGCTACAATATGATGATGGGCAATAGTATGAAGTCTTAGGATTGTAAGATTTGCATGGGATTTGAGCAGTCCGTGCAGAACCTAAAAATGGTTAACTTTTTATTAGTGGAGCCAAGCGCTTAAGAAATCATACCTGAGATTTAATAGCTGAAAACCTTGGGCTACACTATGACATTAGAACCTACTCACAATGAGCTTCTTGGTCAAAGACAAGTTTATAACACTTCAAGGAGACCCCTACCTCCCAAGCACTCAGCCAACCCTAAAATGTGATGCAGTACATGATAGTAGTGCGATGGAGTTCACTGAATAGTCACCTAAAGATCAAAGAGAGATCACACTAACAAAGAAGAACACAGAAGTGTGGTTGAGGAGTATGTTTCTTACAATCTTTGAGAAGCTCTGAGGTCTTCCACTAGGGAGAGAAGTGGATTATGTCACCTTGTACTAGGGACCGCACCAATAAATGTGCGGCCTTTCTGCTAACCCCACCACCAAAAGGACATCATAGAAGGCTTGGTGTGAGAATTATTGACATAAGGTCACATCAAACCATCTCAAAGCCCATTCTCCAGCCTGGCCCTACTAATATAGAAGAAAAGAGGTATCTGACGATTTTGTGTGAATTATAGGGCTCTAAATCAGGTGATAGTACCAAACCAATATCCCATCTCGATGATGGATGAACTCCCATAATGAGCTTCATGGAGGCATCATATTTTCCAAATTGGATCGACATTTAAGATATCATCAAATACAAATGCAAGAGGAAGACATCACCAAAATAACATTTTGAACACATTATAGCAATTACGAATTCATTATAATGTCATTTGGACTATGAAATACTCTATCCACTTTTCAAAGCTTGATGAATGAAGTATTTAGACTACAAATGTGTGCTGGTTTTTTTTTACAATATTATCATTTTAAGCAAATCACCAAAAGAGTATGACGCCCACCTGCATCTCATCTTCAACATACTAAAACAGCACATTCTACACCTCAATAGCAAGAAATATCTTTTTGCCCAAACTATAACAGATTTTTTGGGACACCAAATCTTAGTTGAGGGTGGAGGCAGATGTTCAAAAGCTGGAAAACACAAAGTGGTTAGTGTCCAAAAACATCACTGAGCTAAGGGGATTCTTAGAGCCGACAAGGTATTATTATTGTTTTATACTAGGTATGTGGATTTGACTTCACCTCTAACGTAATTGCTGAGAAAAGAGAATTTCTAATGGACAGATGTGGCAGAACTGGCCTTCCAACAATTGAAGGAAAAAATTAGTTCAACTTCACTACTTGCCTTACCCAATTTTTCAATGCCATTGAATTAGAGACAAATGCTTCCAAAAGTGATGTGGGCACAATATTAATATAGTAAGGGCAACTAAGGGAGGAGAGCTCTCACTAAGGAAAAAACATAATATTTCAAAAAAGATGTCTTCTTGGGGTTACAATGGGGCCGTTATATATATTAGAAAGGGGGTGGGATACTCCTCAAAGCAAGATTTTATGTAGATCCTAGGGGTAGAGTCAGAATATGTTGAAAGACTTGAAACAAACTTTAACAACATTTATTGCTCAGTCCTAAGTACATTCTAGAAGAATGGGGACAAAGACTACCTTATAAAGGAGAAAAGACATAAAGTAAAGAAATGACTTAAAACAAACTCTGACAGCATTTAAAGTTGAGGCCTGGAGTACATTTGCGATGGATAGAGACATAAAGTAACTTTAAGAAGAGAAAGAATATAAAGTAGGAAACAAAAGTAGCTTTTCGCACCTCTAGGTGACTTGTAAACATCTAGGCTCTTTTTAATACTTTGTGGCCCAAATTCATAGTTGGGCCTCTACTTCTTTCTCATAGATTATATTTTTTGGGCCTTCTCATTATCAACTACGTCAACTTTTGTACCACAAAAATAGAATAGTGATGGTAGCATCATCACATTCGATTACCCCTTAAAGAATATCACAACAGCTTACAAGGCGGACACTCGAGGTTTTTTATACACATACAAATGTATTTCACCTGATTTTTTTTTATCCGGAATGAAGAAACAAGTGTAATAGTTTGTAACAAAATGCCCTACATGTTAGCAGCACAAAGTGGACAGCCTGTCACCCATGGGCCTATTGCAGCTACTACCAATTCCAAACAAAGTATGCGAAGATCTTATAATAGACTTTGTGGAAGGCCTTCTGAAGTTTTGGGTAAGAATGTTATACTTGTGGTGGTAGATAAGCTGTCAAAATATGCCCATTTTATACATGTCCATCACCCCTTCTTGGCCATGGATATAGCTACCATTTTTGTTTGTGAAATTATCCACTTACATGGAATTCCAAGTTCCAAAATGTCTGACCGTAACACTATTTTTCTGAGCTATGTGTGGAAAGAAATACATTACCTATAAGGTACTATACTAAAGAAGAGTACAACATTTCATCTAGAGACTAATGGACAGATAGAGTGTATTAATCACTACTTGGGAACATATTTACGTTGTTTCACCTATGATCACCCCAACCAATGGTCCAAGTGGTTGTCGTGGGCAGAGTTGTGATATAATACCACATTCCACCAGTCCCTCTAGACATCCCCATTTAGAGCATTATATGGAAAGGACCCCTCCCCTTATATGCTTCAGGTCGAATTCAGCTAACCCATTTGACCTTGAAGTACATTTGCAGGTGTCAAGATGCAGCCCTGGACGCAATTAAGGAGCACCCCATAAGAGCACAAAATCGTATGAAAACACAAGCAAATAAACATAGACAAGATGAGGAGCTCACCACTGACAATTGAGTCTATGTGAAGATTAGGCCATACCGAATGCACTCACTAGCATAGAAGTGCAATGAGAAGCTCAACCCATATTTCTTTGGACCATAGAAATTGGTTGAATACATCAACAACAAGGTAACATTTGGACCATACAAGGTAACAGGCTTTCTACATTTGGAAATCTTAAAAGCAAGCCAACACATGTTGAAGATGTTCTTGATTGAGAAGAGGAGAATGGGTGAGAGTTTTCCATCCTCATAAAAGATCCTCATCTTGTCATTCCACACACAAAACTAGTAAACCCCAAACAAACATGACTTCGATGTAGAACCAAAGTACATTCAGTTATTGAAAGAACCCTATAATCTCAAGCATGGTTTAATAGTAACATCTTATAACAGTCATAAAATCAAATGCGTGCATTAAGAATTAAACTAAATCGCATGAAATAATCATCACTTGACCTCTATTTATAATCAATATTCAAACATCTCTTCATTTATATTTTTTAAAAATGAAAATTCCATTTCCATCAACACTAAAACTTCAGGAAGTTACATTCTGCATATTGCTAATATGATTCCTTCCTTTGGACATGGGTGGATGCTGAAGATTATTGTTGATTTCTTCAACTCAAAAGGCTAGGAGATTAAATGCAGGAAGAGATCAAGAAAAAAAATCAGTGGAATTAAATATAGAAATGCAAGCAACCTGGAAGCAGAGATTCAGAAATTGACTAATCCGCATATATTACAAAAGCCCTCTTTTTTAAAAATCCATGGGACTAGAAAGCTAACAGTACTCGAGTCAAGTCAGATCTCATTTTTTTAATTCCCACTTCGGATGGTCAAGAGTCAACAGCAGCATGTCACATTTACAGAACACATTGATACGTTCTATATAAATTGGCGAATCATCCCATAAGTATGAATCATTACCTAGAACAAATAAAATAAAGCGAATAAAACTATGCTAAAAGACTCAGGCATAGCATATCAAAAACACTTGCAGTCCCCAAGAAAAACAGTTTATAAATATTCCAAATTTTGCATGTCCAGAAAAAGGGGCTTACCCTACAGGGACTTCCAAGTTACTCATTGCTAACTCTGCCTGCAACATTTAGAGAACACAATTGGTTACAGAATAAACGATTTTCACTGGTAACAATAATGGCAGTTGAAGACGTTCAAACTGTTTCATTCACACTAGACGTAACTTTGATGTCGGAATGAGCATTCAAGAAACCAAAGGGTATAGATTTTGCATTTTCTAACGCCCCATAATGAAAGAGAATTAATACATTTGATAAACATTGAAATAAATGTGAAAATGTACCCCTAGTCTGCAAGAATTTTTACTGAGCTGGTTTAATCAGACGAACCGAATTCAACAATTGAGGCAGATCAGAGGGCATTTATCTGGCTCGTGCAACTCCCGATTCAACCCAACTTCAGAGGTATGTACAAAATTCCGAGAAAATCTTTATAATTCTATGTAACCGAGAAAGGAAATAAGTTTTTGATTAATGGCCCTAAAGATAAGCATTCATATGTAGCCCTACCCATCGCAATCTTCCTGCATTAACCCAATCGCAGCATTAGCGGAAGGGTCCAATGGGAAATGTGTCAGAAGATGCCACAGAGGCAGCGGTGGCAACTTCTCCAGGAAAACAAGAGTAAGGCTGAGATGAACCAGAAGATTAACAATAGGTTTCGTTCAAATTTCAGACTTGCAGGTTTGGCACATGTGCCTGCCAATATGGGACAAAACTGTTGCAAGTCCCCCCCATTCCATGTCGAGCTGCACCTCTGCAAACCCATCCGTGAACATTGAGAAACCAAGTCAAACGATCATCATGAAGCTCATGACTGCTACAGGAGGAGACGACCACAAGGCTGTGGTGCCCCATTCAGAGCAAGAAGCTTCCAAAGTGGCAGTCGAGCAGGGTAACAACGGGGCAGTTAAGGCCATCCTCTACGTGCGGCCAATTCCCATTCAGAGGATGCTAGCACACATGCAATCCCCATTCCAGAAAGAATCACTCATCATGCATTCCCTCCATCAAAAAACCACGATATAATTGCTATCAACAAGTTATAAGCCAATTGGTTTCCGGCACATTGCATTGGTATGCGATTAAATGTGCGAGAGCAAGCATGATATAAGGTCATTTCAGAAATGTTTATCAAATTAATACCAAATTGAAAGACAGAAATCAGGACGAAAGAATATAAAAATATATACAAACAGTTACTTCTTTTATACAACAATAATAACGCTAAAAAAGAGCCAAATTTCATCTCCTAAGAAAGATCCCAATTACATATACTGAAGCTTCACAGAGGATTACCTGCTTTAAAGCGAGCACCATGAAGCCACAGTCAGATGATGTGAACTCTCTTGTCATTGAGACCATGTGGAAGTTGCATCAGCAGATACTATAATTTCAAGAAATATGCAAAAAATGACGTTGTGGTATGGGGCCCTAATGTAACATGATGCAGGACAAACAATGCATGAGCAAAAACCGTTGATTATCAATAAATTACTCCCCACGTCCAGATGTAGCATGGGTGTCCTCGCAGATGCCCATTAGTCTCAAAAGCTAATTACGATGATGCCCATTGATCCATATTGTCGTAGGCGACCTTAGAAATCAAACTCGGAAGGCTATGGCCAGTTCTCATTATTTTTTTCACCAATATCCATTATTTTTATCATTTAAAGTTAATGAAAGAAACTTCCATATTTCAAGCACGCCCCTTCTGAATCTCACCGCAGATCCTCCGCAAAGAAACCCACTTTTCACATTATGCATCCATCTCTCCTGAATCCCTGAACAGTCAGGAAGCTGAGGAAATTTTCACTTGGAAATGCTTTAACTACGTCTTTTCCAAGCAGTATATCTGAGGAACGGTAGGAGCAATGCCACATGAAGCTAAGTTCATTATAATCATCAAAACCGTGGACATTGATCATGACCCGGAAAGCAATATGCTTCAAGAATTAGGCCCTCCCTTCTGTTAGGATATTGATGGGCATGTCCCTTATTTAATGATCTGGTCAAGTTTCAGGCCACCCACCGCCAAAGAAGTCGTGAGCTTGGTGAGTAAGCTTCCAGGATTTTCAAGAGGGGAACCTTCATGAGTTTCATCACCTAGACAGGCTATGTATGAATGCTGCCTATTCAGAATTCGACGTCAACCAAAAAAGCATCGGTCCATCTCGCAAGCCCATTCTGAAGCCAAATCCGACGCTGTGCCCAGCGCTTCTATCAGCGATGCGATGTTGTTTGATCGAGTCGGAAAAGACGGCGGCGCTACAGAGTTTAAACCAAGGTAAAAAACATTTAAATAAGTAGAGTTCACATTTTCGAACCTCAAGAACGATCTGGATTTTTCTGGGCGATCGACGATGCGCCAGCGGCACGCCGGAGGCTAGGACCTCGTTCTCCTGAATCTTTTATTCGCGGGGAATGAGTTCGGCTCGCGGGAAAGGGCAAGGATTTCACGAACGAAGAAGAAGTAGATTCGGGTGGATTACGCCGGGAGCTATCCGCCGCCAGGGATGAACTGCTTGCAGAGATAGGAGGGGGCGCGCCGTTAGGACCGTGGCCTACTGCTGCCCGGAATCATCAAGGCAGCCGCCGCCGGCGGGCAGCACGGCAGCGGCGGAACGGCGGCTAGACGAAACGCGGCGGGGAAGGATTTTGGGCGAACAATCGCGGGACTTTGGAACCGCCAGGCGAGGCGCAGTGGGCGACCCCAGGGCTGCGTGGGAGAACGACAGAGCGAGAGAGAGATGGGGAGAGGGAGAGAGAGAGAGAGAGAGAAAGAGAGAGAGAGAGAGAGAGAGAGAGTGGGGGGGCGGGGCGGGAGAAGGAACGGGACTGACAACATTCAAGCTTTATTTAAATATAGCTATGAAAAACTCGGAGATGAAGGGGTCAGAACAAGATTTCTGGCAGGTCGTGAACAATAGATGAGCACCTCGCTAGAGACCATGTAAAATTAACAGCTTGAATACGAGTGTTAACACCTTCGTTGGAGTTGGGCTTGGATATCAAGTTCCGGACCGCCGAGCTCAGGCATTCAGTCCATCAAAACTTTGGGATATTACGCTTAATCTCGAAGAAGGGCTCGAACTGGTGGTCCCAGTGACACCCAATTCAATCTTCTGTGGTCAACGTTTGTCTCAATGAGTACCCTCCGAAAATGAGGATGTCTGTCTGGTCGCAATGACATTGGGGCCTGAACTGCATTGATCTCCCTAGCTTGGCTTCTTCAAATACCTGCAAGCTCTTTCTCCGCTTCTCCCTCCCCCATCACTGGCCTTCACCCCTTGCAGTTCTTTCTGTCGGCGCCGAAGATCGCTGATTCCTTCTTCATTCATCTGCCCTGGCCTTCTTCTGTAGTAGGCTCCGGCCATCATCTGCTCTGGGAGCGCATCGGAACATAGAACAGCCCTGCCTGTGGATTGGATATGGCCAGGGAGGAACCATTTTCTCCACACCAGGGCTGGAACCCACGTAGCAAGGAGCTCAATGGATACAAGATGACTAGGGAAAATGGCACAACAGGAGGGGTCAACGGCGCATGAAGAAGATTCAGAGCTTCATCACAGGAGGCCTTAATCTGTCTGTGAAGATAACCAGTCGTTGAGCAAGATCCAGCAGCGATGTGGACGAATTCCATGTATGTACCGAGGAAGAGGAGGATTCTCAGGGGGGAAGAGGCCGCTGAAAACAGCGAATCAGAAGGAATGGCGGTCAGAAAGGGAAGCCTTTGTGGGCAGTGGACTTGGACGCGGCGGCCAGCCGCTTCACCCCTTTCACGCCGAGGTAGAAGCCCCTCAGCTCCTCCGCCAGCTTCTTGTCGTGACAGTCGACGAAACGCTTGAGGAAGCGCGTCTCCGTCATCCTCAGCGCCCGGATCAGGTGGGGGCCCCTCACCTGCGGTTGCAGCTCCATCTCCCCGAGCTTCCCACCCAGCTGGAACCGAGGTTTCAGAACGTTCTCCAGGTTGGCGAAGACCAGGAAAGGCTGCTCGAGGACGACCCTCGCTGGCAGCTTCATGGTGCCCACGATGTAGGTCATGTTCCGTTGCACCTTTTCCACGGAGAGGGTGAGCAGGTTGGGGGTGCGGCCGAAGAGGGCCAACACCTCCTCGGCGGAGAAGCCGAATTTCTCCAGGTTCGCTATCTTCTCCCTGATGGTCTCCAGGTGCGACACGGCGAGCACGGAGACGGCGTACTTGTACGTGGCGGCCTCCCGAGGGAGCCCCGTGCGGCGGATCAGCTCGCGCTTCTCCTCGTCCAGCGCCGAGCGGCAGATGGCCGTCGGCCGGCTCAGCAGCACCCGCCCCAGCTCGCGCCGCCCCACGCCGACGCGCTCGTAGAGCTCCACGCAGGGCCGCATGGTCCGGTCCACGTCGTAGTTGAGCAGCGACGGGTTCCGCACGACGGCACGCAGCAGCTCCCCGTCGGACTGGAAGAGAGTGCGCAGGAAGGCCAAGCGGGCGTCGAGGCCGTTGCCGATGCGACCGGCGAGGAAGCGCGGCCGGCACGAGACGATGCGGGCGAGGTCCCCCCCCTGCAACCCTGCGCGGCGGAGTGACTGCAGCTTGCACTGAAGAGAGAGGGGGTCCATGCGGGCGATGGAGGGCTGGCGGGCGAGGATCCTGCCCACCTCCTCCTCGCTGCATCCCCACCGCTGCAGCACTTCTGCGGCAGCGCCGCCGCCACCGCCGCTGGCGGTAGTACTGTGGACCTGGTCCTGACTCTGACCCGTCGCGTCTTCCGAAGCATCGGACGCCTCGGCGGCGTCAGCAGTGCCGGCGTAGGATGCGGAGCGAACGGCGGGGAGAAGCGCGCAGGGACGTCGGAGGAAGCGAGCTGCTCTCCCGAGCATACTTGCGCCGCCTGCGACTTGTTCGACAGAATGCCCAAAAGGCTGCCCGAGAGGCGGGAGCAGCTTGCTATGCGTAGGCAGTCCGCCCCGCAGTAGTGAAGTAATGTGTTCCTGAGAATATTATAGAAAAGTCCTCCTCGTTTCATGCCATGTCAGGAATCCCCGCAGATTTGCTGAATCTAGCTAGCTTCTTCCGTGAGTCAACACCCCGCCCCCATCATCTCTCTCGCTCTCTCTCTCTCTCTCTCTCTCTCTCTCCATGCATCTACATGCAGTGTCTGGCTGCAGGGAGGGAAGCGCTAGTTGCTTGAAGAGTTGGCGGTGGCAGCGGCGGCGGCGGGCTCTGGGTCGGGGTCGTTGCTTGCGGAGGAGTTGGAGACGGAGTTCTCGGCGGTGAGGTCGCCGGCGCCGCCGTCGTCTCCGTCGCGAAAGAACTGGGCGAGGGAGAGCGGGCTGTAGGTGGAGCTGGCCCGCCGTAGGCCCTGGATGGCCCTCATGGCGGCCAGCGTGCTGCGGTAGACGTCGACGGTGCCGTGCTGGGCGTCGCCGGAGGCCTCCGCCGGCGGTGGCGGCGGCGGGGAAGGGGAAGCGTGCCGGAGCGGGTCGGCGGCGGCGGCGGAGTCGAGGACCTCCGGCTCGAGGGGGAAGAGGAGCTCGAGGTTGGCTTCGCACTCGCGGACGAGCCGGGTGAGCGGCTCCGTGGAGAAGAAGGGCTGGCGGAGGGCGCGCTGGATGAAGGGCAGCCGCAGCAGCCCGCCCGTCCTCTTGTCGTACTTCTTCAGTATCTTCACCAGGCCTGCATGAGGAAGCACCGGGACTGCATGAGGATTGAGGACGAAGGGCGAGAAGAAAAGTAGAAGTAGAGGAAGAAGTAGAGGGAGGAGGAGCAGAAGAAGAAGAAGGATACGAAGAAGAAGAGGAAGAGGAAGGAGACGGGGATGTCCCTGCTTACCCATGAAGTTGAGGGAGCTGTAGTTCTTCAGAAGCACCATCTCCCCGTGGATCCTGACAAAGGCCTTGCGGATCTCCAGCATCTCTTCGCTGAGCTTGCTCTCCGACTTCTGGGTCCCCACTTCTTCGATTCTCTCCTTGAGCTCCTGCGACTCCACATATCAGAGCAGACCCAAGCAAAATTATACGTTCTGATGATAAATCCACGGAACACGACAAGTTTAAATTTACTTTACAAAACAAATTTATCCGTTCCAGCCTGGAAGAATTGATGGCGTTCTTCCCGGGAAAGGCTCTCGGCCCCGTTTCCCACCAGATCTCAAAGAGCTTTCTAAAATTGAAGGATCTTTATTTTAGTGAAAAGCTGACTGGAAAAATGAAATCGATCACCCAGATGCTGCCATGGACGGCACCCCAATGTACAGGGAAAATTCAGGCAGGGCCCTGTAAAACGTACGAGGAAATTTCAGGCTAAAGCTCATTCAGGAAGACGATCTCAGATAGAAATGTCTGGAAAGATCCAGCTCATGATGAATCAGCCGCACCCAGAATGCCGGACAAGAACCAAACACTAAAAAATCATTACAACGTGTTCACTTCGAAGCTCCACGTCGCGTACTGGTTACTGGTGAATATGTCGGATCATAGCTCTGAGCTGCTGGTTATGCAAGATCATAGAAATCCAGTCACTGGAGAGCCTTGGTATTCCTGAACAACGATAAGATATACAGATATATATAAATATATATAGCATAATTTAAGCTATGGTGTGACCTAAAAGTTTCCTGACTGATTTCCATCGAGTCTACCCATGATGAGAACTAAAATTCATACCATGATCCATATAGTGAAGACTCACAATGTATGTTTCGGGCTTGCAAAAATATCCCGACTGGTGCTCACAGAATGAGAGCCATTATTACTTCAGACGTAGACTGCCAACTCCAGAAATGAAGACATTTGGATTGGAAAAGACCAGCCCATATTTGCTTATGACCTTGTAGAACTAACAGGTTGTGAGACCACATTTCCTGACGAGCGCCAGGGAGTGGATTCAAATTTCATGCGGCAGCCATGACAGAGGAAGGACCTCCCAGATTAAGCAGGTATGCCCGGTGAAACAGTGCATGACGAACCGTCTGCTCCAAGAAATGGAAGAGTATGAGATCAGAACATGTTTCTCAATTCCAGAAGCAATTCAAAGAAGCGGGGGTTGATTTCTGTGAGGATTCTTGGCCGGCATCAGGTCCTGGGGAGTCGGGAGAGATATTTTGGAGGCCCCGTCAGAAACTGCGAAGATGAAAGACTGGAGCTGGGGGAAGGAAATCTACAGCGGGATCTTCTCAAGAGAAGCTGGCAGAAATGACGCATGATTGAAAGTCAACCCACCGAAATCGAGATTTTTCTTCCAGAGAGGGAAAAAAAAGTTGCTGCTGCAGTGGAAAAAAGTACGGGATTCATCTGCCCCGTCGGGTATGTTGAGGCTAGAGACGGTAGATAAGTTGCTAGCTTCTCCTGTGAGGAACCAGCTGGAGCCTGGATGATCGCCGAAATTCAATGCAAACTGGCGGAGCCCAGCTCGCGTCGAAGAAGAGACGAATGTATGGCTCGTTGTTCTCCCTGAAATCATCTCGGAGGTGCAGCGGGAGCGGAATCACAGGAGATTCAGAGAGGAATTCAGACGAGGATGGGGTCGATTCAACACTGGGAATACATAAATGAAGCCGTATTTTTCGAATGGGATTTCATATATTTCACTGTATGCCGGAGGCTGTACAGAGAAAGAACAGAAAGAGGACAGCGCTGGCCCTGTAATCGAATCAAGAGAAACGATGAATAGCCGAAATGGTTCGCACTCCGCCCTTTCGATCCTCGCAGAAAGGGGAGACTTCAAACTCTGAGGATGAACCAAGAGATCGCGATCGATGTGATCGGCTCGAATGCGAATTCCGACAAAGGCGATGCATTCTAAAGGGAAAATCAGGGCGAGAAGAGAAGAAAGAACGATGAATAAGAAGGAACAGGAAGGTATTCCCGAGCCATCTTGAGGCTATCCTCGGCGGTCTGATGCGGTCACCTGAAGGCGTATGACGAATTCCTCCTCCTTGTCAACGTAGAAATCGTTGAATTTGTCCAGCTCATCGTTGAGGATCCCCACGAACCACTCCTCCACGGCCCCCGGCGGGGCGGCGGGGTCCGGCGCGGCCGGCAGATGCGCCCACTGGTTGTCGGCGTCGTCTCCCTCGGGGTCGGCGAGCCTTTGGCGCAGAGGAGGAACAGGCACAGGGATGGACTTGAGGAGTTTCTTGAGGGGCTTGTAGCAGAGGAACTTGTCCCTCCACTCCGGCAGCGTCTCCTCCAGGTGGATCCTGAACTCCTTCCCAAACTTCATCAGCCGCCTCGCCCGAAGAAGAACAAGGACAGGAAAAAGAAGAAGGAGAAGCAGGCGCAGGAGACTCGGCTTGGGGCGGCGGGGACCCAACTTGGGTTGTGAGACGCCTTGCGCCGCTTGACAGGGGACTCTAGAAAGTCGCCGCCTTCTGATTCGCCGCCATGCGGGGAGAGAGGACGGGGAAGTATTAAATAAAATCACACTGGAAATCGGGATTCTCGTCGTAGAGATCCCGGATTGCCCATCTGCCCCGAGTCATCCGCTACCCATCCTGAGAAAACGAACCCAAAATTACAACTTGGGAGTCATTAACGTCAACTTGCCGCAGATCAGATGAACGCAGAGTCGCCCCCATAGGCTACCTCGAGGACTGCCCATTTACTCCGATTAATCCGCTGCCCATCATGAAAAAAGAACCAAAAAGCATAATTCGGGAGTCATTAGCATCAACTTGCCGCAGATGTAATTCGCCACCCATCATGAAAAACAACCCCAAAATCATAACTTAGGAGTCATTAACATCAACCTTCTGCAGATGTGTTTAACGCAAAGTCGCCCCCATTTGCTCCCTCCCGGACTGCCCATTTACTCCGATTAACGCTACCCATCATGAAAAACGACCCAAAATCATATCTTAGGAGTCATTAAAATCAACCTGCAGCAGATGTGATTAACGCAAAGTCGCCCCCATTTGCTTCCTCCCGGACTGCCCATTTACTCCGATTAATTCGCTACCCATCATGAAAAACGATCCCAAATTCATAGCTTAGGTGTCCTTAACATCAATCTTGTGCAGAGGAGACGAGCGCAAAGGTGCCCCTATTTTCTTCCTCCCGCACTGCCCATTTACTCCAATCAATCCGCTACCCATCATGAAAAACGACCCCAAAAACATAACTTTGGAGTCATTGACATCAAAACTGCGGCAGATGGGATGAACGCAAAGTTTCCCCCATAGGCTCCCTCCCGGACTTCCCATTTACCCCGATTAAGCCGCTACCCATCGTGAAAATCATAAGTTGGCAGTTCACCCATTGGTTAGTTTGTTTTTTTTAAATAATCACCCGTTGGTTGCTTGCCACCTCTCAGGATGATAAAATGCAACGGCATATGCAATGGCCCGGACTTGCCGAGCCCAACCCCTCTTACTAGACCGAGGTCTGCGAGACCTCCCGGAGAACCGTCGGTGGAGCGTCCGTTCCAGGAGAGAGAGGGAGAGAGGAGAGAAAGGGAGAGAGTGGGGCGATTGGGAGGCTCTTAGTGCATGTGCCTCGTTAGAGACTCATACCCGATAAACCTTCGCAATTTTCCGTTGACATTATCGTGTGAGTTTGACGTTGATAGCAATAACGAGGATGATGATGACGATAAAAATTCCCATTATATCCTCAAAACTACGATGAGGGTAGTCAGAAGAACGATAACTCACGGTGTGGTTTGGGCAAATCGATGGGCGTGAGCTCCATCGGTGTGAGCTGATCCTCGGCACAGATATATACAGGACACAGGTTTCGTTTGGGTAGATACATGTAGTTAATTATTATACAAGAACGCGACGATGGCTTCCTCCGCTTCCTCTTACTCATCACAACTGCGAGGGATGGCGGCGTCGTGAGAAAGCGTCGTCTCCCTGGCCAGGGGCGCTGCGGTGGCGATCTGGGCGATGTGGAACTGGGCAGTGTACTTGTGCGCCGAATCCGCCTCCTCCTCCAAAGGTGGCTCGTTCAGGAACGCCCAGTTGCTCCTCGTCCACCTGCACCAGCGGGCTGCTTAGAGAGACAGAGACAGAGAGGATGGGGAGGATTGAGGTAGAGAGGGAGACAAAGAGAGAGGCAGGGGGAGAGAGAGAGAGAGAGAGAGAGAGAGGAGGGGGGGGGAGGACCAGTCGCCGGTAAGCTTAGCGTCCTTGCCGACGGGGGACGAGGGCTCCGTCTTCTCGAGGGTCCCCCAGAGGAGGGCCGTCTTGCGGCGCCCGGTCTCGGCCTCGGCCTCGCCGCCACTGAGGGGGCTCCTCGGAGACCGCAGCTCCTCCCCCTCCTCCTCCCCGTCGATGCTCCTCCTGTGGAGCCTCCAGAAGCTCTCGATCTCCTCCTTGGTCAGCGATCTGTTCCTCTCCACCCAAGCTGCGTCAGAGAGAGAGAGAAATAAACCCATAAGAACAGGAGGATAACGAAGAACGGTGACAGCCGGCATGTTGGTCTTTTCCTTACCTGTCTCCGGGTCCTGCACCGGGCAGTTCCACCCCGCCATAAGCGAACCCATCTCTTCTTCGAAGTCGTCTCCTTCTCCTTCTTCCCCTTCTTCTCCTCTCTCCCTCTCAATGCAATTCTTGTCACTGATGACACCGTTGCAGATGGAAGATAAGCGCGAGGTATAAATAGAAGGGAAGAGCGGCCCACAGGTTGAGGGAAACGGCGACCGACTCGCGCGTCCCCGACAAACACAGTGCGGACGTGGCGGCCGGGGATACGGCGCAGCGAGAGACCGCGGGGGAAGGACGACGTGGACAGCAGCGAGTCGCGATCCTTATCCTGCTGAGCTGATGAGCTTACCCCCCCGCCCCCCCACGGGTCCTGGACGAGCCCCGTCCCTGTCGGCCTTCTTTATTCTTGTTCCCGTCGGGCTCCTCCAGAAGAGTCCGGATCTTCTCTCCCCCAGTAATATCAACAGTCGTTCATAATATCCATAGCCTTACCAATAATGGGCACTAGGAGGCAAAAACTAAAGTAATTGTAGAATCTTCGCCGGACTGAGAGAGAGGAAGGCAGAGAACCCCTCCGCTCCCCGGCAGTTCTCTTACTTCGTGAACCATAGGGTAAAATAAAATCGAGGTACCGACCCCGGAGTAGGGAATAAGGCTTGTACCCAAGATAGCACTTCCACTATCCATTTCGTTCGATTTGGCCAGCAAAGATGTAAACTTGTCTTTGAGCACTCTCTTTGAGATGATATTAGCCACCTGATCTTTTGAGCAATCATTTGGCGAACATAGCTCCCTAGATTGCAGTTTTTTTATTTGTTGATTCCCACTCTGTTGAATTGGGTTGTTGGCAATAGTGATCACCACCTTATTATCGCAATACAAATTAGGCGGAAGTTTCACTTTAATATTGAGATATATTACGATAAGTCTTAACTATGACAATTCAGCGAGTTTGTGGACTGAGGCTATCTATATTCGACTTTGGAACTTTATCTAGTTAAATATTGCTTGTTTTTTCCAAGTGATGAGGTCACTCTTATGAAGATACAGCAACGTACGATAGATCCTCTATGTCATCTTGACATCCAACCCAATAGCATCAATATAATCATCAATTGAAAATGTAGTTGACTTCGAAGATAATGATATATTTTGTATAAGACTTCAAATAATTAACTATACAATTAAAAACATTCAACTAGTTGTATGTAAATTATAGATAGCATGAGATATCAAGAGGATGGATCAACACTTTTTTTCAAAAATGTAAATTATTCTTTAGGATTGGGCTTTATACAATAGAATGATATATCAAGAGGATGGATAAATTAGATTTCACTCAATTCGTGAATATTTTCCTTTTGAAGCCTGTTAGAATTTTCTCATATATGATATATAGTGGTTAACTTTATGAAACTTCACTCTTAAAGATTTTTGTAACCTCTATTTATTAGGATTAAAACTCTAGTTGGTCCAATTGTTGCATAAATAGTTCTTCAAGATTTACTCATATAAGGGGGTAAACCAAATTTAGCACCATGTTCATCTCTTCTACAAGCGACCTAACAACCAATTCATGATACTGTAGTATCATCCTTTTGTATTTTGTCACGTGGTGCTAGTATTTATGATACTTAAAACCTTCTTTTTACCTAGTCAAGTCCTAAGTAAACTGGCTTATTATGGAGAACTGAAAAACACAAAGTTTATCAACAATAACTAATGACTTAAAGCATGTTCTTATGGGTTAAAATAAAATATTAAGACGAAATTTAAGTCATACAAAATAAAATCATCATTATATCCCCATGTGGTGTCTTGGTCACTATGACTGTTTAAAACTCTTTTAGAGTACAAAGACTTAGAGTTATTTCTTATAAGTGAGTGACAACACAAATTTTGTAAGTACCAAATTCAAATATTATGGGACTTTATCAAGGTTAAAAATAAGATATTGTCGACTGAGTAAAGAACACAGTTATATTGAAACTTTAAAATTATAATTGTACTCTTATAATGTACCTTGGTCACCATGAGTGTTAACAAGCTTTCTTATGAGGTATATCAACTCATGAGTTGACTCTCTTCTTCAAAAAAAAGGGACACATAAGAATCCAACAAATAGTCTTGAAACCACATGAGACTCGACCAAAGGTTACAAAATATTTTGTCAATGGTTTAATATACACAACATTAATTTGGCCATTTAAAGTTAATATTTTACCCTCGTGTATACTTCATTAGCACCAAAACTATGAAGACTTAAAAAGGTAAGTTCTCATGAAAAAGGTATTTGAGTTTTGATCAGGTCATTAGTTAAACTAATGGTGATCTTACTCACAACAAACCAACAAAGAGACTAAGAGGGCCCTCCTTCATGCAGTCAATGGCTACAATCCACAATCTCTACTATATATGGCTAATAAGGAGACGTAGGTTTGTCAAAGGTGTTCGATCAGCAGGCAATCAATCTAGAATTTCTGGGAAAATGCAATGTAGATTTTTCAAGAAGAAGCGTTTTCTGCCAAATAAGATCAATTCTTCAATGAGAAGCTGTAGAGAGGTAGCCTAATTTGAAACGAGGACAACGACCTACCAAAAAATAGGGACAATTGGCAGTCCACCACCATCTCACCTTACCACATCCTTTGACAACAATTCAATGGTTACTGATGCTAGAGAAGAATCTTGATGGTAGAGACTTCGGAAAATCCCTATGTACGCTTGAGTGTGCCCCCCACCCAAAATTTATTTATTTTTATATCAATCCGGTATCTGATTTATTCATCAGAATAAAAGGAAGGGAAGGAAAAAGAGGACGGATACGGGGCTGTGGTGAGTTTCGCCTTAAAGTGACAGCTATCATTTCTAATTTTATATTCTATGGTGAAACTAGAGAGTTATCGAAACATCAAGATCCTATGAAGCCAAAACAATGGATCGTATCCCAAATAATGTTCGTGCCGTAGCAATAAAATCGCAAAAATTGGTCAAATTCTAATTAGATTCTTTATAATATTAAAAATAAATGTTTTATTGAAAAGGGACTTAGATGACATCATGCTCAATAAGCTCTAATTTTATTCCTCAGCATAAAGCTCGTGGATTCCAGATTTAGAATGCACGTCACAACTAACTGCCTATAAAATGCGAGTTTTCAAAATAATGTTTTAAGCCACCGAGCAAATTTTGCCAAATGGAGCATGCGATTTTATGACTCATTAGTTGGAATTCTAATAAACTAATTATTCATATCCATGCTAGGAACTCAATCGGGAAAAAATTATGTGATTAAGATGATGATTAATGGTTGCTATTCGGAAAACTCATCCACGTAGAATCCCCCTCATCATGGGTCACCACGATGGCGATCGCATGCATTTTCCTAGATATTTATTTTTCCGAGGAAGAATAAGGTAATCAAGAGAGCAGCTCTGTTCCGATTTATTCTTGAAAGAATAACGAGCCAGGCACCCGCGAAATTTCAGATCATCTGTCCCTCGACGATCAGTGGCGAAGGTGTTGCAGTAGATCCTCGGACTTCTCTCTCCAGATGACTTCATCGTAGCCGAGAGCTTCGACCAGGCAGCCGGTGAGCTGCTCCTGGATCACCTCGTCGGCGGGGAGGGAGACGGCCGCCTCCCTCCTCAGTGTGGTTACGTCCTTGTCCGAGATCCCGCAGGGCACGATGTGCCTGAAGAAGCTCAGGTCCGGGTCGATGTTGAAGGCCAGCCCATGGCAGGTGAACCCGCCGCTGATCCTCACGCCGACGGCGCCGATCTTCCTGTCCTCCACCCAGACGCCCACCTCCTCCGCCGCCCCTGCGCGAGCTTGCACGCCGTAGAGGGCCGCCAGCCGGACCATCGCCGCTTGGAGACTCTCCACGTACCTGCGCGCTCCGTATCCGATCTCCCTGAGGGAGACGATAGGGTAGAGGACGGCCTGGTGAGGGCCGTGGAAGGTGACGTCGCCGCCCCTCTCCGTGAGGTGGAGCTCGGCACCGATGGAGTTCAGGTCGGCCTCCGGCAGCAGCAGGTTATGGTACGTGCGCCGCTTGCCGAGGGTGAAGGTCGGCGGGTGCTGGAGGGAGAGAACGGTGTCAGCAATCTTCCCCGCCTTCCTCTCCGCCAGCAGCTTCTGCTGGAGCTTGAGGGCCTCCGAGTAGCCCACCGTGCCCAGCTTCCAGACCTCCGCGCACCGCCGTAGGCTCATCCCCACCGCCGCCGCAGCAGTTGACCTGGTTGACCCATGCAAATGCACGGGCATGAAGCGAGTCAACGGCCGGCTGAATGCATCATATCCGTCGAGTTTGAGTTTGAGTTTGAGTTTTTCTCTTCGTGATGAAGGAACCGGCTGTGAAGCTATCATATTTTAGGGTCGAATATAGGCCTCCATACATGGATTACTCGCAAAAAATAATGGTAAGTCGTTGGAGAAACTGATGAAAGAGAGGGAGGGAGATGGGGGGAAAATCTGAATGACAGAGTTAAAATCTCAAGATCCGAGGTCAACTGGGCTCTTGGTTATGTACAGTTGACTGAGATCAGGCGAACCCCCTGTTATGGGATCAAGTCACCCCGGGGGAAGTTCTGACCCGCACTGAGGCAAACCGGGAAATGTTCTTGGCGCATAGAAACTGGAGACTCCAGACAGACAACGGAGTGGGAAATCGCGGGTCAACTCTAACGTGCCGGCAGATGGTGTTTCAAGAATACAGCTTGAAGGGATATTCCACGCGGGCATCCTCTCCCTTGAACAGTGAGCGAAATTGGCACAATCAATGGCAGAGTTTACATTCAACTTGGAATGATGAAGGGTGATGCCCCGCGGTGAATTCTTATTCTTCCTCTCCGTTGTCCCCATGGGCATCCTGTTCTTCAGATCACCTTCCCCCTTCCTCTGATCCACGGCGACCACCGGTATTGATAGAAGAGGGTATGCGGTTGCTGGCCCGTTTCTTCTGGTTTTTGGTTCGCAGTTGATCTTCCCGGGGGTTCTTTCCGGGGATGGAATAGGGTAAGCACTCAGCAGAAACCTAGGGCTGGTAATGTGCGCGGGAGAGAGAGAGAGAGAGAGAGAGAGAGGCCGGGGAGGAAGAAGGGGAAGGCAGTTGGGCGCCGTTAGAGGGAGAAGGCTCGGAGCGGAAGAGGGAGAGCGGAGAGGCGGAGAGAAAGGCTCGGAGCGGAAGAGGGAGAGCGGAGAGGGAGAAGGGGCTACCTGCTGTGGCTGAACCCTGCTGGACGACGCTCTGGCGGCGGCGACGGCGATGGCGCTATGGAAGTCTCATCCTCATCCTCGTCGAGATGTGGGCTAGGGCTGGGCAAGCCCAATGGGCCCACACCGCCCCACCGTCACTTACTTCCCCGTCTTCCCTCCCTCTTCCAGAGGATGACGACGGAACTTGTTCCAAATTATCGACGGCCAGGCAACAGAGGAGCGGATAACTTTCGACGATATCCGTTCTTACAACGCTTAATGCATGGACTTCCCGGCTCAGGTTTCCTATCGATTTTATTGACGAGTTAAACAGAGAAAAATGTTCTTTTTTTTCCGCTTAATTTTTAATGCGGACCACCATCAGACAAGAGTGCGAAAAAAAAGAGAAATGAGAAGATAACTGCAAACCAACTTTGAAACTGGTTAAGGGTCATTTCTAACTTTCAGTGACACCTGCTACATCTGTGGAAGAAGGCAGAAATAGTGTGTAACTATCCCAGGGATTCCTAGGTTGGATTTCTTGGACATCTGGTTAGCGTAGAAAAAAGATTTGTCAGCTATTATTGAGAGATGGAGAGAAGTGCTAAAGAACCCAATGAAAACCATGCTAAGTTCCTGATGGGCACCTCATATTTATTTGGTTCTTATCGAGCATTCATTCAAGGGGAAGTTTATATTGCAAGTCCCAGTGCAAAATTGTCCTAAGAAAGGTTGAATATTTTAAGTGTAAGTAGGTAGTTCAAGCTAGATAATTCAAAATTTGTGGTCCTTTCATTATTAAAAAAATCTATCAATCATGGCAAAAAAATTGTGGTCATTTTCTAATTGCAAGCCATCTATCAAGCGTCATCATGTTCTATGCTGACTCATCATTTGATCTTGAATTCATGACATTTCTTATATATTTGTAGATGTTGGAATATGAAAACATAAAGTTGAACGCCATCTTCAATTGAACAATTTTAATTTTTCTATAAAAAAACTATATAAGAAGCATTTTATTTTGATTCTAAATTATGTACATGGATAATGCCTTACGATATGTAGAAAGTATTTTTTTGGAAGGTCAAAATATGTTTCAATCTAAAGATTTAAATTTAAGTTTTACTAAGTGTAATAGATGACATAAACCTTTACTTGGTCTATCTACCATCTTTCACAACAATGTAGCACAGAAATGAGACTTCCTCTAACATGAATGCATCATACTTAAGTACAATTAATTATTTCTTAGCTTTGTGACCATTTATAGTAAATGTTTTGTGTTCATTCAAATTCTAGTTATAAATTAAATATAATTTATGTATATTACCAGTTATTAGTATAATTTCTAAATATTATATTCTCTATAATTCATGACATGGTGGAAATGTTGGGTTATTGATATTCAAACAATTTAATACAACTCGAGTTGTAGATAGTTGAAATCTCATCTTTAAATCCACAAAGTACTTGAGTTTTGTTGAAGATCTTTTATCCCAAGTCCACAAAATGAAGGTACCTCAACCCTTGAGTTCACAAGGAATGATCTTGAGTCTGCAAGATCCTATAGGTCCCTCTTAGTCTATATAAGGTACTAGAATCCACAAGTAGAGATAAAGAATATCTAGAGAGTAATGAACTCCAAAATAAATTGATAAAAAATTCTCATTACTTCTTGGGATACATGGGGTGCTGTTAAATATGTTACAATAAATGAATAAGGTGTCATCATTTTAATTTTAAATAAGATTTAAAAATATGAAGAAAAATAAAATACAAAAATAATATAAATAGCAAGAGTCCTAAAATAGAATGAAATAGGGAATAAAAAGAGCTTAACATATGACGTAGCATAAAATAAAGAAGGGTCTAAAAATAGAGGGAGTATAAATAAAAGGTAGTCTAGAATATAATGGACTAAAAATGGAAGGTGGTTTAAATATCAATGGTTTAAAATGGAAAGTAATCTAAAAATAGAAAGAGTTAAAAAATGGAAGGTAGGCTAAAATGAAAAGAGCTAAATATGTAAGGTAACTAAAAGTAGAAATGTCGAAATATAGAAGGTGCTGAAAAATAAAAAATACCTAAATAAGGAAAGTTTTAAAAATAATGTTTTTTATCTTTAGGTCTTTTGGGTCTTTCTCTCCACTTGATATAAATGTTTTGGTTACATTAGTCACCCTTTCTTTAACAACTCATCCTTAAGTGTTAACTATTTCTAAAAAATACTCATATAAATCTGTCACATTAAATGTGGTTGATATCCCTATAGTCTCAAGTAGATTGATGACATAGTCATTATTGTTAATCTTTTGAAGAACCTTAAATAGTCTATATCAACCACCTAGCTCAAAAATTTTTTATTCTTCTTTCCATGAGATTTCATGAGCTACATCAATGCAAAATATTGTCAAGGTAATGATGAATCCAAGCATTGATACAAACTCATATAAGATATAATGATTTGTGTATGTCTTTTTTTCTCATTGTTTTCTTGAATGCAAACTTAATGATAATCTCACTTCAAATCCATTGTAGATGAGTATTAAACTTCACTTAAGTTGTAGAACATATCATTCACATTTACAATTAATACTTATTTTTCATAGTCACATTATTAATCACATGATTATTGATGCATATTGAGATTTTTCCTTCTTATGAAAGATGATGAAAAAAACCATAAGAAACTTTGGACTAATAGACACTCCACTTTTAACAATTTTTTCAATTATCTACATATCTCATCTGAAGATATTAGTGTTATCTTGTGCACATAATGAATAGTGAATGTTTTACATGAACTCCACTTTACCTCACATTGTAGTAAATGTGATGAAAGCTTCTTCAACAATAAATTCTAAAACATTTTCAGAAGTCTACAGCTTTGATAAGAGTTGCCTCTATATGCTAGCCTCCATTACTATGTATGTAGCCACCACACCTTACTTAATTGTGCCATAGTAGAGCTTGTTATTATTGATGTAGCCACAACTTTGGTACACATATTGATACCAAATGCCATGTATTGAAATTCCTCTAGGTAGATATTATTGTTGAACCTTTGAATGATAACAAAATAAGTCATTTTGTCATACCTTAATTTGTCTTGAAATTATAGGACATGCAACAACCTTGATTTTGAGCTGTTAATATTCTTTTGACTCTAAAAAAAATGATTATGTTCCACATATTATGAAACACTAAACTAGTGGATAAAGATACATGTTTGTACCTTTGTGAAGAAATTCATCTCCATAACATCTTCAAAATGATCTATAAATAATGAAATAAATTCATTAGCCCCTCTCATCTGACAACTCATAAAAAATCCTACATGTTGCCTTAATTGAGGTATGTGATTTTAAATTAATAACCTTAGTATGATTGTCATTTATGAAACATCAAGCTTAATCAAGTAACCTCTTTATCCAAGAGAAAGTTGTTGTGACCCTATCATAAAACATGACATAACTGAGTTTGTTATTGACTAAAATTTGTGTGAAAATGGGTGAGCAACCTTTAGATGTTATTGGCTTTATGAATTGGTGTAAGTCACCCAATAGCTAGATATAATTTGGGATAAGAGTGTTGTTTACCTCAACTAGTACTTCATAAACTACCAAGATAATTATTCATTATTTACTTCTATTTTAGTCCTAAGATGTTAATCATCACTTGCTTATTAGATGATTTCACAAATGAAACACTTATTTTTGGAAGGTTCTAAAGATGTTCTCTTATCTCTATAGGTTACATTTATTCTAACTTACCTTGGCTTTTTTTACATGACATATGAATGATTGATTCTTTGGTTGAAATCATTGTCACTTTGGTGATTCTACTTTTGATCATCTTGTCATTTTTCAACTATATTAAATATCAGTGGAGTTGATCTTGTTGATTATCAATGTATCAATTGTTATTATTGCATCATCAAGGTCTCATACACTTGGCAATGCAGTTCTACCTATGTCAAAAATTTAAAAATTGATTATAAAAGTTGGATAACTTATATTATTCTAAAATATTTTCTATCTACTATTAATAAAATGAATTTCTTTATAAAACTCATCATTGTGTCAATGTAGCAGAGATAATAGATTTTGTCCTTTTTCCATCACATGTTGTTTATTGGAAAGAATTACTACTTCAATTGCTTAATAAAATTATCTCAAGTGGTATAAGGGCCTTAGTCTCATCTAATAGTTGAGTCTTCCATCTTATTTTGACATTTGTTAAGTACGTGTTGGTGAGCATGACATCATCTCTAATTATATGGCTTATGTTGAAGTATTAGTCAAGATCTCATAACAAAATTTTAATTTCTTGCACATTCTAGTCTCCTACATGTGGTTTAGGTTTAGTTAACTTGGTGTACCTTGATATACTAGCTACAAGCACTGCCACATATTTTATTAATGTCACATCTAGAAAGAGGGCCCTTAAAACTTTTCATAGAGTAATGATGCCTAAGTTCAAGTTTGGTTTATTACTAATAGAGGTGAAGGCCTCTATTGACACCACTTGTCCATTCTCTAACAATTGTCCATTATTTGAAGGTGATTTTTGACCTTCTTTGTAATAGTGTACATCACATAAATGCTCACCAATGAGAGTCAACTTTTGCCTCTAGAATTCTATTATTTTCACCCATCATTTTTTGGTCTAATACTAATTTATCATTCATACACTCTCTACTAGTGTGTACTATCTATGCATACATGGACATGAATTGTCTTCTACAGTGCCCAACAAGCCTTACTTTGTGATGTTCATATGAAAGAGATAAATACTTTTTACAAAACAAATAACCAAAACATGGAGGAATAACATACCTTGACCTCATTGAGATATGTTCCTTTAATAGGGTCACATAGTCCTTTGAGGCTTCAACATAGGTCACCTTGCTTTGATAAGGGTGTTAGCCTTTGTTCTAATGTTATGTTCCCCTAGCAAGATCATTGAAACTTGGTTTAATACTCTACTCCACTTCAATCTTTGTCAGTCTATTGTCCCTCTAACATCGTTCCCCTTTCAAATGCTTGAGGTTTCTACATAATTGGTTAATACTAGTGGGCTTCTTGCCTTTGTTTTTTAAGATACATAATGGTCACATATATTATATACATCACTCATGTTATTGATGTAAAGTTGTCACATTGACCTCCAAGTGACTCTTGCACCACTTATTTGTAATGCAAATGCAATTACTCCTATTTGTCATTCATTTTCTATGAATTTTGAAAATTCTAGTGGAAATATGAGATATAGTGGGGGTGGGGTAGCTTTTTCTCAAAGCTCTTTAGGCCTGAAGTAATGAAGGAAACCCTCTAGAAGAGAAGGGAAGGAGGGCTTTTGGAGATAATGGGCAAGACAATAAAATATGTTAAGCCATTTTGTAATTTCAATTTATAGTTTTGACATTATTGTTAATCAAAATAATATAGGCTAGTTGAACAGTCTTTCATTTTAATTCTTCTACTATAAAAAAGGTAGATAAATTGTTATTTTATTCTTAATTCTAAATTATATGCATGGCGAACGCCATATTTGATGTATAAAATGGCGGTTTCTTTTGGACCAAGATATTTATGCATAAAAAGATTTCGGCTGGAGTTTTGCTGGCAGAGGGAGGAAAATATCCTCCACCTCTGACAGCGGAGAGGGGGAGGCGCTATAAAGCGAGGGCAAGGGAGCGGGAGGAAGGGCGAGGCGTGTCTTTGTTTGGCCACACAACCGGGGCCTTATCAGGACACCCTCCTCCCTTCCTCTATCCTCTCTCCGGCCTCTCCCCGTTCCTCTCCCAAAACCCGGGCTTAAGCCCTATCCGCAGCAGCCATGTCCTCCGTCATCGGCGTCTCCTCCCTCTACCTGGCCGCCCCCGCCGCTAAGCCCTTGCTTAAGGTGGCGGCAACCGCGGCGCATTCTTCCTGCTTCTGCTCCCCGAGGAGCGGACAGCGGAGCCGTGAGCTTGTTATCTCTGCGGTTGCTACTAGTACCCCTACCTCCGTCCTCAGTGAGGAGGCCTTCAAGGGCTTCGAGGGGCGCCCCTTCACAAAGTCTCCACTCGAGGAGCATCTGGAGGAGGTAGATGAGGAGGTTTTTGACGAAGACGACGGGGAGGTGGTCTTTGGCGCCGAGGGAGACAGCGTCGACGGTGACGAGCTCGCAGTTTCCAACTTGGGCCTGCCGCACAGGCTGGTGAATTCCCTCACGAAGCGGGGAATCACCCGCCTCTTCCCCATTCAGGTTCAAACGTTGTCTCCTCTTTTGTACCATGAATCGCCCTCCACATAGCTTCATTACGCCCTTAGACTGAGAATTTCCTTCGTGACAAGACCTGATATGTTCTGCTACGTGGTTTCATCGTTGCCTATCAAATACGAGCGTAGAGCTTTTTCGTCGCACTCGTAGATACCTTCCCACAGATGTTCTGTCGTTGATTTTTTTTTCCAGTTGGGTTTTTTTTGCCCTTGCTGAAAATATCTCTGGTTACATTTTACAGAATTAGACGTTCCCTTATTGTGCAGTATTTATTCTCAGTACCTTGGCTTCATCATGTTGTTTGCAAAGCCACTGCGAGAGGCTAGAAATGGAAAATTATATTTCTCTAATGGGCCTGTGATGCAATCGTGTGGTAGCACCTTTTCATCAGCTGTTATTTTTCTTTCCACTGACATCAGTGAATGAATCTCTCTCTCTCTCTCTCTATATATATATATAGATATAGATTCACCATGTCACCTTGTCTCATATGGAAATTTTTTCTGCATCCAGCCAGGATTCTTGTTCGCACTCCTGTCTGAATACCCATCTGGTACAGAGTTTTGATGGCCATTTTTTTTTCCAAATCCATTGCTAAGAATTGGTTTTCATTGCTCTACCATTGCACCCTCCTCAATCAGTAGACCGTTCATCTGGTAGCCTTTTTATTCTATACATTTTCGTTGTTTATTAGTGACTTGGACTTGATGACATTTCCTGGGATGATTTTTGCTCGGTCGGGCGGTCTCCTCCTTGTCCTGCTGGATCCATCAGCTATTCTTGACACGAGATATCCTGCCTTGCAGAGGGCTGTGCTCTTACCCGCTCTGGAGGGTCGAGATATCATCGCTCGGGCAAAGACTGGGACGGGCAAGACTCTGGCCTTTGGAATTCCGATCATCAAGAAGCTCACTGAGGCTGACGAAGGGAGAATTACGACGAGGTAGTCCTGCACCCAGAGTTTGAAAGAAGTTTTGATTAGCACTTTCTGCTTGCCCTTGAGTCTTATTTGTTTTTTTTTTAAATTCCTCTCTGTAGACAGGCAGGGCGGCTTCCTCGTGTGCTGGTACTTGCACCCACCAGAGAGTTGGCCAAGCAAGTAGAAAAGGAAATCAAAGAATCCGCTCCCTATCTTAGCACTGTCTGTGTCTACGGAGGGGTTTCATACAATCTCCAGAAGAATGCAATAACCCGTGGTGTTGACGTGGTGGTGGGAACTCCAGGGCGCATTATTGACCTCGTAAACAGTTCTAGCCTCAAGCTGAGCGAAGTTCAATTTTTGGTTCTTGATGAAGCCGACCAGATGCTTGCTGTTGGGTTCGAAGAGGATGTTGAAGTCATATTGGATAGGCTCCCAAGGGAACGCCAGAGTATGCTTTTCTCAGCTACAATGCCAGGATGGGTGAAGAAGTTGTCGAGGAAGCACCTGGACAATCCTCTGACAATTGATCTGGTATGTATCATTTTCGTTCTATCTGCCTCCGAGGTTACCAGTTTCATCCTATCTGCTATTATTTCTTGCGGCCTATTCCTATCTTCTTCTGGTTAGTTATCAGTCATGGTAAGGAAGGTAGAGATGTAAAGGTATCATCTTTCCTCGGATAAATGGGGGTATTGCAATTAGGCGTTGTGAATTGCGACATTTTCACGTGATTCCAACTTTCTTTTTTCTTTTTCTTCGGCTACACCATTGTTACATCCTGTTTTTTTTTTTTTTTTTTTCGTGGGGTGGTCACAGGTGGGTGATGATGAAGAAAAGCTTGCAGAAGGCATCAGACTTTATGCTGTGCCGGCGACAACATCGAAGCGTGTCATTCTCAGTGATCTTATTACGGTATAGCAGGAAAACACCTTTTTTGATTTTACCAATAATTAAATAAAGCTCACTTCTCATCCTGCAGAATTCTTCCCTGTGGTGGGTGGCATCATTCATCTGCACATTTGATATTTTATGGCCGCTAAAATGTGATATTTGCTCTCACATGTAGAAGCTGAGATACGATCAGTTGTTAAATTGGTGTTGTGATGCCTGCAGGTCTATTCAAAAGGTGGGAAGACCATTGTTTTCACCCAGACAAAAAGGGATGCTGATGAAGTGTCAACAGCTCTGTCCAGTAGTATTGCTTCTGAAGCATTGCATGGGGACATCTCTCAACATCAGCGGGAGAGAACCCTGAATGGCTTCCGTCAAGGGAAGTTCACAGTCCTTGTTGCGACCGATGTTGCTGCTCGTGGACTCGACATCCCGAATGTTGATCTGGTGAGTATCTTGGGAACACTTTGTTTCCTTGTTTGCTGATACCAGTGAGGCTGCTGAAAATAGGTCAGATTCATTCGTTTGACATAATAAGGCTTGGCAGTGATGGTGGTGGTGGTGCTGATAATTATGGTGTATCCACTAATTTCTATTTTCATTCTCCCCTAATCAATGCCCCACTACTTCTACGGGCCATGAGATGCCTCCTAATCTAGCACGTTTCTCCTTCGATTCAAAGATTTTGCATTAATTAACGTCTTCAACCTGCTAGCTCTCCCCTATTATAGTGCAGCTCTCTCCTCACTGATTTCATCATGCAGACATTCGACTGTTATAGATGCTCTTGGTTCATGTAGTTCTGATCACCTCCCCCCTCCCTCTCTAACTATAATACAGATCATTCACTATGAGCTACCAAACGATCCGGAGACATTTGTTCATCGATCTGGCCGAACAGGGCGCGCTGGCAAGGAAGGAACTGCCATTCTTATGTTCACCGGAAGCCAGAGGCGAACAATCAAATCTCTGGAGCGTGATGTAGGATGTCGGTTCGAGTTCATCAGCCCGCCATCGGTGCCGGAGGTTCTGGAATCATCTTCAGAGCAGGTTGTCGCTACTCTGCGGGGCGTACACCAGGAATCAGTGCAATTCTTCCTCCCATCCGCGGAAAAAATGATGCAAGAAAGAGGCCCAGAAGCCCTTGCTGCGGCATTAGCTCATTTAAGTGGTTTTTCTCAACCTCCTTCATCGCGTTCCATCGTCAGCCACGAGCAGGTGAATTCCTGGGCCTTCTTTCTTCAGAAGCCCGCCCTACTTTTCTTTTTTCTGGACCCCGAAATCAAACTCCTGAACTAATTCGCTTTAAGCGTCAACCGTCCATGGCATATGATGTACATTCTTAGCGGACTTTTTAGGCTATGTGAGGCCACTATGCAGGTTGCGGCCGATGATTTCACCTGTAGAACACAAATGGCATCCTCTCTTGAACAATCTTAATGAATAGAGCTTATATTGCGTTGTTCACAGGGATGGGTGACATTGCAGCTGACGCGTGATCCTGACTATTCGAGAGGATACCTGTCGCCAAGATCTGTCACTGGTTTTCTCTCTGACATCTACCCTCCAGCCGCCGATGAGGTTGGAAAGATTTACATGGTTGCTGGTGATAAGGTGCGTACACACTCTGTTCATTAAAGCAATTCTATGTTGGCAGAACTCTCCTCCATTTCTTGATTAAAGGAGGAAAAAAAAGAAATAAATTCATTTGATGAATATTAGCCACAGATTTATTTTCATTAATAGTTGATCGTTGTCATGCATGTGAGGGTAAAAGAAAATATTATCTAAAATGTGGATCCCATGTGAATCAAATAATTCTGATTTGCACTTATCTGAGGCTCTTAGTGCCGAGAATTTGGCGGATGCTTCTGGGAATTCATGGCAGTTCTTCAAATTTTTGCGCGGGGTTGGTGGCTTCCTAAGCTCCACTCTTGGAAATCTTGAATCAGCTAGTTGTCTTGATAGGGACCAAAGAAAGTGGTGGCCTCTTCCATGATCAGTGGGTTGACCGATGCAGCCACTGGGGGGGTTTCCCTTCTCATCACTCAGTTCTTTAGTTTTTCCGTGGGAACCTCCTGTCATGAATTGGAGCAGACCGACCGCAACCGTTCAAGCACAACCGTATGGTTGACTTAGAAACTGCTTGCTTGTCCAGGTTCAAGGAGCTGTCTTTGACTTGCCTGAGGAGATTGCGAGGGAGCTGCTTTCCAGGCAGGTGCCACCCGGCAACACTCTAGCGAAGATAACAAAGGTGAATCCTCCATCCCGGCATCCATTCATCTTCGCCCTCTTCCTTCTTCCCGGATGTCTCTGTAAATCTTCCACGGACTGAATGAAACCCTCTGACGTTTTTCTCCCCCCCAATTATGCCGCCCCTGTAGTTGCCCGCATTGGAGGACGACAGCCCTCGAGGTGACAACTATGGGAAATTCTCCAACAGAGAGGGTGGCGGCCGGAGAGGTTCAAGGGGGAGATCCCCGAGAGGTTCAGGGGGCTGGGGCGGCCGCAGCTCCGACGAGGAAGACGGCTCTCGCCATGGTGGCCGCAGCTTCAAATCCGAAGACAGCTGGTCATGGAGCTCCTCGAAGCGCGGCAGAGATGACCGGCCGACGGGCGGAAGGCGGTCCAACGGCGGGTTGGGGTCCTCAGGGAGTAGAGACAGGTATGGTATCACTTGACCTTTTTATTTCCTTCGCACGAACTTTCTTCTCTCAAGTCAACGCATCATCTTAACGGGGTCAGAATTTTCTCCAAAACTTCGCTGACGGTTTTTTTTTGGTTTTCTTTCCTGAACTTTTCGCTGAAGTTACTGCCCGCTTAGTCTCTTCAATCCTTGGAAGAGACCCATTTGTCGTAGATATTTACTTTTTTCTTGCAAATTTCCTCCGCTAAGGTCAACGCTTCCGCCGGGAAATGGTTTGGACCAAGTTGGCGCTTTGATTCTCTAGTTGTTGATTCATCTTATAGACTGTTCAAACTGCCTCTAATTGTTGCTGCTTGGCGCCGCCACCGCCGGCAATCTTGACAGGCCCTTCGGCGGCGCCGCCAGGGGCGGGAGAGCCGGCTATGGCCTCCGGCTGCCGGCGAAGCAAGGATGACCGCCGCACCTGCTCTCTGCAGACGTTCCAGCTTCCCGAATGGCAGCGGATTCCAGCTGCACGACAGGATGAATATCAGGGCGGAGGGACAATGGCCGGAGCAGAGAGTTCCTCCCTCCTTCCCCCAGTGGCGGTAGATCTCTGAGGCTTCTGCTCAGACCCGCCGGAGTTCGGGGAGACGATGACGGTGGCGGAGGACGGGGCAGGCGAAGCTTTCAACCAGGGTTCTCCGCTGGATTGGGCCCTGCCAGAGGAGCGGTGGCGGCGGTGGTAATGGTGGCGGTGGCGGTGATCTTCTGGGTCTATTTCCTCCCCGCTCTGCCTCCGTCTATGGCGATCTATCTTACATTTATACTGTATGCTTCTTCCTCAAGGATTCTTCTACCTCTCAGACTGTGTCCCGGGGGGTGACCAGGTCTCTCTTAGACGGCGCCGAATACCATCTATCTATCTATCTTTCTATCTATCGAGAGAAATACAGACCGAATATGAGCAGCCCAATCGGTAGGAGCTGGCCGACTGCAAAAGGGTCTGACCCGCCGCCATCACCAACCCCCTTGCCTGCCCGGGCCAGGCCCGTCGAGTCAACGCATGTCGCGACGATAACTCATGCCGTCACCCGTTCATCCGGTCCACCCTCGGCGCCGCCACGCGGTCGACGGTCGCAGAGCCCCCTCGCTACCAACCGGCGACGCCGTGCCGCCGTCACGCTGGCGCAAGCGACGGGGGGTTGTTGGCAGCTGGAGAGAGAGGGGGGGGGAGAGAGAGAGAGAGAGAGAGAGAGTGGAGAGAGGGTTGGTCGAAAAATGTCTTCTTGTTTTCCGCCGCCTTAGACGGAGTGAGAGAGCGTCGAAAATTACAAGAAATTGGGGCCGTGGGGGATCCTTCAGACGTTCTTTTGCCGTCATCATGACGTAAGGGTGACGTAGGCGCCAACGACGCGCACGAAGCCGCAGATCTCGGACAATTGGTTCACGACGGCGTCGAGGGCCGAGTCGAGCCGGGTCGAACCGGCGGCGGCCGCGGACTCGACGTCCAGGATGAAGACGTAGTCGTAGCTCCCAACGGGGCCACCGGGCCGGTCCAGGACTCGGACCGGGTTCGAGCGGTTGGGGCGGTGGTCAACCCGGGTCACCGACAGCCCCCGGCTCTCGAAGGCCCAGATCGCCCTGTACAGCTCCGACGGGCCCCTCTCCAGCGCGAACGCCACCGTCGCCTTCTTCCTCCCTCCGCCGCCGGCCGCGGCGGCGGCGAGGTGGCCGCGCCGCTGAGAAGACGCAGGCGGCCGGAGAGCGAGCTGGAGGAAGCGGGTGAAGTTCCCTCCGGCTGCGGCCCCGGCGGAGCCTTCCTGGAGGTTCTCCTCCACCACCACCAACCCGAACTCCTCCGCCGCCGCGCGGCTCCCTATCACCGCCGTTCCGGCGGGTAGCCGGCCGTCAGCGAGGGAGCGGGCGGCGGCAGCGGCGCTAGGCACCTCCTCTGTCTCCACGCCGAGGGCGGCGAGGCGGGCGGCGCAGTGGGCGAGCGCCTGCGGGTGGCTGGCCACGCGGCGCACGGCGGCGGTGGCGCCCCCGGCAGAGGGTTGGGCGAGGAGGCAGTGGTTCACCGGCAGGACGAGCTCGCCGGCGATCTCGACAAGCGGGTGGCGGAGGAGGAGGTCGAAGTTGCGGTGGACGGTCCCGTCGAGGGAGTTCTCGACGGGGACGACAGCGCGATCGGCGGCGCCACTCTCCAGCGCCGCGAAGGCGTCCTCCATCTGGACGCCACACGGGAAGGCAGAGAAGGCGCACGGGAAGCCGGAGAAGGTCGCCGCTGCCGCCTCCTGGCAGTAGGACCCGCGGTCACCCTGGTACGCCACCCGAAGCGGCCGCCCGGAGGAGGGGTCGAGTGGCGCGGCGGCGCCGCCGTCGCCGCCGGCGGTGGTGGCGGAGAAGAGGCGCTCGAGGCCTTCGACGGCCAGGTCGAGGCCCAGGCGGAAGGCGAGCTCCTCGGCGGTCCTGAGCGGGGAGGCGGTGGAGGGCTTGGTGGTGGTGGTCTTCTTCTCTGGCGTCCTGGGGCTCGCAGTGGCTCCAAGGGGGCTCTTCCTCCTCTGGGGGCCGCATCTAATCTGGCAGGAGCAAGACGACGAGGAAGACGACGACGAAGCGGTGGCGCCGTCCACGGCGGCACCCCGGGGGAAGAGATTAGGGACACTGAGCGTCGCCGCCGCCGCCGCCGCCGCTGCCATGTGTCTCCGCCGCGACCAGGTAGACGAAGATCGCTCCTTTTCCCCGCTCCGACGAACACCTTTTATTTTTGTTTCCTTTTCTGGATGGATATCTACAGGGGGTGGGTGGAGAGAGATCGCACAGAAGGAGATCCCTGAAGAGGAAGGAAGACGGAGAAGAGATTTATAGCAGCAGCAGCTCCGCCACGAGGCGGCCGCGAAGGAGACGCCGGTAGGTGAGCCCCGAGCTTTTCTGTAAAGAGCCGCCTAGAACGAACCCAGTCGGACGCAACCGGCCCATCTACCCCTCTCTCCTCCTACATTGAACGCACGTGGCCAGACCTGGTCCCCTCTCTCTCTCTCTCTCTCCCCCTCTCTCTCTCCTGCCCGATGTGGACGAGCCGCCCGCGTGGCTGCGGCGAGAGAGAGAGAGAGAGAGAGCAGTTGACTTACGTAGACTGAGCAAGGAAATTTTATTTGGTGGGCGATAATTTCCTGGAGGCTTCTCCTCGACCGCATGGAAATGGAGTTACCCCGCTCCCGACTACCCCTTTCGCCTCTCTCTCTCTCTCTGGCCCAAAGAGAAGAAAAAACCATTTCTGTAGATACAGGCAAATTTCGCGAGAAATTGAGAGGGAGAGAGAGAGAGGAGCAGGCGGACAGCTGTCGGAAGATGTGTCTCACGGGGTGTACCCGTGCAGAACGTGACCTCCCGCAGCGACGGGACGAGGATCGGCAACGTCTCGGGCACCGTTTCCACTGGTTTCCTCTCTCTCTCTCTCTCTCTCTCTCTATTCCCACTCGATGGCGGGGGAGCGAGCCAGCAAGAGGAAGACGTGGTAGCGCCTCCATCGCCCTGTCCAGACCAAGCAGGAGAATAATGGCGGGGCCAACCAGAGGGGCTCCGATCGGGCGCCGCCCTGCCCTCCACACGTTCTTCTTCTTCTTCTTATGCTTATGCTGCTTCTCTCCCCTGGGCACCACCACGGCCACCGCAGCATCGCAGGAACAAAGCGTAAAACTTGTGTGGTTTCTGAGGTTTCAGCTCCCGGGGTCGAGGAGCTCTGTTTGTACATAACTTTTTATTCATTCACCGATGAGTTCAACCACTGCAGAGCTGTTACGCCGATCGGCCTTCCGCCGGCAGCTCCGCCTCCGGGGCCGGCTCGTGGCGGCCGCCGCGCGCCGCCAGGTAGGAGAGGGCCATCAGAGAAGCCCCCACGGCGATCGACAGCCCCACGCAGCCCACCACCCACCGCCGCCTGGCCTTCCTCCTCTGCCGCTGCCTGCGGGCGAGCTCTGCAAGAAACACGGGCAAGCAAAATATTAAAACGGGCTTTTAAACTGGCAGAAACGTGGGGGTGGGGGATGGTTAAGAACAATGAATGAACTAACAGAGGAGGCTCAAAATTCATACCGATGGCTTCTTGATTCCTCTGGGACATCTCCTGGTTGACGGCCTCGTAGTATTGGACCCGATCTCGGAGCCGGGCGATCTCATGGCTCTTCGCCTCGATGGCCGCCTCGGCGGCGGCCTCAGCTTCGGCCTGGGCCAAGCCCCTCTCCAGAGCTTCGGACACCACCCTGGTGACGATCACCTCCTGGCAGAACTGGGCGGCTGAGTTCGCATCCCAGAGGGGCTCCTCCCCCCCGGGCCTAGAGAGAGAGAATGCGGAGGCGCTGGCCGGGGAGAGCTGCTCGGCCATTCTCTGAAACATGTTCTGCAGGTGTTCCACAGCGTCCTCCGCCTTCTTCCTCCTGTCCATCTCCTCGAATAGGTCGAGCCTGATGGAGCGAAGATCGGCCTCCATGCTCGCCCGGAATGAAGGCGATGCCCGTGAAACGGAACCATCGGAGAAGAAATCTGCAGATCAATCGACATATCGGCACATATCAGTTAAAGAGGAGCGCAAGATCCTACAGTTCACCAATTAATTGACAGCAGCACCTTCTGATAAGAAGCGAAACGTGAAGATGGACCCTAAATCTACCCCAAAGATTTTCATGAGACTAAATCAGCTGCCGTCAATAAGAAGACACATGCTTTGTCCCTCTCTTCATGGATACATATAGCGTATATGGCGAGCAAGCAACAGAGCGAGACGGAGAGAGATTACAATTCAATCCCCAAAGGCAAACTGGTTGGGAGTAAATAAAACATGAGAATAGAAGAGGCATGGCAAGTTTGCCAACTTAACACGCCAAAACCCCAGTTGGATCAAGAAAAGGAGACGAGTTGAAAGCGAGAGCGAGAGAGAGAGAGAGACGCTCACAATCAGATGTATGATCCATTCTATGGCTCCAAGAATCGGCCAGAATTTCAGCATTAGCTTAAATGGTAAGGTGGACAAGGTTTCTAAAGAATTTCAGATGCGCAGAGCACATGACCCATTAGAGCAAACAGAAGAGTAAGGTGGTGGGCGGAGGCGGGGGGATCGAACTAATGAAGTTATATGAAATAAAAGCAGAAAATGCATCCAAAGCAACAAAGGGGGAGCAGAAAAGAGAGCCCTAGAAGAAACAACTTTGATGGCTGCAGTGAATGAATGTGATGACAGGCCGTTGCCCGCCTGATTGAAAGCACTTTTACCCAGTGAAAGTAAGATTAAGTCGGCTAAATATGGACAACTTTTTGCACAATGCACTAGACAATATGTCATTACGAACCCTTCTGACGCCGTTGTAACAAGACCTTTATCCAACGGATTCAAGGAAAAGGAATAAATTTCAGAATGAGCTGCTGCTCTACAGCAAATCTGTCTGAGTCTATCAAACAGAGACCATGAGAGTTTTTCATTAGTTGAAAAGGGGTGGCAACAAGAGGACGTGATCTTCTTATTCATTTTGCTGGTGCGATAGATGGGTCACTCAACTTGGAGCAGAGCCGCAGTTGCCGGTCCCATTCAATGTCTTAGCAGCGGGATATACAATAAAAGGTATACAATTTGATGGAATGCAGAATTTCTTCTGTTTCAGATCGGATATAACTAAAAAGTTCCTCATTCCATGACAATAACCCCCAGAAACTAATCATTGAGAATCTGAGATAGTTTCTGTCAACATATCTAAAGATAAGGGCTGAACATTGAAATTTTTTATCAGTACAGGTCCTAATTCTCAATCAAATATCGGCTCACACCGCTCCCAGGTGATCCTTACCTATGAGAATTCTGAAATAAATTGTTGGCCAAGAAATTGAAAACAAAATAGTTTAAAAAGCGGAAAACAAAAATTTAAGCTAGGCGTATGTAAGACTTGAGCAGGACATTCCTTTCTACTCTAACTTTTACTCTACTGCCGAATCCCAAAATCAATTGACAAAATGATCGAAACCATGAAAAAAGTTTTGATGGAAAATAAAAAGCAAGATGGAATATGGACAGAAAAAGCAAGGCATTTTCAGTAAAGGATTCCAGGCAAGATGACTGTTGAGTTCGGGATAGGAGGAACCTTCCTTGGAAACAATTTAGGAGACAAACGGAGCATTGCCCCAAACATAGTAGACGACCAAGAAGATGAAACTCGTGGCTAACCAGCTAGGCATTTACGAAACAGTGTAAGGTGCCCAGGTGAAACTAGCTTCTTTTTGTTTCCTGAAGATGCCTATTAAAGAAGTGCAGCACAAGATCATCCAAGGAGACTACCCATCCCCATACCACTTTTGCTCAGAGATACAATGTTGGAGTTTCAGTGGGATCCGGTGCCTTTCACCCATGAAAACTTTGATGTGAAGACATATTTATCTATATATACATAGGAATGGTAAGTTCCCCACAATCAAATCTAGTTTTGGAGTCAATCTGATACAACCCCCATTCATACTTCTAAAGGAAGAGATTACCCCATCAAATGAGCCAGCCATAGCTCAACAGCCCATTAAGCTTAGCAGAAAAAGAGGATGGACGCGGGCCCAGCTTGGAGCCCGAGAAATGGAACCCTGGAAGGACTCGGGTTAAATATCAAGAAGCAAGGCGAGAGAGGGTATTTTACGTTGTCAGTCAAAAGGGAAGGGGGAGAGGCTGCGGCCTTCCATCTACCGTGGGAGATTTAGGGTTTCTGCAGAACTCGAACTCATGGTTTTGTATCTCTGGATTCTCATTTCCTTTATTTAGATCCTCATTTCTCTTACCTCTCCAGTGGTCCGTATTACAATCTCACAAGAACAATGAGCCAGATTTATGAGTGAGCATTAACCCATGTCAATGTTTACATCCATCAAACAACTGACCTAGGCAATAGACCTTTCACCTGAAAGTACTCAAATGCCTTGCGCGTCTTAGCCCTTCTATACCTCTGTACCATCTTGGTCAAATTTTGCTGACTTTTGGGGAATAGTCTCACACTTGACTACAATCAAGATGAGCTAATAAAAAAGGGCGAAAAAAATCCCCCTGTCAAAAAGAAAAAAACCTTTCTTCCTACTCTGCCACAAAATGAGAAAGTTTTGATGCAGCTCTTCACACGCAAACCAGTATGCAATCCATAAAGAATCCCTTACGTCTGAGCTAAAATGTTTATAAGATTCAGATAATATGAGCGTTTTTGCCTGTGGAGAATAGAGAAATTCAGCAGCAACAAGAACAAGAGTCTGGCCACGGGGAGAACAGCAAACATTTCTTTAACGGGCCAAAGATTTCTGAACTAGAGAACATCTCCTGAGCGCTTCACACAACCTGATACTTGCGTTTGAACATAGATCGGAGACGTAAATGAGAACGAGAGTATAATGAACATACACAAAATTTCTTCAAAGAATAAGAAATTTGGCAAGGAGAATGAAAGACATGCGCACAGTAAAGGAACAATAATTGGCTGTGAAGCCGATAGGGGAGGCAAACAATGAGAAAGAGGAAAGAAAGCCATAGGGTGAGAAAGAAGACCTTCATTGGCATCATAGAACTCGCTCAGACTGGCAAGCGGCGTGTGGCATCTCCCAGAGCCGCTGCGGAGGACGCTACCTCCGTCTTCTGTGTCGCTGCTGCTCACTGTGCTCATCAGCTCCCGAGGATCAAAGAAATTATCTTCTATGTCGTCATCTATGCTCGCGTCGGGACATTCTTTCTCAGCCCGCCCACCAGAACTGGACCGGAGATCCGAAGAATTGTGCTCGTCCTCTGCCTTCCTCAGGCCTTTCTCGTCCTTCTGTTCGCCCGAGCGATCTCCAAGGGTTCCGTTGGTCAACTCTCTGACAGTAACTTCCATGGTGGAATTAGGAGCTTTCGTCGCAGAGTCGGATCCTTCGAGATGAACGGAGGGAAACGTGCCCGCCTTTTCATCGGTAGTTGAAGGAAGGGGAGGCGGTAGGCGGGGGACATCCCGACGCTTATGATTGACAACATAAGGCGACGGCGAGGATACGGAGGTGGGGGAGGAGGAGGATATCCCACCTGTGGGAACAATCAGCGTCGGCTCTGGCGTCGCATAGAGCTGGGGGGAGATGTAATATCCGTTTGCCGCGGACTTTGCCCTAGATCCAGCAGCCTGCGCGGGGCCATCGTTCCGATCAGCTGGGACGGAAACCTCCGATTCTTCCCGCGGCCGCCTGGAGAGGAAGATGGGCTGTTGCTCGCGGCGGACCCCGGGCTGGTGGCGGTGGTGCTCCTTCAGCGAGGAGGAGGCGGCGGAGGAGCCTCCACGAGCTCCGTGGCGTCGGCTATGGTTCTCCTTGGACGAGTAGGGTCGTGATGGAGGAGGATTGCCGATGCCGTGCCCTCTGCTGTGCTGGGAGCCGGAGGAAGAGGAACCAGGTTCCAGGAGGGTTTCCAGAGCAATGGCCGTGACGGTCGGCATCGTCTCCCCGCCAGCGGCGGAACCCTAGGTCAAGCCTAGGCTTCCGGCCCTCCTTCCCCTCTCCCAAGAATTCTAATTTTCTTTCTCCTTTGGAGAAGGGATGGAAATCCAGAGCAGCCAGGGAGAGAGAAAGAGAGAGAGAGAGAGAGAGAGAGAGAGAGAGAGAGAGAGAGAGAGATGTTTATTTAGGGAAACTTGGGGAGGAAGATGACCGAATCCTTTCCTCTCCGTTCGTTTCTCCTTTGAAAGAGCGACGGCGGCGCCTGGGCGGCAGCGTGGAAACTGCGAAAAGAGGAGAGAGAGAGAGATGGACAGAGAGAGAAGGCCTCCAGGTATACTCTCTCTCTCTCTCTCTTTCCGAGAATATCCCTAATCTCACCCCCACCTCCCCCCCCCATCTGAGGTCATAATCTTCTAAATTACAGTGCCCACCTTTCTTCCAGGACTCATAATGTTTGCACTTTTAGGGCGAGAGACAGATGAATCCAGATTACTTCGGGGACCACCTTTAGACACACACCTCGACTGCCCATGCCGTTTACCACGTCATAGAAGTTTGGGGCCGGCCGGGGTAGCTAAGGAAAAGAGAGATCGTGGGGTCCACGAATCCGACCCATGGGCCGTACCTGGTGCGCACTTTCTCCTGCCACGTGTCCTGCAACCACCCGCGTTGGCCGGATCAAGACCGTAGGAAGATTTTTAAATCGAAACGGTAAAAATATCTGCCTTCTGTTCTACGAATCATATGAGCCTTTAGCATCATGAGACCTATGATCTGAGGCAGTGCAGGTGCGATTCTCTGAGATTCATACCAACTCACCGTGGGTCCCTCGACGATCCCCCGACACGCGACACGTCATACAAAAAAAGAAAAAAAAAAAACTCTCTCGCTATTAGATTCGAAGGTGGCGGTCGTTTGCTAGGGTTTCTTCGGTTATCCTTTCCCTAGTCGTTTCAATGTACAGAGAGAGAGAGAGAGAGAGAGAGAGAGAGAGAGAGAGAGAGAGAGAGAGAGAGCGAGTTGCAGTAGGCCGGCGGCGATCAGAGCGGCATTACTCCGGCGCGGCGGACCTGCGATGATACATCCGGGGTGTCGGGGACGTCGTCGCCGTCGCCCGCTGCTACCTCCTCCACCAGGAGCGGGAAGTTTCCCTTGGGGTCGTGCTGCTGGATCACCAGCACAGACGCCGTCGTCGAGAACTCCGACGTGGCCATGAAGCTGCCCACCGGCCCCAGCTCTGGGCAGTCCGTCGGCCGGCTGCACAGCACCGCCACGGGCGGCGACCGACCCACCAGGAACAGATTGGACCTCCCCGCCGCCTTCATGGCGGCGATGATGTCTCCCTTTCCCGTCACCACTTTCTCCTCGTACGCTACTGAGGTGGAGCTGGTGGTGGTTGCGCCGCCGGAGGACGTGACAGCGGCGGTGGCGCGGAGGTCAGCGAGGAGAGCGTCGTCCGCCGCCGTCTCGTCCGCTTCAGCGGCGGCGGTGGTGGAGGCTGTGGTGAGAGTGTTCCCCGGCTCCAGGAGGAACCTGAGGACGGTGAGGGCTATGCCGGGGTGCTCGGACATGCGGAGGCCGTAGGCAAGGGCCTCGCGGTCGTCGCAGCCGCCGAAGAAGAGGACGGTGATGGAGTAGGAAACGTCGCTGGAGGAGACCTGGGCGGCGCCGCCGAGGCCGCGGTCGACGAGGATGGCGACGGAGCAGGGGGCGTGGCGGAGGACTCGCTGATTGACGTGCTGCAGGGAGCTGCCAAGGGATTCCATACCGCCGTCGAGGCGCTGCTGCTTGTGGAAGGGGAGGACGATGAGGGCCACCCGCTTCTGCTGGGCGCTGGTGACGATGTCCTCGTGGATGGTGGCGAGGTCGGAGATGGCCGTCATGGGACGCACGGAGACGCTGCTCAGCTGCTGGTACGCCTCGAAGGCGACCACCACAAGGTCGCCGTCGCCCCCGGAGAGGCCCCTGTTGTTCCAGAAGGGCAGCCCATTACGGCGGGCCTTGTGGACCATGGAAATGGCCGATGACCGCTCGGAGAGCTCCATGAGGTGCATCGCGTAGACGGTGACGCCCCCCCGGCGGCGCCGCCCGCGAGAAGACTCGATGAGGTTGATGGTTGCCGGGATGCTCCGCGTGCTGTGGAAGCACGCGAGGATCCGCAGCTCCGACCCCGCGTCCGCCCGCTCCACCGTCCGGTGCCTGTACGGCGCCACCCGCCTCGCCGGCTTGTACACCGCCATCACAATCGGCGTGGTGATGAAGGTGGTGAACAGCGCCATCAGCACCAGGATCGCGAACGTCTCCTCGTTCAGCACCTGCATGGATGGATGGATCATTTCTTCATAACCGTACCCGCCTCCTGCGTCTGTGTCTGCAGATATGGGAGCTAGCGAGAGAGAGAGAAAGAAAGTGGGACCTTTCGGTCCTTGCCGATGTTGAGGACGATGAGCTCGACGAGGCCCTTGGTGTTCATGAGGAAGCCGAGGGCGAGGGCCTCGCGGGGGGGCACGCGGAGGAGGAGGGAGACGAGGACGGTGGCGGCGATCTTGCCGAGGCAGGCGGTGAGGATGACGAGGAGAAGGAGGCCCCAGGAGCGGGCGCCGGAGATGGTGGCGATGTCGGTCTTGAGGCCGCTGGAGACGAAATAGAGGGGGAGGAAGAGACCAGAGACGAGGTCCTCAATCTTCTCGATGAGAACTCCGGAGAAGGCGCCCTCCTTGGGGACGATGATCCCCACCACGAAGGCCCCGAACAGCGCGTGGATGCCGATGGCATCGGTCACGAAGCCCGCCGCCAGCACCGCTGCCAGCGTGGCGCAGATGTATGTCTCCTTCACGGGCTCCCCATCCGGGGACCGGCGGGCCATCCAGGTCAGGCAGGGCCGCAGTGCCGCCGAGGCGAAGGCCACGAAGGCGGCGCCGCTGAGAAGCACCCAGAGGGAGACCAGTGCGGAGCCGGAGCCGGAGAGTGCAACAGCGAGGGCGAGGAGGATCCAGGCGGCTACGTCGTTGACGGCGGCGGCGGACATGGCCATGCGGCCCACGTCGGTGGTGAGGAGCTTGAGCTCGGCGAGGATGCGGGCGAGGACGGGGAAGGCGGTGATGGAGAGGGCAACCCCCATGAAGACCAGGAAGGGCCCGTGGGCGGCGCCGCCGGCGACGGTGGCGCGGAGGACGAAGGAGGTGCCGATGCCGAGCACGAAGGGGAGGGAGATGCCGGCGAGCGCCACCGCCAGGGCCTTCTTCCCCGTGCGGCGGATGGCACGCAGGTCCAGCTCTAGCCCCACCAGAAACAGGAAGAAGAGCAGGCCGATGTTCGCCAGCGTGTCCAGCACCGTCAAGCTCCGCACAGGGAAGACGACCTCCGAGAACGCGCCGCTGCGGCCTAGCGCCGACGGGCCTAGCAGGATGCCCCCCTGAGACGTCAACAGCGGCATTAACCGCTTGCCACTCTCGACAAGACGTTGACTTTTAGAAGAAAACTGTTCATTGGTGCGTGGGCCTAATGGGCCAGTGCCGGTCGCCATCGTCGTGTCCGCCGCTAGAAAGGCGGTGGACAGGTGGAGACGAGGGAGGGAGCCGGGAGGGAGAGGGACGTACGATGATTTCGGCGATGACGCGGGGCTGGCGGAGGGGGCGGAGGAGGAGGGCGAGGCCGCGGGTGACGGCGACGACGAGGCAGATCTGAAGGATGATGAGGGGCAGGGCGAAGTCGAGAGGGTTGTCCTTCTGCCACGCCCCGTTCGACGTCGCCTTCATCTGCTTCGGGCAAGCCGCCTCCATCTCTCTCTCTCTCTCTCTCTCTCTCTCTCGCTTGGTAGGAAGCTACCGCTCCTCCGGCGCGCACCTGCATCGCGGCGAAGAGAGCAGAGGAGGCGAGAAGGGGACCTTAGATGAAGGATGAAAGGATCTCGGCAAATGCCGTGTAGAGACGAGGAAGAGAGATTTATGCAGAGAGAGATGATGATGAGGAGGAGGGTTCGGAGGAGATCGATCCCATTGTCTGTGTATGTGGACGGCGTGCCTTCTTCTCCTTCCCCTCCGCCGAACCTCGTGGAGGCCCCAACCCCCCCCAACGGAACGCCTCCCTTTCCTTGATTCAGGCACAAGAAAGACGGGAAATATGTGTCCCATTAATAATACCCATACCTGCCTGCCCACCGGCGTGGTCTCCCGCCGGGCTGAAGGTGTCCTCCGTTTACGACCGAGGAAGGGATACGGCAGAGTTGCGCTGCCGTGTGGATGATCCTCCTCCTGGGGGACCTCTCTCCCTCTCTCTCTCTCTCTCTCTCTCTCTCTCTCTCTCTCTCTCTCTCTCTCTCTCTCTCTCGCGCTACCAATCTCTTCTGTGCATGCACCAAAAAAAGTGAAGAAAGAAGCCCAACCAGCCTCGTCTCCTCTGAAAGGAATTCGGGGTGGTTGTTGGGTCTGGGGAAATGAAGTCTTTGGAGGATGTTTGGATTCCCGGCGCTTGCCACCTATTTATAGAGAAGAAGAGGAAGGAGGGTAGAGCGAGCGAGCGAGAGAGAGAGAGAGAGAGAGAGAGAGAGAGAGAGAGAATACGAAGCGGGAAAATGGTAGCATATGTGCGCATGTACAGGAAACTAAGCCCCGTTGACTTTCGTTGTCATCTGCGTAATCAAACGCTTTGGGAGTCAACACTCTCTTCCCAAGAACCCTACCAGCAGATAAATCTAACAGGCGCCCACGTCGAACTAAGTTCACCCGTTCATCTGCAGTTACTGGCATTCATTCTTCAAAGTACGGAGATTCATTCTACCACTACGAAGAGCGGAGGATAGCGTTGACATTCCTCGTCGCCAAATCAAAGCATCCTCGAAACCGTCTCCAGGCTCAGAGCTTCCCCCTACATAACGAAACATAGGGAATACAAAGGAAAATGCAAGGAGAAAATAGAGGGAGAGGGAGAGAGGTAACCTCTGTCCGAGAGGACAAGGGAAGAGCGGTGGAAGATTCCTCAAGTTTCTATCCCTCACTTAGTCTCTTAAATAGAGACAAACCCTAACGCTATAATTTCCTAAATATCCTATGAGATTCTGACAACCCAGGTCAACTACCCTTCATGTCAACACCCCTCCGCACATGAGAAAACTCCAGGTATCTGCCATTTATTCACTGCTCTGCACCCTTCAGACAGACTCCAGGACGATCCTCGTTGACCATTTAGGTTTTCTTCTGCCTGAAAAGCCAGCCAGCCATGCTCCCTCCTTAAAACTGGCCAGGATCGTCGCTGGAGATTGGGAACAATTATAGTGAAGGTTGGTGTCTGACCTACGCGATTGACCAGAGAAGAAACAGGCTTGGGGACTGCGGTGGGAGTCCGTGCCCAGAGTTCTTCCGATGCAGCATACGACTTCCGTCAGCCTGGCCTGCAAATGGTCAAGAAAATAAAGGTAACACAAAAGGGGGCCAGATTCACAAAGACGCGCCTAAAACGTCACAAAGCGTTCGCCCCAGCTTGGTCAATTTGCCCAAGCATCATGCATGACGTTGCGCAAGAAGGTGGAACCCATCTGAAATGGTGATTGTCTGCAAGCCGATCTGCGGGAGGACGCAAGGGATAATGCGGCATCGACGACCGTCGTGCGTCAACGCCGGCGAAAATAAGCTCGGTGGTCAGCGAACCGTCCACATCTCCTTAGATATCTCCGACTAAACGTGAAGAATTCCCTGGTCATTTGGGGTGCTTCTTTTTACATCGTTGGGCATCTAGAGGACCGTTCAAGTGTCACCACTCAAGTTCACGAAATCTTTGGCTATTCTGTGCTCCTCCAATTCAGTGTTCGGGAATTTCTTCCAATGGGACCATCTAGGGTTTCTAGAAACCGAACCATCTAGGGTTCCACAATCATATAGAGTACTGATGAATTCCCTGATTCCGAGGCGGATCATATAACGCTCCGAGCCCAAAAAAACCGGAAGAAGAGGACGGCGAGTATGGTGATGACATGGTTGATTACAGCACAGAAGAATAGGAGTTGGACGTCGATAATGACGGTTAAGATGAAGACGAAGAAGGAATTCTAGGCCACAGATGCCACCGCAACTCTATCCACTCACACGAGCGAGAGCGAGAAGGGGAATGACGGGCAACATCTCGTGGCTAATGGGCAGGCAGATCCCGTCGATCCACCCACAGATGTATGTGGCTTCAGATTGTTCTCCATTCACAGGGGCAAGAGCGAATCCCGCAATCGATGATGTTGTGGGGCTCCTGTACGAGGATAAAAATCCACAGACTTACCGTGGCCTGGAGAGATGGGTCCCGTGAGAGGTAACCGGTTGATCTCAGCTTCATAGGACGTACGACCTAGCCATGGCCGCGTTGTACGAACCCCAGCTTCGCCCATAGTTGGAGAGAGAGAGAGAGAGAGAGAGAGAGGCCCGTTGATGATCTCACCTGTACCTATTTTTAATTGCCTTCGGCAGCACTGACTTTGACGCTGTGTTCAGCTCTTTCTTTCTCTCTGCTTCCCTCCCTATAGTTAATATAGATGTCTGCCCACATATCGATTATGCCTACTCTTTGCGTCTCTGTCAATGCAGATATTTACACATATCTCTGTCAGTATGAAAATACGGCAGCTCTTTAGTCAGAGGGGACAAGGTGGGGCAGGGATTCGACATGGCTCTCGTGATCGATGAGACCGTTGAAAAGGCTATCCATCCGTACAGGCCCTAAACTTATATTTCAACGATTCCCGGGATATCTAAACCCAGCCCAGTCAGTACTCAGGAAAACCCACGAAAGCCTTTACGAACAGCGTTTCATTGAAGTCCCCCCTGTCCCTTACAACTGGACGACTGGGGGCTGATACAGTAGCCGGCGACCGCGACACGAGGATAACCGCGTCGTTGACTTGGGAGAACACAAGCGTTAGCAGCATCAATTTTTATCATGTTCGCGTGGGGAACTGGAACGGTTACGGGAGAAAACATGATACGGGACGTCTAAGAGCTCGTCGGTAGGTGAAGAAACCGGGCCTTAATTTGGGTCTCCCACCGACGCAGATTTCAAACGCAATTTTAAAGAATACAGGGCTTCAAGTTTTTTTTTTTAAAATTTTCTTTTCAATCATTTGAAATCGAAGAAGGTTGCTATCATACGTTTCCAACATGTTGAACTTTGGAGCTTTAAGCGAACTCTTTTGAGATGTCATAAAGATTATTTTCCAAACCTTGAAAGCCTCCCTCGCCATGTAAAGATTGGTAAATGTCTAGAAATGTACGGAAAGTGATGAGGAAAGCACGATATTTCTCACAATTTATGCCTTCCAAATGGGAATATCTATGATATCACATGCATTATCAATCGTATATAGTTGAACATATAAGCAGTGGTTGCATAATGTTGAACATTGCAGGTGTTGGCCTTGGGGTGGAAGCTCGTGATTCCTAATCAATTTAGCCACTAATTTTTTTACGATTCTACTGCGTACATATTACAAACTTTGTAGGATAAAAAAAAGAAATGATGTAAGGTTCCAATAACACTGTCTTTGTCTGGAACATCAAGTTAAACATAATAAAATAATGAGTGTAATAGATCGACACATTGAATCGCCTTTTAGGCTTCCAATGTCCATATCATTGTGCGCTTACACAATTAATCCAACATATGCCATCATGAATAGCCCAAGCTTAGGCAGATTTATGAAAAAACTTTTGTAATTTGAAATTAGTATCATTATTTTTTATGATTATAAACATTAGAAAGTCAGATATTCTTTTAATTCCTACAAGGAAACTACATCTCGATTTGGCTTCTCTAGACAGTGTCATGATTATCTTTATTGAACAAGTCGATCTGCTATGTGGCAGATAGTGCGTGTGGTAAGCAAAAGCCCACAATACACAAGATGTGCCATAAAACCTTTAGGTAGAGTAAATTCCCTTGCCATGGCATATTTGATGTGATGTAAAACATACTACAAGTTGCAGTATGGTATTTCCGCGTTGGAAAAATCACTCTAAAATAAACTTTTAAACTATATGGCCACTCCTCAATTCATTATTCCCCAAAGAAAGGCAAAATTTTCATTTAAGTTTAATAAATGATAATTAGAATAATTTGAGAAAATGTAAAAGTGTAAGACTTTTGAAAAATAAAAATGTGTTAGATTTGGAATAGAAGCCTTCAAGTCCTGTTCCATATTTGTTAAGAGATTCACGTTACTTACTCAAAATCAATGGACAACTAAAAAAATAGATTCACACAATCAATCTCATGATTTTGCCAATCATCTCTTCCAATATATTCCTGGAGGTTGTGTATGCATCTCCTTGGGTTTTTGTCAAATTATAAAAGAATATTGTTAATAAGCTGAAAACTGTTTAACAACGAACAATAAAACGTCCATACATTCAACCACGTGATTTAACTTGTATCTTTACCTCTCTGGAGCCAAGACCACACCAGCTCAGTCAATTCGGAATCCAACCCATTATGTTTACACATTTAACAGCGCGCTCGTACTTAGCCCTCTCATAGACTTCGTCTATTCTGGCTCGTTGATTCGCTGCGATGTGGATGAAACCTAGACTTCGCCTCGCCATACAAGAAATCAAGCGCCCACCCAACTGGGTTTCTCTGTGCTTATCTGTGCGGATATAATCGGATAATTTGCGGTATATTTTCAGTTTTTATGCTTGTCGTCTGCGCGCCAAGTATCAGTAAGATCTCCTCAGGGGGCAGACAGGATGTAGAAATCCACGCGCCGATGGAAAATGACGAACTCCACATCCTTATTGACATACGGAGACCCGTGCAATTTGCTCTGAGGATGTCTTCATCGGCTCGCCAATTTACGCATCAACTAGGGAAGGAGGGACTCATTAATACGAAAAGAACCGTCGTCCCAACCGATCCGAAGTCAACGTCGGACTCAAAGTGATCAATGTGTTGACATCAACTACAGAAATCTAGCAATAGACTTATAGATGTCATGGCTTGGCACGGTTTCTATCTGTCACGCAACCTCGCGCGATTGCTCGGGGCAGATAATCTTGACCATCTATGGATGTCGATGGACGGCGAGAGGCTGTCATCAGCAAACTTGCCACGTTGATGCACGGCTAAAAAATGCAATCTCTATCATGGTGGTGTATCAATAGGTTACTTTGACGAGAGTGGTGATGTATCTTTGACGTCACCCGTCCCATTTATGTGGCTACATTATTAGATCTCAATGGGGATAGAGAGAAGGGGTGAGATGAATAAATGGAGAGAGAGAGATGGAGAGAGAAGGGTGGATGAGGGATGGACTTGTTAAAGGGCTTAGGTCACAAAGTGGTGCGGGTTTGTTGTCCATGTTACGATAAGAGTTGATTCTTATCCTCGCAATTCAGACTGGTCAAGAGAGACGTAGGACACTGTAGATAGGAGATCATGATGGATGACTTCACAAAGAGAGCTTAGAGTTCGTGCAAAGTCAACAACTTATTTCATTTGGCAAGATTATGCGTAGACAGGTTAATATAAATACATATGGATATAGAGACAGAGATTGTAAGAAGAGAAATATAATAAAAATAAAACGTCAAGAAGTTCACATCAAACTTGTAACAATAACAACGTTTGTGGCCATTCACTAGATTGAGTCTTGAGTACGCCCATAGGAGGTACTTTCTGGTTGCACAATGGTTGGGGTAAACCAAGATTTTTTTGTGGTAAATCAAATCTCAAGAGAAAAATAGGAGTGTTATTTTATTCTATTATTACTTCCTCAGTTCTCTCTCTCTTCCCATGAGGATAGGAATCAGCGGTCACTACCATTGACCAATTGACCAAACCGAAGCCGACGGTCATGTGAAATGAAATGATCGTCGTTCTGCTTCGGTCACGATTTTTCATTGTCAACAAACTGATGACTCTTCGATCTAATGATCCAATGGTTGTGAGAGAGACAGAGAGCCTTTACGGGAGAGAGAGAGAGAGAGAGAGAGAGAGAGAGAGAGAGCCCCTAAATCTCTCTCTCTTCTCGTCGATGGGGATCTCTGCCACCACAGGCTCCTCTGTCGCAGGGGGTTCTCTTCTACTACCGTAGGCCCCTCCTCCGCTGCCCCAGGCTCCTCCATTGCTGAACAGATCGTAGATCAAGGTTTTGATGCTCCAACTTAACCTCGACTAAACTGAGTTCAGGTTTAAGTCTAGGTTTCAACCTAAAACTGATCGTAATTGTGACTATTGATCCTTATATGAGTACATACAAGTACAAGCTACCTATCAAGGTAAACCAGGATCAAGGATCTGGTATAGGCTGAGGCTCCATAGATGCTCTAATCATTTACTATTTTTATGAAATTTTTCTCGTGTATATTACTTGTCTTCCACTGTAAATATTGTCTAACTGCCAAGCCAATACAAATGGAACAATAACGTTTATTTTCCTCTAGATTTTAAAGTGTTGAGTTCTCCATTTTAAGAGAACTCAAAGATGGCTGATAATTTTTGGAGTATGAAAAGATAACAAATGCAAGAGGTCTTTGAAAAGGTATGGGATTTTAAAAAGGAAGAATGAGTGAGTTCTCTCAATTGATTCCTCCAAAAAAATTGTATCTGTACATTCAAAATAATGTGCATAAAAATTGCATGACAAGTGTTGCCTCTTTTCCACATTAAAGTCTGATTCAAGGATTTGAAATCCTGCCTTTATACTTAGGGAACTTTTTCCGCCAATAATACATGGCACTAGCAATTTGACTCTCTAATGAAGCTTAATGAAGTCATGCTTGGTCCTCACACTTTCCCCCATAATAAGCATCTTCATGGTTCCCCATGATCGCCATTCATAGTGAATCAATTAATAATGCTTCATGAAGAAAGTTGACTTCATTAGCTTTTCTTTTGAAATTAGTAAAATAATTATTTTCACAAGATATTTAAAAATGCCATAAACGTTCTTGTTTGTGAAGTGACACCCTCCCCACAACCCCATTGGATTCTTTGATCATTTTAATTAGTAGGCCACAATCCATTTGTAGTCGAGGAGTACGGACACAATAGTACACATAAAAGACAGCTGCCTCATCATGATTAATTGGGTACATAAATAATAAACTGTTATATTTATCAATATGTGTACACATTTACCGAGGCCAAGGGGAGTCAAATTGGAACCTAGATATCTGGGCCAGAACTACAAGGACCCTAGACCAGACATGGTTGACCTCAGACTTACCTCGCCCATTATCAACCCTACTCATTTGTATGAACATAAATAACCTCTTGGGAACAGTGTTTAAACGCTTGGCAATGACTTGGCCGATGGGAGTTGACAAATGGCACGCCGGTTGTCCATTTTGACTTTGGACATGGTAGGTCGCTTGCCGTTGTCAACCACTTCCGGCTGGAGAGGCCCCTAAACAGGCCACTGTTACCCGGCGAGCGTGGTGAGGCAGCTTTCTCTTGACCCTTTCGAGTGCAGCTCAGCTTGGTGGGGGTCAGCGTTAGTTCTCGTGCTTCCCCGTCAGACAGGTCAAGCGAAAGCTGGATAGACCCTTCAAGATCAAGATGGGACTTTCTATGAGAGACTAAAGGGTTCTTACAATTTAATAGCCTGTTTGGGAAGGTCACAGACGGAGAGAGAGAGAGAGAGCATCGACCAAGAAGATCCCGCGTTTGCAGCCGGGCTCACTATTTGCCAGGAATGCATCTAATGATCAACCTTGAAATTTAAGTCGACTCTCCCAACCTCCATTATATTTCTCAATTCGCAGGCTGTGACCGAAACCTGAACCGCAGTAATGAAGAGAGAGGGATAGAGAAAGACTACAGGGAAGGACAAAAATGCCCATCTCTGTCCATGGGAAAAGAAATTACTCGGACAGAAACAGGAGTGCATTACTTGCTCCTCGCCCCATGGATGGGGGGTGGTGGGCTCGGCTCGTCTGTCCCCTCGGGAGGCCAGTATTCACCGGAAACACGCGACAAACAGGTGGAGGGCATGCTGAAAATTGGAGCAAACGCATCAAGGCCCATCTCCCGGGTTCAGTTCCGGTGCAAAACACCACGCCGACTTAGCAAAAAGAATCCCTGCTTCTGAGGCCATTATTTCTCACGACGAATCATAAGCGGTCCAGCTGCACCCAGTTGCACCCCCACGAGCAGCAATCAGGTCACATGGAAAACCGGGGAGGAGGGGGGGTGGCTCCTGCCGCCTCATATGTCTAGGAGCAGCCGGCGAGGGTCCTCCACGACGTCCTTGATGCGCCGCAGGAAGAACACCGCCTCTCTTCCGTCAATCAGCCGGTGGTCGTACGTCAGCGCGATGTACATCATGGGCCTCGGCACGACGCTGCCATCGACGACCATCGGGCGGGACACGATGGAGTGCATCCCCAGGATGGCAGACTGCAATTTAAAGAAGCGTTCATGTTTTGATCAATGGCTGTGAGTGCAAGAAAGTTTTCGCAGCCCAATTACGGATGGATCCGCACTCGGGTCTGAATTCTGATCCCCCCCAGCAAGGATCAATCATGTCGGAGGTCAACAGTTGGGATTCTAATTCATGGGGGCGGGGTTACCTGAGGAGGGTTGATGATGGGCGTGCTGAGAAGGCTGCCGTAGACGCCGCCGTTGGAGATGGTGAAGGAGCCCCCGGCCATCTCGTCGATCGATATCGTGCCGTCGTTTGCCTTCTTGGCCAGCGTGTTGATCTCCTTCTCGATCTCCGCGAAATTCATCCTGTCAGCATTGCGGATGACTGGAACGACGAGCCCCTGGAAGGGATGGTGAGGGTGAATTTCTGGGCAACAGCGTGTGCAACGGACGTTCTATAGATATCTCCTTCTTTCAGAGCGGCTAGAAAAAACATGGTTCAAGCAGAAAAACTTCGAGCAGTCTGCCCACTGGAAGGGAGAGAGAGAGAGAGATCATGTGAGACCGCGATTCATGTAAGCACACCAGTTCAGACCCCTTCATTGCTGGGGAAACCGAACTGCATTCCTCCACCAAGAACCGGAGGAGATGCGAGAACCCAGAAGAAAAAGAAAGAAAGAACCAAACAAACAATGATCCTCCGTTTGCCTCGATTGAAAGAGGGAGGAGATGACAAGGAAAGAAAAGAAAGGAGGAGAGCATCAACGCGTATTCCCTTAACAAGGCCGCCGACCTCAACCAGCATAGGCCCCCCCATGCTCCGGGCCCATTACAGAATCTCCCACCCCATTTATAGGCAAAGATTCAGCAGGATCTTGGGGCCCTAGAACCCAGTGGTCAAGATAACATAAAAAGATATTCCGTGGGTTCAGAATCGGCGGCTTAAAGCATCCACATATAACAAAGGACTCGCGTGGGCATGGAGCCTGGTGGTCAGAAAGATCCCATGTTACCCGGCCCTCATCCTTCAGACATCCCCATGGGCCCACTAAACATCCGCATTCCATATCCGAATGAGCCTCATCTCAGATCTTTAAATTCACAGACGCATACAAACGAAATTTATCCTGGATACTTGTCGAAGGGGAGCTGTATCCCACCATGGACTTTCAAAGGAGATCCATCCCAATAGTTTGCTGCATAAGGTTTCATCTCACCGGCTACCAAATATGCTTCCATCTCAAAAATCACAGATGGACTTAATCTAAGAAGATTTCCGAATAGGCTTGGCCTTATCCCCATGAACTACTCCAGTTGACTGCAACTCACGAATTATATCGGCCAGCATTCAGAATTGTACAAGGGTTCATTACGAATTAAATCATAAAAACTCATCGATCCTAAATGCTGTTTTCCCCCTTGGATCACAAATGAGCTTCACCCTTGTAACTTTCCGACCAGGCTGTAAAATCCTGTAACCTCATCTGGTAGACATCTCCCCTGCGAAATTTTAAACTCATCCTTGAAGCACGATGCATGCAAGTCCTCTTCCCTTGGCGATTACAAGCGCCTCCTGAAAGGAACCTCACCAAAAACTTCCAATCGCTGGTTGCACCTCAAGAAATATTCCACACAGCCTGAATTTGTCATGCATCATTTGCGACTCAGAAACCAAGATTAGATTTTTCATGCTCGTATTGTATTTATCAATATACCTTAGATATCTATTCTCGGAATACCTGCTGAAGATTGGAAACATATCGATCTGGTGACAAAGCGGTGATCAGTGGTGTCACAACTGTATCCATACAAAATAAAGGGCTGGTGTACACAATCCCACTATCCTTTGGGTGATTTAGCGAGCGAGAAATTAGATATTTAAACAGGCATTTCATAGTTAAAGAAATGGGTTTTTCCACTATTAAAGGCAACCTTCATTGGCAATATGATTTTTCAAAAAAATGAGTAGTGATTCTGATTTGATCCTCTTAAAGACTTATGAAAGAAGGAAAACTCAAGCCCAAACCCAAGAGAAGGAAGCCCAGCCCAACACTAACCCCCCACACACACTAAAAGACCCTAGGAAGGGGGCGAAAGGGGGCGCTTTTGAATAAGCCTGAAAGAGAGCCGCATGCTCGAGAACTCGTCTTGTCCTATCTAAGGTTTCCTGCAGGGCCCTTCCTCTTCCCTCTTGCCTTCTTCCTCTCTTCTATCTTCTAGGCTGGTCTGGCACCATTCCCCTTGTCCTTATCCTCCCTGTCTTACCAGATATAACTAGGGTTCTATCAGATTCTGTAGCCTTTTCCACTAGAAGCTAGGGTTTGACTTAAATCTACTGGTAAAGCCTATCATGACACCTTGGTGAACCAGAAATTCCTTCGTTGAGAACTGCTCCACTGCATGGTTTCTCAACCTAATTGTTTAAGTCTACAATAGGTACATGATTGTACAGCAGAAATATTCTATGCCAACTTCCTAAATATTGAGAAATTCCTTCACAGACAGCGTGCACCGGAAGTCAAAACCTTTTCGGAGATCTGGGGGGTAATATGTGGATGGGTATTAGAGAAGATGTCAGCAATAGCATGTGAAGACATGATGCTAAATGTAGGCAAAGCAGAAACAGTTCAAACTAACATAAATGCATCAACTTTTAATTGATGCTACACAGAGAATCGGAGTTGTTCTGACAATAATAAGAAATCAGTGAGCATTGAAATTTTGAGTGATGATGAAAAGGATAGGTGGCGTTCAAAGACAAACCTTTGGAGTGCCAACTGCAATACTGATATCAATATATTCTCGGTAAATGATATCCTCCCCATCAATTACTGCATTAATAACTGGCTGGTTTTGGAGTCCACTAACAGCAGCCTGTTCATAAATATAAAACAGTGAAGAACAAACCAAGAAAAGAAAATCAGTAGCCAAATATTTTTGACTATGCATACCTTCACAAAGCCAGACATGAGACCCAATTTGACGCCATGCTTTTCCGCAAAGGCATCTTTGTACTCAGACCGGAGTTTCATTAAGTTCGTCCTGACGTTTTCAAACAGTCACATGAAAAATTGTTAGCTTGCCTATATTTATTGAGAATACCATAGAAGCGTGCCCAGAGTCTTCTGCATCTACGAAATTTGACAATCAAAAACTTTTGTCCTTGATCAGAGTTTTAAGACTTACATGTCAACTTCGTTAAATGTAGTCAGCATGGCAAACGTATTCTGAGAATCTTTCAAACGAGTTGCAACCCGTTTCCTAAGTCTTGTCATGGGAACCTAAGATTAAAACAACGCAAAAGAATATGCATAAATAAAAGGACAAAGGATCCAACCTCAACTTGCATCAAACGCCATAGGTGTGCAGAGAAGACTTACACGCCTTTCCCTTTCTTTGGGAGGAAGCTGAGGTTCTGACGCAGAGGCTCTAGGAGGTGGAGGAGAAGGTGCTTTCGGCTTCTCTTTCACAGGTGTCTCTGGTGCAGGCTTTTTCTTCTCGGCAACCTGCACCTCTGCAGGAGGCGCCTTGGGGATATCCTTAGCTGATTTCTCCTCTGATGGTGCAACATGCGTCGTACCTGCATCCGATTTAGAAATCACAGCAACTTTGGTTCCTGGTGTGACGGTTTCTCCCTCTATGGCCACAAACTGCTCAAAATCAAAGGATCAAATCTGTGAATATTAACAGAACTTAAACATGATAAAAACCCTGTGACAAGAAAGCTGATGTACACAGAACGAAGGTGGTTCACCTTCTGGATAATGCCAGCTTCGGGGCTAACAACATCAATGGTAACCTGCAAAGAAAGAATGGTTCATGATTTAGTGAATTTCCAACGAAAATCAGATATAATATTTGGAAAACCACTGATGATCAAGTGGATAAAGAAACCTTGTCCGTTTCAATCTGAGCAATTGGTTCATCCACAGCAACACGGTCGCCGGGCTCTGTTTCCACATTAAATAATCCGGGCAGACATGAAATTAGAGCAATAATGAGCACAACATTTAGGCTTCTTCTAATTTCACAGGACGCAGACAGAACAGCATTGTCAATGCAAACCAATCCCGTAAAAGAGAACACACTAAGCTCATAGAGTACCCTACACAAATAACTAGGGCTAGGAATACGTATGCAGCACGCTGCTAGGGTTGACAGTAGAACATACGCTTCAAAAATGTTGCGAGTGTGCCATCAGTTATAGATTCACCCATGAAGGGAACGACTGCATCGACTAGTTCACCTTCATTGAGAAAGAACAAGGGGAAAAAAGGGTGTCAAGGGCATATCCTTGCAAAGATTATTAAAGTCATTTCCAAACATATTTGATGAAAAGGAAGGGTCATAGAGACCATTATCTGAGGCAAATGACCTGCTCCAGCGTTGTGCAGAGGTGGTTTGGAAGAGCTCAGCCATCCTTTACATCATAAATAACATAAATAAAGATAAATAAAAACTGAGCAAAAGGTGAACTGGGGAAAAAAATTTCTCGAAGCAAAAATCCGGTTAGCCACAGTTGTTGGATCAACTAAACCTAAACAAAACTTAATGACATGTGAGCAAGCATTTTATTACTAACCTGATGTTCTTTTCAAGTTGACCACCTGGCGAAAAGAACTTTTATTATCACTGGCTGTAAAAAATAATTCTGCACTATCCCATATTCCAAAATGGTGGGCAAGCTCACCTTTCAAATGAGGAAGACTGAAAGTCTGAAAATGCCTAGGGTTTCTCCCCAGACATAATATCTGCAAAAAAAATTGGTAGGAACTTGTGAGAAGGATAAACAATAAGTTGATTAAATAAAACCTAGAGCGTGCGCATTATTATCAGCAAGTGCAAATGCAATAGAGAAAAATAATTGTTTCTGTCAACCCATAGACAATTACTTTGACAGAACACAAACGCAGATTATCACTTCCCCATACCACAATTTGAGGATATTGGCAGCATAAACTGGGAAATGATGAACCAGAGTAGCGATGGACCACCAATCACAGAAAATAAAAGGAGTGATAGGTAAATAGATACGCACATTAAGAACTATAGAAAGTAGGTTCTTCGAAAGAAGAAAGAATAGCCAGTTCTCCTAGGTTTCTAGCCCTGTTTGTGGACACAGAAGTTGCTGTCTCGACGACACTCAGGTTTTTCCCATCTGACGCTAAATAATAATCGAATCATAACGAAACAGGATCCAGGATGCCAGATTAGAACTGGAAAGGGCCAGTCTGGTCAGACCAATCGTTTTGCATTACATCATATCGCTACATCCCCCATCTGAAAACCTAAAAGACATCTCAGGGTTCGAAATAAACGATTGCGACAGAGTCCAAAGGTGTAAAGGAGAAATCAGACGCAAAGCATTTAGCAAGGAAGCTCATAATCGATGGATTAAAGAAAGGAAAGGAAGCAAAAAGGAGACTCTGTGAGAGGCATCATGGAAGTCAGATGGGGATGGAATCGTTTAGAGTGGAGAACTACAAATAAGAGAGATGGTGGAGAACTTCAAAGGTGTGAGAGAAATCTCCTGTTAAAAGGGAATCCAATTTTCAGCAGAAGAGCAGAATGGCAACAATTGAGATAGGATCTGGCAATCGAGTTATTCAAATCACATAAGGGAATGAAGGAGGTGGGATGTTTCCGCATCCCAGTCCAATGGAATGAACTACTCAAAGACATGACCTCCCTGAAACCCCACGCACATAAACTGTGTAGCTCACCAAGATGGTGTAGCCCGTAACTGTAATCCAGAAAACCAAAAATAGGATATACTGTATGTCCTTCCACATTACCAAAATGTCTCACCCTGTATTTTCCTGTCATTTTCAGAAAGAAACCCCAACCAACCAGAAAGATTAGCCTTTAAAAGAAGATTCTCCGGAATGTAGCACAGTTTCTCTACATCCCTGTCCTCCCTTTATCAATCTATCTGTCTCAATACGTAAATAGCATCTCCACCTCTCCCCAGCTTCGACAATCTCATATTTTTGAGTCCCTTTACTTCAAAAGAAAAACCAAGACTAAATAAGAAAGTGATGCCTTTGCTTGAGCACCTGTGCACATGAAACAACCCAATGATATAGTAGTTGAGCTTGCCTGCTTTAGAATTATGCTTACATACCCACAGAATTATGCAATTCTGTGGCACAGTTCAATCTACTTGCCATCACTTTAGATGCCATCTTTATCTACCTCGTCTCAGATGCGCTTCCCCTAAACATGAATTTTCACATTCCATTGCACAAGACTCATACCTCCCTAGTATCCAACACAGTTGAAATCTTCTCCAATGCTTACAAATATCTTCCGAAATCGGAATACATTCCTTGAGTAGAATAAATTACAATCGTGGGCAGTGTACATTTTTTTGCCCTTGTTGGAATGTATTTTGGATTAATCATCAAGTTACCTTATATCACATGGCAAGATCTTCACAATACTTTATGAAATTCATAACTCGTAGAATCTTTGGACCCTATCCATCAGAGGGTTCCTACTTGGGTTTTCCTGCGTACCAAGCAATTATCTCACTCAACATGTTGTTCCCATTTTTAGGACTGCAAGCTTAAACCAGATTCACTTTTCCTTTCAAGGACTGCATCCATGACTTTGCTGGACAAAGTAATTTCCTCGATCCATGCTGCAACAAATAACAGATGAACAATGGTAAAATTTGAGATATCATCAATCTATGTCAGCTGCCCTCTTAGATGCTTCCAGTTTTCCTCAGTGGAGGACCAGTGAGTCAGCTTTGGACATTGAGAGCCATTCAACTGACTGGCTAAATATGAGTAATATGTCATCTTCCCGCATCCAATGCAGCAGAAGCAAATGAATATGTTCCTGCCTGGCCTGATACTTCATGGACTAGATGGCTCCTGAGATGTGTTGGGCCTCAGCCTTGAGGGAGCTAATGTAGACGGGCTCTCCCCTCCATCTGTATCCTCAAGTTCATGTTAAGATGATCAGCTAGGCAGACGAATACTCAAGAGAGGGAAAAAAAAGAAGGCTTCACTCAAGCGATATCCAGAAAGACCAGAACTACCACCCCGTACAAATGAAAACGCAGGACAACGACGTGGTACAGAGAATCCAAAGATCACTTTTAAAGCACCGTCGGTTTGAATCTTATAGCATCAAGACGGCTTCCATGGTGAATCTCCGGCAGAAAATACCTCGTTTCCGGCAGCCGAGTAGCTCTCCGGCAAAAGAACCGCAGCCTGCCGAACCCTCAGCAGAGCCTGCCCGGCGACCTGCAAACGACCACACCAAAAGGAAGATGATGAGACACAGCAACATCAGCGCAAGACCCCTTGCTGAGGAGAGGGCACAGCGCTCAGTCAAAACCCAGATGGATCCCTACCCTCCTCCTCGCGGCCGCCAACATCTCGACCACGCGGCTGTGCTCCTGTCCTGTCGTAAACGACCGAAAGCCCAGCAAGAAAGATCAGAGAATGCAGGAGAGGGGGAGAGGCCCGCAGCCCGGATCGATACCCGGTTCAGGAAGCTTCAATCTGGGTGGAAATCCGAACAAAGCACAGAGGAAGAAAGAAGAACGACGACGACAACAATAACATAGAGAGGTAAATAACGCCTGCAGGCTGCACCTGATCTGAGCCCGGCTCCGAGGGGAGGACCGCGGCCGGCGGGCGGGGAGTAGGAAGACGAATGCGACTCCTCAACCGAACAAAATACGCCGGACTTCAGAGGGCGCCGCCGGAAAAGCAATACAAATAGTCGCTTTTTGCAGGAGGGCTTCTTGCTCGCGAGAGAACAGATCGTCCTCACCCCCGTCCTCCTCGGCGGACCGATCAGACAACGTCCGTAGGCGATCGGAGAGCCGCCACGCCGCCTTTAACGGTGGGCCAAGTGGCGGAGGCCGCGGCCGTCGGACGGTCGAGATGACCCAGGGCTCTTGGTCAAAATTCTTCCATTTCAAGAAAGTCGCCACGTGGGTCTCGAGCGGCGGCGGCGCAGCACGACGACTGAGGACGGTTGGAACGCGGCGGCGGAGAGAAAAGGGTCACCTAGTTGCCTAGATTGGTTCTATCCGCCGCGAATTTTCAAATACACCCTGCATAAATTATCCAATTTCGATCGGACCTTCACCCTCCAAATCTTCTCCCGGCTGAAAAAGGCCGCACGAAGACTTTCGGTGAGTTGACTCCCCATCAAAGCTCGCTGGAAGACCAAAGGGCCCAAGAAAAAGTTCCATCTTTGCAAGATAGCCCTTGAGGTACAGCGATTCCGAGAGAACGGCGTGCAAGTCAACTTACTCATCCCAAGTGTCGATTGCCCAATCAGAGTTTAGGCATCTTTCACCTCCGGCAGTCAACTTTTATTCGTAGGCCTAGCATGCATTCAAATCGGCCTGACTAAAATGGCAGCCGATGAATCCCAGGGCGGGTGGGTGCCAACGTGCCAAAGACGGTCAACTTGCTCGTCCCGGTTCCAAATGCCCAGTTGGAGTCAACCTTGGTTGCACAAAAAATGGCCGACTTGCCAGAAGGAGAATCAAGCCAGAATACCCCTTTTTTCATACATCTTGCATGAATTCAGATTGGGCCCGATAGAATGGCGAGTCCAGGGGTGCCAAAGGATGAACCCCATGAAGCAGGCCTCCGACCCACCCTTGCGAGGGTCAACCGTCTGTACCCTGAATAGATGTGGAGATGGATGGAACGGGGAGATCAACCAAGCAAGAACCCGCTTTTGATCTTTCCTTTTGGAGATGAGATAATTTGGGGAGGGGAGCTCTCACCTCCGACTATGCACAGCAGGCAGAGCGGGCAAAGACGGCACCTCTCCCCCTTGGTGTCCTCACAAGAAGATAGGCTCAAAAATATACGGCCAGGATGAGACCGCCTGCAGCTCGCCCCTAGCTGGAGGGAAGATCGTGGAGAGGGTGGCCCTTCTGGTTCCTGTCCATGATTCTACGGGCCAGGGAGACCTGCTTGCCCACCACAAACACAAAGGCCTTGCCCCTGCCGCCGGCGCCCCGGGCGGTCCTCCCGACGCGGCGGATGTACTCACTTGGGTCCCGGGGGAAGTCGAAGAGCACCACATGGTCCACGTCGGCAAAGTCAATCCCCCGCGAAGCCCTGTTGCCAAGGAACGATGAGATGAATAGGCAGATGAGATGAATAGGAAGAAAGTCAAAGAGGAGGCACTCTCTCCTTTCTTACTAGGGAGGGATGTTGAGATTACACCATCGCCCATTTTTTTAGAAATGGAGACCTCACGATTGGATCATTAACGCCTATAATCAGTATTGACAAGGCATAATCACTATAGTACAGAAATATGTCACCCAGGTCCATTTTCAGGCAAGTAATCGTAATATGTCTACCCAACACAAAAATCAGATGCCCACCTGCTGGAGTTTTGAAAAAAAATCTGCCAAAAAACTAGTCAAAGGAAGGGTCACGCTGGTACCTGTCGGTGCATATCAGAAACAAGGAGTCAGCTGACTGTGAATTCATAAACTCCTTCATATTTGACAGGCGTGATTCTTGCTCTAATGCAGCGTGGAATGGCAAGACCTTGCTGCGATGCTCCCTCCTGTCAAAGCGCTTCAACAGATTCTCAACCTTTCTGCAGGTTTCTATCTGCCAAAGGGGAAGCCAACAAGATCCACTGAGAGGAATAACTCAGGAAAGTTTTTCTTATATATATATATATATACAAGAAAAAAGATTTCTCTGGAAACCTCAGATAAGCGCGTGAAAGAGGAAATAAATAGCCAATGGCTTTAATCCATAAAGGAAAAGAACGCAACCTTGTTGCAGAAGATGACAGTCTTGTGAACAGGAGATTGCTCCACGAGCTGCAGCAAGGCAGACCTCTTATTGGAGAAGGCCGTTTCAGGGGTTTTCTCCTCTCCATCTTTTCCACTGCAGTCAACGAGGACCTGCATCACAAACAAATTCCCCAACGTTTAGTGGCCGCTGCTGGGAGTAACCAGGCATCGCCTGCTCCGATTCCCCCGTTGCAGTGTTTTCTCACACAGTCTAGGATAGGGCAGATGCAGCCCCATCCGGGTCCAATCCTGAATGGTTGACTGATTCAGAAGCACACTCCACAATATCTGGCAGAGCTTCAGGAGGAATAAGCCATATACTGACTAGGGTAGACTAATTCCAAGAAATTAGTAATTATCACTGTAGAACCCAAACTAGGACATCTTTGTGACCAAAAAAATACAGCCCAATATACGGATTAGTGTTCACAAATCATATGCAGGGGGACAATAAGTGTAACATATGAACAAGCGAGGGAACAGATAGGGCAGTACAGTGGGCAGAGGGGATAGAAGGGTAGAGAAGGAAAATAGTTTCATGCATCTGCTAGTCCGGACTATCGGAGATCATCTCAACAAAGACAGTAAATAGCCAACCTCTTCTAGACCATAGCTGGTGCGGTGCATACCCGGTCCTGCTATCACCTCGCAGTCAGGAAAATCCTCCACTAACTTGTTGTAAATATCAACCGGCAGAGTTGCAGTTACAAACAGATATTGCGTCATTACTGGCACGGAGCTTATTAGGGTCTGTAGAACCTGCTCAAATGCTTCGTCGCCAAAAAGTATGTCCACCTCGTCGAGCACAGCACTGATGCAATTGATAACAACAGAAGACAAAAAGACCTTAGCGGATCGTCAAAAGTTCCAGCAGCTGGGGACCCAGAAAACAAAGACGATTTGAGTTATGCGATCATTGCAAAACCATAAAGAAACCATCATCTTTTTTCTCCCGATGCTAATGGGATATGATGAAATGTAACCGAATCTTTTTCCAACTTCTTTGAAAAAAAATCTTTCTCGTAGCCGCTGTTCTACAACAAACCCTATTAGAATTTAGGACTATTTCGCTTCAATGTTAAACTTAGCCACCCCAGTAGGCATCACAAAGCAGTGGACAAAAGCTTAATATCATTTACAGGCAGGTAATAAACCAGAAATTTAATGGCATGACTCAAAGAAAGAGAATAAGTAGAACAAATGTACGAGCCCTTTAAAAAATTTCACTTAAGATAAATTGGACAGGCACTTTACAGAGTAGTGATTCATCTTCTTTTTCTAGTCAGAATGGCATGAAAGATATCGAATGACAAAGATGATAGAAGATGAAAAGATCTCATCAATGCAAACGATGCTCAGGATATATTTTTTAAGCAAAATCACGACTCCGTTCTCACAAAAAATTATAACAAATCATTACTCATTTACCATTTCAGATTATTTAATTTCAAAAAGCCTTCTTGAAGTAGAAATATGAAACGCCCTGGTGTCGCTATAAGAATGTCCAAGTCCTGTTGAAGGCTTTCCAGCTGAGTCTTCTGTCGGAAACCTCCAGTTGCAACCATAGACCTGAATGGAACACCAGATCTTGCTATGGATCGGCAGTTATTAAGCACCTGCAAGAAGCATGCCCATGATCATTCTTTGTCTACACTCGTTTTAGACATCAACAGATGGCATTGATCCTACAGACCAGTTTCAGAGTTAACATGTTCCTGAGGACTTTTATACTAATCCCTATTCACCGACTTGAGAATGCCACAAATACACTTTGCATTTCATCCAGAGCCTTTCGATTCTACTTGCAATGTGAAAACCTTAAAGTTTAATTAAAAAAACTACAGGACAGAGAACCTCACAGAAGACATCTCCTCAGATCTCAACCGCAGAAAGAGCATGAAAAGGGCTTGTCTGAAAGTAGTGTACCCAGATAAATATAAGGAAAGTCCAAAACACCAACCTGAGTAGCCAGCTCTGCAGTAGGCACTAATATGAGTACCCGAGGACTCCCTGAGGAAGATTTGCTAAGCCCAAGGAGTTCTTCTTGCCTCAAGCGCTGTACTGTTGGAGCAAGATATGCTAATGTCTTTCCTGATCCACTTTGATCCGAAATGATGCAACTCTTTCCCTCTAGAAGATGCGAATATGTCAGTGCCTGCGGTCATCAATGAACAAAATACTGAATAAGACTGCCTCATAGGACCATTATCAGAACTTAGCTTCAGAAGAACAGCATAAGGAACTAGAGGCCAGTTTTAACCACCATGGTTCAACAAAGAAAGAAAAGAGTTTTAAGTATGAACAAAGCAGGCACAGCCCGGCAGATCATCCTCATTCAGCAGTCAGTCGCAAAAAGCCAAAACAGTTTGCTACAAGCTGAATCAACGAGTTCCAATGCACACAACATTTTGTCTAAGCGTCCAGGCGAAATCGCACCAGAATAAATCCAAGGATGTAATAAGAAGAAAGGGTTACCAATCAGTACGAACCAACAGTTGAGTCACCAGAGAAATTGACAAAAGGCCAATTTTTCAGGCAGGGACCTCCAAGTATTTATCCCAAATAGAAGCAAGAAGGCTCGCACCTGAATATGCGATGGACGATGAAACTGTTGCCTACTTAGACACTCCACCATGTCGTCGCTACAACCCAACTCTCTAAAAGACTTCCTGCTGAAGAATCTCCCATCATCACCCGACAAATTCCGATGCTGCTTCTTCAGATGGCCAGTTGGTTGGTCGGCAGCTCTCTCCACGGTGGATGAGTCCGCATTCCTCCACCCTCTTAGATGCGCAGGTGATGCGCCGCCAGCCTTCTGACGGTCATTCTTACCTGCAGTTACGCGTTCCCCTCTCTGAAGAACACCCAAGAATCTGGACCGCCGAATGCTTTCGTCACTGCGTCTACTGCCATCATCTTTTTCTCCGAATTCGATGTCGGTATTGGCAGCTATGCCATCCCCATCATCACCATCATCGTCATCATCCTCATCCACATCATCGTCAGATTCGTCAACATCTAGGCCAAGTTGGGATAGCTGCGTCCTCTTACTTCTGATCAGTTCAGTTATTTTCTGCATTTTTGCCCCCAAGTCAGTGTCTGCACTGGTGGGCATGCCCTCGTCATCACCGTCATCGTCAGAAACATGGACACCTAATTCAGGCAGTGGTGCCTTCTTGCTCCTAATCAGGGCCTTCACTTTCTGCGCCTTCAACTTTCCAAAGCTCCCAGCGGTGCCGGCGGTTCTCCTCCTAGGCTTGCCATCACCGACATGCCCTGCGCGATAATTCCACGACTAACATTAGAGAATCCAATGAAGAAATGCAACAAAGAATTGCCACCGTGCTCTGTAAAAATGTGAGGAAAAAAAATGAATGCCCAACAGAGCTGAACAGAGAAAGGATTCCGTTTTTCACGAAATCATACGCGTTATCCTCTCTCTACTCACCAATTGTGTCTCCTGCCTCTTCGGCAGGCTTCCAGGTGAGAACCTCCTTGGGGGGGAGAGGCGAATCAGGTCCGTCGTCGGCCCCGCCCCAGACAATGACCCTCTCACCCGTCTCCTCATCAATCAGCTGGTAGGCGCCAGCGGTCTCCATCGGTATCCGCGAGTAGCTCCCAGGCTTGACGGCGAGCCTCCTCCTGCCGCAGCTGCTTCCGCCATGGCCATGGGAGGAGGAGAGCAAGCCAAGCAGCGGCCAGGATCCTCCGGAGACGTGCAGTCTCTGCCCACCACCGGGAATGCTCCGAGTGCACTCCACGAAGCAATTCGAAGGGACTTTTGCCAGCATCTCCCCCGTCGTACACGTCGAACAATTCGAGGAAGAAGAGGAAGAAAAACGCGAGGAAGGCGGAGGGAGGGATATACCCGGGGATTTTAGACAGGGGATAAGATTAAGACTTTCAGAATTCCTCTCTTCAGAAGCGTTTGGACAGGGCGAAACGCCCACTTTTACGGAATTCCAAGCCTCCCACTCCTGTTTGGTTCGACGGAAATAGGGCTCTTCCGACTTATGGCGTCAGTATTTCTGAGAACGAGGATCTTCTTGTAACATCCCCGGCATAGGGTAATGAGCTTCCGGGAACAAAACCCCACCACTACCAATACATACATACATGGGAGAGAGGGCACATGGCGGTCTGCGTGCCGACGCATTGACATAATGCAGTATGACACGACACACCATGATGAGCACCGTGTGCATGGATAGGCGCCCAGTAGCACTGGCATGGCATAACATGTACGAGTGGTGGAGGAGGCTCGGACACAAACTTGCATGATTTAGGCAGATGCCCCACCACTAAACGCGACGCGTGTGAGGTGCACAATAAACAATCGCGTACATGAATGTGGCTCACTCAAGTAAATGCCACATGAATGTCGCATGAGTTAGCTGACATGGTGAGTCGAGTTTTGGGCCAAAAAGATTATCTGTAATCTAGGGAGATGATCTCTTAAAGCTTTACATCAATAAGTATATTGGGCAAGTATGGAATAGGCCCAATAATTCTAAAATTCCCCCTTGTCAATGGAGAGTAAACAAGAAAAAAAAAGGAAAAAAACATAGCAACAGAAGGAAAAAAGAAAGAAAAGAGGGAAATACAAAAAAATGATTTAGCTTCCATTCATTCTATTTGCCCTGTTAGATTGATGTGTTCCACTCCTACCACCTATGCATGGAGTAGAGGAATTATGAATGTTAAAAAATATTCTTCAATTTCATTTTTGACAATATATCATGAAATGATGCAGATGGGTACCCTTCATAAATGTCTATAAATTGATGCTTCGATTATATTGAGAGAATCTTGATCATGTCTTCGAAAACCTTATCCCACACAAGGTGGCAGTCAATTTCAATGTGTTTGGTGCATTCATGAAATATGGGACTAGTAGTAATTTGCCTCACATTTTAACTATCGAAGAAAATGTTTGTAGGATAATCATGTCAGAAACTAAGGTCATCAAGCAACTCATTTATCTAGTAGATTTTGGCAATAGTGTTCGCTAGAGCTCTATATTTCAGTTCTATTGAAGACTAAGAGACAGTTGCTTGTTTTTTGCACTTTCATGAGATCAAAGAATGTCCTAGAAATATGTAGAATCTGGTTACCGACCTCTGGGACTCAATATATGCTATCAAATCATTATCCAAAAATACATATAACTTCAATTGTAAGAAGCTTGAAAAGAATAATCCTTGTCTAGGGTTAGACTTTATGTAGTGTAGGGTGCAATAGAGTGCTTGAAGATGTGAGTCTCATGGCTTGCCCATATATTGATTGAGTTTGTGTATAACATAAGTGATTGTCAAGTTGTGATAATGTCAAATAAATTAATCTCCTAATTAATAATTGATATTGTGAGGGATCATCAAGGAGATTCCTTTGGTCAAGAGAGATTCATTGCCTTGGATCTAAATATGTTGCTTGGTTTTGTTGTCAAGAACCTAACATCTTCAAGCAGTTGAAGGGCCTAATTTCATTAAAATAATTCTTAGAGCTATGCAAGCAATATCCAATCCCTAAAAATATTTGAATGTACCAAGGTCTTTGAGCTTGAACTTAGTACTCATGAACCTTTTAACGGCTATTATTTCAAACAGTGATGAACTAGAAATGATTATATTATCAACATTTATAAGCAACACTTTCATGTTAACACCATTCTCCTTCAAGAAAAAGAAATAATTTGACTTTGAAACGTGGAAACCAAATTGAGCTAAGGATTGAGAAATTTTACAATACCATTGCCTTGATGCCTATCACAGCCCATTAATAGATTTATGAAGTTTGTACATTGAATATATCATAGTCACATCTTGGATGTTGTAACCAAGTGAAATTTTCATATATACTTCTTCCTCTAAATCTCTATTGAGGAATGCATTGTTGACTTCGAGCTGAAATAAATGCTAATTTTGTGTAGTAGCAAAGGCAAGGATAGGCTTAATAGTTGTTGACTTGGTTGTAGGTGAGAAGGTTTCAAAGAAATCAATACCTTTTCGTTGCATTGCATATAACTCTTGGTGACGAGCCAAACCTTATAACTCTCATATGAGCCATTTGAATTATACTTGGTTTTATACACCTATTTATAATAATTGGTTTTATACACGTATTTATAATTGATGGGTTGTTTTCCTTTAAGTAAATGAACAATTGACCAAGTTGAATTTGTTTCTAATGTTTTCATCTCATCATGGATAACCAACCTCTATTTTAAGAATTTGATGGCTTGGTGATAATATATTGGGTCTGAAATGGATAAAATGTGCATAATGTAATTTTTGTAATTTGGAGAGAGTCATAATTCACAAAGTCAAATATGGGATACATTATAATGAAAATCAACAAAGTATAGAGGAGGTTGTCAAAGACAATTGGATCTTCTTAAGTTGAGTGATGAATTATCGTGGCCATAATGATTTAATAGTGTGATAAAAGGCATTAAAAGGTTGTCAATCTCTAGATCATCAACAACTAATGGTGTCCTAATGGAATCATGAACTTGTAGATCATTGGTTGAATAATTCAATACATTCGAATGACCATTATCCTAACTATTGTGATGTATATGCATCATGGATCTATGATCATCATCACACTAATGCTTATCTAAAATAGATGGAAAAATAATAATGAATGGTTTAGGTGTATCACACTATTGGATCTTTTTGTGGAAAGGGAAGACATCTTCATAAAGATTGATGTCTTGAGACAATATCTTGCCTTAATTCTAAGTCATAGAGGTTATATCCTTTGATCTCTAATTAATGCAATGTTATATCTTCCACAAAGTTTAAATTTTGTCTGATGTCCTTGTAAAGTAGCTGCATTTGCAGGACATCTAAAAACTCACATGAATTGATAGTCCACAAGTTCATTGTATAAGAATTTGAAGAGAGTTTGATCACCAAGTCAAGGCAATGGTAGTCGATTTCTAAGATAGGTGGTAGTGAGGATGTATTCAATCTAGAACTCCTTTGGGCCAAAACTCATTTCATAATGTCATAGCCCTAGGGCCCATGGCACCACTACCACTAGTCGAGCAACATCTCCATCACTACATTTGGGCTCTTTTACAACTTCTCTATTCCTACATCTAGAACTCTCTAGCAGCCTCTCCATGGCAACTCATCTCTTGCTACATTTGAAACTCTCTAGTAGCCTCTAAGCCACCATCATCATCTCTTGCATTGTGCATTTCATCTCTAGTGCCATCATCTCCATAGCACCATCACCTCATGTTGTTTTGGTGCTGCTCCTCATGCCCTAGTCCTCTTTGTGCTGGTTTGGTGCTTCCACTTGCAATGAATTCATTTGCATTTTTTACCTCTTATGGCATCCTATTCTAAGAATAAAGCCTTGCTCAATTCTCTTAATGAGCTAATGAACCCTTAATATCTTCATCATAATGAGTCTCTAGAAACTATATTGATTAGCTGCAAATTTTTAGGAGAAGAAAATTATGGTGTATGGTAGGCTGATGTGCTTGATGCATTGTTTGTGAAGAACAAGTTTGGTTTTATCAATGGATCTATTTCTAAGCCATCACAAGACAATGCACGCCTTTACTTTCTTTGGAAGCTAAATATTAATATTATTAAAATATGGTTTTCTAGTTTCATATCCCCAACTATTTATTTGTGTTTTTGGCACATAAAATTGACACATGATATTTGGGAGGAGCTCAAGACTCATTATAAAGATGGATGGCACCTACATTCATCAATTATGGAAATAATTATGCATCACTCGTCAAGGAGAGGACTTAGTGAGTAATTACTTCACTAGGCCCAAGGTAATATGGGATGATCTACAAAATACCTCACAACCTTGCTTTTGTCAAGACTGTTTGTGTGGTGAAAATCAGTGAATGGTCGACCGCAATGACTAGATTTATATCTTTTAGTTTTCTTATGAGGCTGAATGATGAATATGTATGATGTGCTGTCAAGTGCTTATGATGGATCTTCTGCCTTTTATATCTAAAGTCTATGGACTAATAATTCAAGAGGAAGACACTCAGTCCATTAATCAAAAGACATCCAGATCATCTCATCCACTTCAAGACATGACATTTGTTATTGAAACTAGCAACATAAAGCCTACAACAAGAAAAACTCATTGCATAATGATAAAGTTGTTTGTACTCATTGCGAGATATATCACATAATTGATAAATGTTATAACCTACATGACTATCCTCAAGGTACATGTCTCGAACAATGACTTATTCCATCAACTAGGTCATTGTCTCATCTAGTGTGATAGAGGGTGGATCATCTTTTAACTTTACAAATGAGCCTGCCAAAGATTACACTCCTAAATAGATTCATAATCAAATTCAATATTGACTATCCAAACTACCAATTTGCTTGCTAGTCAGATCTTCCACTCCCTCAAATGATCAATGAAGATTATTAGAAGGTATATTTTATTTATCCATCTCTTCTCCTCTAGATGCATTTTTTCAATCTACATAGAGGATTGTAGACTTTGGAGCAACACATATGTCCCATCCCTACTTCATTAATTAGACTTCTAGATGAGACTTGATACACCATATCACTAAGAGGAGAGGTTTAGCTTAGTTTGCACATCTCACTTAGGAATGTCCTATTTGCATCAAATATATAATTTACTTTAATGATTGTTAGCAAAACTACTCACTTAGATTTTGATGTTTGATTTTTATGATTTCCCATCTGATAACTCTCAATATTTACATGATAATCTCCTTAGTGTTTCTGTGATTTATGCTTTAATGTTAATTAAATTGTTTGCAGAATACTTTAAATTGGAAAAGTTAGATTTAAACTGATTTATATGATTTTAATGTTAATTTCTAAGAATTACATGAAGAAATCAGTCATGTAATATGATGAAAATATTTATCACATGTTTTTATGTTTTATATTATTTTTGAGAATATTTCTACGTTTATTCTGATTTTATAGAAATATTAAGGAAATTTGAGAAAAATCATTAAATTCAGAAAATCAGTGAAAATCCTGAAAAATCGGCAAAAATCACGTCGGATGATCAATTGATTCTCCGGAGAGAAATTCGCCAAGTAAATTGACAAAAAATCAATTGGAAATTATGTTATAATTCAATGCATGTCATTTTTATAGTTTATAATCTTTTAAAACTAATGAAAAATCAAATCTTTTCAGGGTTTTTGTGTTAACGGCGGACGCACGGATTGCGGCAACAAATGCGACAATTACTTGTAACAAATCGGTGAAATATGCGCAAAGGAAGATTGAAAAGGTGTTTCCGGAGAGGAAGAAGGCATCCTCGATTATTCTATCCCCCTATCGGATCAAAACCCCTCTCGTCCGGCTGCTACAGACGCTGAATTTTGCCTAATCCATCCATCCGATACAAAAGATGGATTTCGTCCAAATTTCCCCCTCATTCAGCTACTACAGAGGCTGAATTTCTTCCAGAAATCTTTCCCATTCTTCGCCCAATACAAACGGTGAAGAATTTTTTCCGAGGATCCTTCTCCGGACGCCGCGGCACGCTCGGAGTCGAATCACCTTCGCTGCTCGATTTCAGCAAGTGACAGCTGCTGGGATTGTCAACCATCGATTGGAGAAGGTGTAGGAAACCAATCGGTGCACCTAGCCTACACAAATCGATCGTATTTGGGCGGAAATCCGATCGACGACTGCGCCGCCCAGTTCTTCCGTAAACTTTAATTTCTGTTCATTTTTACTATTTTTAGATTCCAATAATATATCTTTCAATCCTTCATCATGTGTCGAACAAAAGCCCTTTTCTATTAATTTCTTATTTCCATCATTGTGGCTTTGGTTTGATCCATTTACGTGTCGACGTATTTCCGTCGACCGCGAATTTAGGGCTGTTCTTCGCAAGCTGACGTCAATAACCCCCAAATTCGCAATTTTAGCTTATTTCGTTATAATTTCGCCAGAAAATAATTAAAAAAATATAATATATCAAATAAAAATCATAAATAATTAATAGTACTTCATCTTCCCTGTGATCGACCTAGAAAATCTACTAAAAATATTTATTTATTAATAATTGCCTTATTTTCCAGAATTTATAAATTTTAAATTTGCTGAATTTTCTTAGCAACGACAGAAAATAGTCAAACACCATCTAAGAAAATGATTGGCATGTGACGTGAATTAATCGTTGTATAATAAATCATGCAAATTTAAAATTTATAAAACTAGAAAAGATTAATTTTTGGAATTTTAAATATATATCAGAGTGAATAAATCAGTTATAAATATATAAAATATTTCAAAAATAGTAGGAAATTACTAGGTTGATCATAGGGAGATGTAACATAATATCAGGTAATATTCAAAAATTTCTTAAAAGAATATGAATTTTTATGAGTTTTTTTAACTAAAAGATGAATATAATATATTTAAGAATTTGCGCAAAAGGAAATAAGGATATGAGGTCAGGGTGACGTTTGTGTCTGAAAAATATGAATTAGATGGAAATAAAGTTTTGACTTACGATTCTTATGTAAGAGATTATCGTCGAATTAATGGGTCAAATTAAGTTTTTTAAAAGCCTAGAGAATCATAACTAAATGAAGAATGATATTGAAACTTGAAATCATGCCAAATGTTATAAATTTAAGCAAAAATGAAGTTTAAAATAGGAAAAATAAAGTTTCAGCTTCGCCATGGCGATCACTAGAATTTTACGTGTTTGGGAAAGAATTCGTGTAATGTCCACGGCCTCGAAAGTTCTCATTGGATAAAGACGATGTGGGCAATCTCTAGATCTTCTTTTGAAGCCAATAAATTAGTGGAGTGTGTCGCCAAATTGTTTCTAGTAAGTGTCACTTGACGGAATGGAAAAATGGTGACTTACAGCCCTCTAACGGTTATCACCCGACAAAGATAAGCTGGATGGAGGTAGGGCGCATCTCAAGGACTTTGTTCTCAACTTAACACAACAAGAGGAGGCCCTTTATCGCATCTAGTACACTCTCAAGAGGTGATTGCTCATCTCTCGGTAGATTGTCATCTTCTCGACGACAATTTATTCATCGATCAATTAGAGATGACTTTCTCATTGAGTTCATGATATTTTATTTAGAATCGTTCACCACTTTCGGCAATGATGCTCTGTAAATCACGTTGACCAAGTTTTTGTCGAGATTTTGGTGATTTTAGTAGCTTAATCGCTCGCTGAAAATCACAATTTCTTCACCAGTTGCTCGCCTCTTATCTGCATGTATATGACCACTCTTTGCCCCACGCCTAATTGGCCACCGGTGATATAGAATGAGAATGGCACACACGTCAACTGCTTGAGCCTTTGAGCTTGCAGTCTGGTCCATCTTCAGTCGCTTGAGCCTCGAGCTCTTAATTCAGCTATCCGAAAAACCCCTCTCCTCTCTTCTCCTTCCGATCACGACTACCCCTTCTTACTCCCTTCTCCGGTGAAGGATTTTCTGGCTGCACTCCCCGTCAACTCCTGGAAGCGCCGGCAGGCACTGCAGGTACGGTTGTCTTCATCCCTCCCTGCTCCGGTAGCTCGTGATTCGGCTATCTCGAAAACCCCTCCTCTCCTCTCCTTCCGATCACGTCGTCAGACGCCAGGGGCTGCAGCGGCGAGCTGATGGTGGTGATGGGGCTGTCGCAAACTTGCATCGTCTGGTTGCTTCAGAAGGAAATCTTATTTTGACCAGAAGAGTGGCGAATCACGCCCTAGTCGTTTCAATGTGCGAACAAAAGCGATCCCTGCGTGGAGTGTGCTCGCTTTTTTGTCTTTGTGAAGTGGCTCTCACGCCGCTGTAGTGAAGGGAAATATAGGTAAAGTTGAAAGATTGAACTGATCAATTTCCGACGAAGACTCCTTCATCACGCCTTTTTATGGCCCACATCTGATCGATCGATCCCTCTTTGCTGGTTTGGGTCCCCTCTTTGTCTCATCCCTTTCATTTACTGCTCTCATCCCTCTCTGCACGCACCCCCTGTGCGTGCGACACCCGTTTCTACGCTTGCTCGATCTCTTTGCGCGGATGGAATGGCGAGACGAGAGTAATAACTCCCCAAGTGAAATCCGTGTAGTATTTTGCACCAGCGGGGAACACTTTTCATGGGATGAATTCAATTCATATACGTCTCACTGACATCCGTCGACGAATTTCTTGATCTTTGTGGCTCCCTCTTTGACTTGGGGCTTCCCTTTGGTGGGTTTTCTTCGAGGACTCTGGAATGGAAGCCCACCCTTTGCTCTAATTGTGTTGACTGCAGACTTACTGGGATTCTGTAGCTCTCGGGTGTTTCTGACTGCTCCGCAGGATGGAGGAACAGTTCATACTGAGGGTGCCGCCCTCGGTGGCAGAGAGGATAGAGCGGCTTCTGAATGAGGGGGGCTCCTCATTTGAGGGTGCTTCTCTGGATTTGTCATTCGCAGGTACGCAGTCCTCTCCACTCGTTCTGGCTGTTCTTCGTTTTATTTTATTTATTTTTAGTGCTTTTTTTTACGGAGCTCTTCCCCCACGAGAGTTAGAGTTGCCTGCTGTCCATAGGCATCTAGAGAGGCCCCTGTGGAACCGTAGATGAACTGGTTGTCTTTATAAACGAGTTGTTCAAGAAAAGAGCTCGGGCGACTGTGGGTTTTATCCTGATGGCCTTTGATCCTCATTGATCCGCCCCTGAGGATTCGTCTGAGGATCCATGGCTGATGGAAGCAAAAAATGCTTTCAGATTGAGTTTATGGATTAATATCCATGCGACAGGAAGCCGTACTTTAATAGCTCCAGGACGATGATCAATGGCGTGTGGCTTCTGGATGATCAATGGCCTCTGAGATCATTCTTTGTGCCTGCAGTTGCCTAGATCCTTTTATTCTAGCTGATTTGATCTTCTCCCTGCGCTTCAAAGAGAAGTCCAGAGGAACACGGAAAGATCCCCGGTTTGACTTCTCGCAGTGCAGTTTGTCAACCTCGGCCAAGTGATTGATTCAGAGGATGATGGACGTGTCTGCATGCATATGATCTGAATACACGAAAGAACATGGATGGGGCTGTTTCCGACTGATGCTGATCGAAAATCTTGCGGCTTTGCTGTGCAGAGGACGGAAGAAGCGGCACGTTTGTGATTGGCTACGACAGCTTTCCAGCGTTGCTCCTTGATCTGCCCACCATTGTAGAGTCTTACAAGACATACGACGACAATGTGCAGATCAAAACTGCGGACGTTGGCCAGGTGATCAAGATCTCGCCGGGCCATGTTCTTGCTATGGCTGCTGCTTACAACGGAGGCTAACAATCTGAGCTCGCTGCAGATAATCATGGTCAGGGAAGAGGGCGACCCTGCTCCAGAGGGGGCCGAGTACAAGCACGGCCTGACTCCTCCGATGAGAGATGCTCGAAAATGGCGCTTCCGAAGAGAACCCGACCTCAATGTAGGCAGAACCATCGCCCCAGAGGCTAGAAGTTCTCTTCAACTTGACGACCTAGATAGATTCTATGGTGGCGGTAGTAATCCTTGGCTGGTTTTTGTCTCACACTGCAGCCGGAGCTCGTCCAGCGCGTGGAGAAGGACCTGCTGAACATCCTGTCAGGCGGAACGGCAGAGGATATCCTTTCGCGATCGTTTATCTTCATTTCTGGATGAATCTTGGTGGATGATGGAAATCTGCTTGCTCATCAAGATTATAATTTATACATTGAATGCTCTTGAATTATAAGTTTTGGGTCTTTAAGCGTGCTGTGTTCCTCTTTAACTGTCGGTGAAGCTCACGGGTCGAGCGAGCAAAGTCTGCTGCAGCTGCTGCCGCTGCAGCGAGACGGCCTGCCGCCCCGGAAAACGTCGGGGGAAATGGCGGAGAGCCCGAGAGGAGCGACTCCGACGATTCGGATGACAGCTGAAGGGGCCGCTACATCTGCCCACTGTATCTATCCACTGAATCTGTACTTTTAAGAGAATCTCTCTCTCTCTCTCTCTCTCTTTCTCGCTCCATCACCAAGCTGTGATCATGCCTTGGAGATATGTTAATCTGCTGAGAGATGAAGGAAAGGGAATTTTCCCGGGTTCTTGTAGATGTACGTTCTTCTTGTTCCTCGTTCTCATTGTTCTTGACGTTCTCCTCGACATCTCTGTTCTTGCTGTCGCTGTTCTGTGGAGGGTAGAGATTCCTATCTAGAATGAACTCTGCAATCGTACATCGCCCCCTTCGTCGTACCGTGTCCTCCAAGCAGTACCTCTTCTCTCGTGGTACTGCCCGACCCCCACTTCCAGAAGATTAACTCTGTTGTTAATCATCGTGACAAACAGAAGATTATCTCTTTTCTAGGAGGATGTGGATCAAGGCATCAATGTCTCTGGACCTTCTTCTGAGAAAAATTTCAGATCAGGCAGGAGAGATTTTACTGGCGGAGCCTGCGAATAGCGAGAAGCAGGTCCTAGAATGGAGAGATTAAAACGAAACCGTCTGCTAATCTCGGGCAGAGATCGGCTTCCTTTCTCGAATTGGTGGTACTGGATAACCAGACGGGCCGGGAAGACGTGCGTACAGTGAATGGAAGCCGCAGGAGGGGCGGTAAACCCACCCGTCCTTGTCGGAGACGAGGTCCGTCCGTCCGGCGGCGGGTTTTGGGAAGAATCACCCGAAATTTGACCTTGGACTTTTACCGCCGCTGGGTCTGCTGGCCCACCACGGCAACGTGCGGTGCAGAGATGATGGCAGGATCCCCGCGGCGGAGCGACCTGTGGAAGGTCTCTCTCTCTCTCTCTCTCTCTCTCTCATAGCCTCTATCCAAACACCTTCCCCGTCATCGTCGTCGTCGTCCTCCTCCTCCTCTCCGGCGGCTCTCGGGGCCCGGTGATGGCGTCTTCCTTTCTTGTTCCGGCGAGGTCGTCCTTCTGGGGCGCCGCCTCGCCGGCCCATCTCGCGAGAGCGAGCCCCCATCGCCGGCCGTCGGCGGGCTTCCCCGCTGCGCCGCCGGGGAGGATCTCCGCCAAGTTCCGGCTGTCGGAGATCTTGGGGGGGCGCGGCCTCTGCAACGGCGAGGAGGGCCTCCGGAAGTTCCTCAACGACCCCCCGCCGGCCTCAGGCGGGGAACCCGCTCCACCGCCGCCGGCGGCCACTCCCGCTCCGGCCATCAGCGCCGGCGAGGGCGCCTTCGAGAAGGAGCTGCTGGGCCTCACAGGCGGCTTCCCCGGCGGCGAGAAGGGCCTGAAGAAGTTCATCCAAGAGAACCCCCCGCCTTCCAAGGCCTCCGCCGGCGGCGGGTCGGTGGCGGCGCCGCCGAAGCCACGGCCGCCGGAGCTGCCGCTGCTGATGCCGGGGATGATCGTGATCGTGAAGAACCCGAGCAACCCCTACCACATGTACTGCGGGACTGTGCAGAGGGTCACCGACGGCATGGCCGGCGTGCTCTTCGAAGGGGGCAACTGGGACAAGCTCCTCAGCTTCCGCCTGGACGAGCTCGAGAGGAGAGAGAAGGGCCCCCCCATGGTTAACCCCAAGTCCGCCATCCTCGAACCCCTCGTGGAGAAGGAATCCTGAGGCCACCAGCTGCACCTACGTACGTACCATCCTCCTTAATATCTGTAAATTACCTCCCCCCCCCTTCCGGCTGAAGGATGAGAATATCAGAAACCTTCTCCTTTCAGAATTGCTTGGCCAACGACGCTTGATCGATCTCTGGATCTCGGCGCTTTTCTCGTTGATTCGACGCCACCCTGAGGCGTTTCGCGAAGAAGAAACCTCCTCTTTTGGCCGCAAATTCCATCATCTAATTAGCTCGACCAGGACCAAGATTAATGGCCCAACCAAATAGGAATCGGGACTGTTAATATGTTGCTCAGAGCCCGACCCCGAGTCCGAGTTGATAAGCGGCGTGGTCCTGGGCTCTGCCCTGGAAGGAGCCGGTAGGAGCTCGCCTCCATGGCTTCAGCACAGAGACAACCCACTGTAGCTCATGGATCTGGCCAATAGCATCTATATTTGCATAAAAACGAGAATCGAGTAATGGTTCAGTGGGGTTAGATCTGGAAGGTGATAGCGCCTTGGGGTCTTCCATCGGTGAGAAGACTTCAAAACGGCATTGAGATGGGCGTCTGGGATTGCTACGAATTTCTGCAGCGGCGCGGTTCCCCTCAGATGAGCCCATCCCCACATCCTCACTAGCTTTTTTCCTGCTGGGATTATCGCAAATGCCTGCTTCTCCCTGCATGATGCTCCACTTGGTTCTTCTTTCGGCCGGTTTGGGATCGACGGCCTGTCAATACTCCCTCCGTTTTCTTCAACTTCATAGTACGGCTCTCCTCCTCTGACATTGGTGATTCTCATTTAGTTGAGAGCCTTTAAGGTCGTGTTAGTTAAGGAAAAGCAACAATGCAATTCAAAAAGTTGTTCGTCGAGGGTTGACAGATTAAGAACATCACGGGTATTAATTAAAGGTTTAAGGGCCAAAAGGGTAGAAAGACGAATAACGATCATGCCGAACACTGTCCTCTAAGCTTTCCCTTGATCATTATGGAGAAGGTTTGGTACAGGATTATTGTTCAGCAAAGTAAACATATCATATGACGGTCTAGTCACCTATTCACTGACAAGACTTTATGTGATCACCTATAGGACCTTATTGTTGAGCTGATGTCTAACGGTCGACACTAATGCAGAAAACTCAAACAAGACTCACGTAATGTAGAACACTACGCCAAGAAAGAAGAAAGGCTCTTAACTGGTGACCCAATTGGGCTAGAAGATATTAAAACGTGAACTACTAAGGTTAGAAGACTTGGAACAAGTTAAAGCCCAAAAAATGCATAGATAATGTGTCAAATTCTATAGGACTGACAACTATTTAGTTGTTAATTTATTTTATATTATTTCCTTTAACTAATCCAATACTTAAGAGATCAACAACATATTTCAGCCAATTCAAAAGCTGTTGTTTTGTTCTGTTGTTGTTTTGTCTCTACCTATCTCTTGATATAATTACCCTATTACCATGCCACATTTTTCTTTGTACATTACAAGAATTTCAAGAAAATTTTATTATTCTTTCTTAATAGTTAAAATATCTCAATGATATATATGTGATGTGACTTAATCATTGTATAATAAATCACGTAAATTTAAAATTTATAAAGCTAGAAAAGACTAATTTTTGGAATTTTTAATATATATCAGAATGAATAAATCAATTATAAATTTATAATAGATTCAAAAAATAGTAAGAAATTTTTAAGTAGATCACAGGGATTTAATATAATATTGGGTAATATTTCAGAATTTTTATAAAATAATATGATTTTGTAACTAAATGATAAATATAATATATTTAAGAAATCATGAAAAAGAAATAAGGCTATGACGTCAAGGTGACGTTAGTGACCGAAGAACATGAATTAAGTGGAAATAGAGTTCTGCCCTACGATTCTTTCGTAAGCGATTACCGTGGAATTAATGGGTCAAATTAAGATCTGTAAAAGCCTAGAGAATCGTAAATGAATGAAGAATGACATTGAAACTTGAAATTGTGTCAAATACTACTAATTTAAATAAAAATAAAGTTTAAAGTAAGAAAAACATAGTTCTAGCTTTGCGGCGACAATTGTCAAAATTCTACGTGTTCTGAAAGGAATTTGTGTAATGTTCATGACCTCGAAGGTTCTCCTTGGACAAAGAAGATGTGGGCAATCTCTAGATCTTCTTTTGAAGCCTAGAAATTAGTGGAATGTGTCACCAAATCATTTTCGGCGATTGTCACTTGGCAGAACGAAAAAATAGCGACTTGCGGCCCTCCGATGGCTGTCACCCGAGGAAGGTAGGCTAGATGGAGGTGGGGCACGTCTCAAGGGCTTCGTTCTCAAGTCAACATAGCAAGAGCAGGCCCTTTATCGCATCTGGTACGCTCTCAAGAGGTGGCGAATCGTCTCCTAGTGGATCGTCCTCTTCCTCGCGACGACTTGTTTGTCAATCAATCAAAGATAATTTTTTTGTTGAGTTTGTGATGTTTTATCTAGAATCCTTCACCAATTTCAACCAAGATGTTCTACAAATCTCATTGACTAAGTTTTTGCCAAGATTTTGGTGATTTTTGTAGCTTAATCGCTTGTTGGAAATCGTGATTTCTTCGCTAGTTGCTCGCCTACGAGAGAGAGATGAAATAAGTACTATAATGCCCTTATAATGTGACATCATAAGGATACTTTCATCATGGTAATAATAGGTATTTTGGGGATTTATAATCTTGCGGGGAAAGGTTAGAAAAAAGCGGTGGGTTTAGTCCCACATTAGTTTTCTAACTGATTTTGACGCGAATATAAGGTGACGGCTTCTTTAATGAATAGTAGGTACATCTCATCCACGTGTGTACAACCACTCCTTACCCTATGCTCGGCTGGCCACTGGTGACATGGAAGGGGAGTGATACGCACGTCAGTCACTCAAGCACCTAGCTCGCGGTCCGCATCTTTAACCTCTCAAGCCTTGAGCTCGCTGTTGCCAACCACTTAAGCCTCAAGCTCATGGTCCTTAGCCACTTGGCGGCTCCCTACCCAACTTGGCCTCCGACCCGCTTGCGTGGCCGGCTAGCCGGTGGTTTTTTATTTTTTTCTTTATCTTTTTATTTTACTCTCTTTCCATTTATCTCAACAAAATAGGATTATAAAATCATGTAATTAATCAAAAATTCCTATTAATCAACTAGAAATCACTTTTCACCATTTAGCACAAAAATAAGTCTATTTATCATGAATTAAGGTTAAAATTATCATATCACTAGATTATTAACTCATGATAATTAAGATTTATCAATATGCCTTTGACATTTAAATTAGTAAATGAGTAAAATCATAAAATAGATATTTCTCAAATATAATATGAAAGTTTTAAAAAAATCATGACAGTTTTTAAAAACTAATATTATATGTTTTAAATTTAATTTTATTATATTTGACATTAGTTAATGTACTAATACTATCATTTTTATTCAATTATTGTTAAAAACCTAAGCATTGCATGCTACCTACTATTAATAGAGCCAATTATTGAATTTATTGAATTTCACAGAAAAACCATCATTACTAGTATCAATTATTTGGTGGCAGACATGGCCTCTCACCACCACAGCACAAGGCCAAGGCGACAGCGGAGATCCACCCCCACGCCGACAACTAGATTGCAGAGCTCGAGCAAGGACAAGGAACCCTGGGTTCCGCTACACTGCTTGAGGGGGCTTCCCAACCCTTGGGCCCACATCGGGTCCATAGCAGGAAGGGACGACCCACTCCATTTTGGGCCCTCATCTATCCTAATACCTCATCCTTGAGACATATGAGTGGACCCAATTGGAGGAGCTAGCATCTTTACTCCCCTCACCCCCCCTTCTCTTTTTGGGGCCACCCTTGTCAGGCCCAATAGACGTTTTGGGTTTTCCCCTATGGTCTTTCACCCTTGGCCCATGTGGACCCCTATATAAAGGGGTGGAGAGCCACCGCTAAAGGCCGTCATATTTTGAATTGAAGGATTATTTTGTGAGTTTGGTTATAGTAACAGAGAGGGGGAGAGGGGAGGTTTGAGGGGTGGGGCACCATCCGACCGACGATACATCCACATTGTTCCCAGGCAATCACCGCCACGCCACCACCGCAGAATCAGCGTTGTGCTCACCGGAGCCCCCTGTCCTTCGTGCACTCTAAGCCTGTTGCCGCACTCCACACCCCAATGGGCCACGATTGTCATGCTCGCAAATCTTAGGAGCCCGACCTCGAATCGCTACGACCTTCTGCGAGTCCGCCATGGTTTTGACCAGGAACGCCTCACGGAGCTCCAGATGTCGGGCCGTGTCACCACCCCCCTCCCCAACTCAGCCATAGGGCAGCCGATGCTGCTGCCAGCCTCTCCCCGAACAACATCACGTGTGCCGACATGCATGCCGACGCTATGTGTGGGGCATCCTCCGCGATCCGGTCCTCACTGGCCTCCGACTGCAATGCCCCTCGCCCGCCAGATGCGCACGGATCTCACTGTCATCGACCTTGTGCTGGTACGAGGAGTCTCCCCCCCTCACCGGCCAACCGAATCATCCGTAGGTTAGCCCACTTTTCCCCTGTTAGTCTACTTTACTTCGTGCAGTGCCTTCCCACCCCTACTCCGCCATCGACGGACCTAGCTAGGAGGGATGGGACAGGTCACCTCTTGGGTGTGTGCCTTGATGTGCACACACTAGACCTACTGCATTGGCCGGTGAGCTCAAGCAGCAGTGGTGGTGTTGACAATATCAAGTTATCCTCTCGACGGACATGGACGAGGAGGACTCTTTGTGCCCCACCGTGTCGACTCTGACGAGCATTCGCCGGCACTATTGCCCTCAGCTTCTACTTGCTTTCTGCTCTTCCACCCTTAGTGACACATCCCTTCCCGCCGTAGAGGAAAGCTCACCATCGGTCCTGCATAATTATTGACCATTGACTTTACCTTGATGTGTAAGTATAGGTATCTCCATCGTCATGTTTTTGAAATGAAAATAAATTTAGCTCTTGCAAAGTCACATGACGTGACTTAATCATTGTATAATAAATCATGTAAATTTAAAATTTATAAAGCTAGAAAAGATCAATTCTTGAAATTTTAAATGTATATCAGAATGAATACATTATTTATAAACCGATAAAAGATTCCAAAAATAGTGGGAAATTTTCAGGTTGATCACAAGGATTTAATATAATATCAAGTAATATTTTAGAATTTTCCTAAACGAAAATGACTTTTTATGAGTTTTTAACTTAATGATAAATATAATATATTTAAGAAATGCGAAAAGAAAATAAGGTTATGACATCAAGGTGACATCAGTGTTTGAAGAACACGAATTAAGCAGAAATAGAGTTTTGACTTACGATTCTTTCGTAAGCAATTATTATCGAATTAATGGGTCAAATTAAGTTCTGTAAAAACATGAAGAATTGTAACTCAATGATGAAGGATATTGAAGCTTGAAATTATGCCAAATATTACTAATTTAATCAAAAATGAAGTTAAAAGAAGAAAAAATAGAGTTGCAACTTCACGGTGGCGATTGTCGAAATTCTGTGTTCGGGAAGGAATTCATACAATGTCCATGGCCTTGAAGGCTCTCCTTAGACAAAGAAGATGTGGGCAATCTCTAGATCTTCTTTCGAAGCCTAAAAATTGGTGGAATATGTCGCCAAATTGTTTCTAGTGGTTGTCATTTGGCGGAATGGAAAAATGACGACTTGTGGCCCTCTAGTGGCTATCACTCGAGGAAGGTAGGCTAGATGAAGGTGGGGCGCGTCTCAAGGGCTTCGTCCTCAAGTTAGTGCAGCAAGAGGAGGCCCTTTATTGTATCTCATACGCTCTTAGGAGGTGACGACTTGTCTCTTAGTGGATCCTCCTCTTCCCGGTGACGGCTTGTTCATCGATTAATTGGAGATGATTTTCTTGTTGAGTTCGCGATGTTATGTCCAGAATTGTTCATCAATTTCAGCCATGATGCTCTGTGAATTGCATTGACTAAGTTTTTGCCGATATTTTGATGATTTTTGCAGGTTATTCACTTGTCGAAAATCACGATTTCTTCGTTGGTTGCTTGCCTACGAGAGAGAGAAAGAGAGAGAGATGAAATAAGTATGATAATGCCCTGAAAATGTGATGTCATAAAGATATTTTCATCATGGTTATGGAGGGGTATTTTGGGCATTTATAATCCTACGGGGAAAGGTTAGAGCGGTGGGTTTAGTCCCACATTGGTTTTCTAACCGATTTTCATGCGAATATAACGTGGCACCTTCTTTACCCATTAATAGGTGTATCTCATCCACATGTATATGACCACTCTTTGCCTCATGCCTAGCTGGCCACCGGTGATGTGGAAGGGTAGTGATGCACACGTCAACTGCTTGAGTGTTGAGCTCGTGGTCCACATCTTTAGTTACTTGAGCCTTGAGCTCATGGTCCGGTCCTTAGCCGCTTGAGCCTCGAGCTCGTGGTCCTTAGCCGCTCCACGGCTCCGCCCGACTAGGCCTCCGACCCGCTAGTAAGCCTAATTGGCCGATAGTGTTTTTATTTTTCCTTTAATCTTTTTTTTCCATTTATCTCAACAAAATAGGATTATAAAATCATGTAATTAATCAAAAATTCATATTAACCAACTAGAAACTATTTTTATTAATTTAGCACAAAAATGAGTCTATTTATCATGAGTTAAGGCTAAAACTATCATATCACTAAATTATTAACTCATGATAATAAAAACTTATTATCACACTCATTGAGCTATTATTGTGATTGACTGTTCATGTCCAAATCTAGTGTTGAGTATACTTCTAGCCCAAGTACACTTGCACTTTTATGTAGATGTGACATTGTATGGATTTGGGTCAATAGGTACATAAAGGCTAGAGTCTTTTATTTCAGCTTTTAGAGTTTTTATAGTTTTAATAATTGCAAGATAGATCGAAGACAAATAATCATTTAGACTACAAAATTTTATTAAAAGTTTAGAAAAATATTGGCAAGATATAATACCATCTTTGGGGAGGTGTTGTGTGATTTTAAAACTAATTTCATAACCCTAATGTCTATTTCTATTTTTCAAGAAGGAACTTAACTAGTAAACTAAGTTTCCACAATGGGATAGATGCTATGTGGGGGATATGCCAAAATTTATTATCCATTGGGCATGTGATGCTTCATTTTTTACTCCTTTCTAAGGGGCAAGTCAAATCACCTGGCATGAGAAATGACCAACTATAGAAGTAAGCCAACTCTTGTAATTATGTTAAGATATCAAAATAATATTTAAATAAGGTAAAGCTTGAAGATAAGTTTTGTACTCTTACATATGCATTCAAATTAAAGAAAATGTGTGCACAATGATAAGTTTATGTTAACAAATATCCAAGCATCTTCATTACCCTTGAAAATATCTACTTGTGCTTTATATTCTCTAATATGTTTCATAGAATTTTCTTAAAATTTGAGAGTTGATTTTATTTACGATTGTTTTTTAATACTATGAGAAAGAAAAACTCACAAGAGAGAGTAGATCAAAGATGAGATATTACATAACAAAATAGGAGAATTGTGAGACACTACATCCAAGCTAACAACACTTCGTGCTTTAGTCTAAGTCTCTGTCCACTTAACACTTAGTTATCTTAGGCTATGATGGAGAGGATTAAGCTTTGATTTGATTTGTTTTTGGATCATCAATGTGAATAAAAAAGACTGACTAGACAAGGTATTCCCGAGGAGAAACGTCTAGGCAGTCTGCTATGCTTTGATTTATTTTTGGATCATCAATGTGAATTTGATTTGTTTTTGGATCATCAATGTGAATTTGATTTGTTTTGGGATCATCAATGTGAATTTGATTTGTTTTGGGATCATCAATGTGAAATCAAACTTTGATGTAGTAATGAGTTCTTCCTTGAAATTTGTGATGTGAGACTATCGTTGAGGCTAATGTGAATGACCTCTAATGAAGTTGGTGATGAAAGACTCATAAATTATATGCAAGCTACTTGTTGGAGAGTCTTAACCTTTGATATTGTTGTTTCTTAGATTGCCATTGTCTTGTATGTAGTAGTATGTACTCCTTTGAAGCTCGTGGTGATTGTTTTTCGTATGTGAGAGGTAGGTAGTCATGGAATTTTTTTGTATGTGGAAGCATCAGCTCTACTTCTCAACCACTCTCTTATATTTAGAAAATTTTTCTACTAATTTTCTATCTTAAAAATCACTCAACCTATTTTGAAAATCTTCCTGTTATTCTGTCCAATGGTTGTAATCTTTCTACCCTTCGCATGAATCTCATTCATCTAGTGTTCACTTCATTTGAAATTTTAAACTTAAGTTTTCATCTTGTTAGTGAACAGTTCTTTAGTTGGATGCAAGACCAAGTAAACATGTTTTATTAGTCTTTTAGTCACTATAGATTCTAGGTTCAAAACTCACAACAACCATCATATTTAGATCTTTATTTTTTTATCATGCACGTCAACCTAGGGCTTCTTTTGGTAAGTTTTTGAAATATTGAAATTATTGATCTTAGGAACACTTCTTTGGATTTCACTTGTTAGTCATAGGATTTCAATGTTATCCATATAAATAAATCTCATAAATATTAATAATTTAATATCAAAATTATTTACATATATAAATCATTCAATATTGATGTCATAATTATCATGAGTTAATAATCTAGTGATATGATAGTTTTAGCTTTATATCGTGATAAATAGACTTATTTTTGTGTTAAATTAAAAAAGTGATTTCTAATTAGTTAATATGAATTTTGGATTAATTACATGTTTTATAATCCTATTTTGTTGAGATAAATGGGAAAAAATAAAAATAAAAAAAAAAACATTGACAGTCAGCCAGGCCCGTAAGTAGGTCGGAGGCCCAGTTGGCGAATCCAAGGAGCGATTAAGGACCACGAGCTCAAGGCTCAAGTGGCTGAAGACACGGACCACGAGCTCGACACTCAAGTAGTTGACATGTGGGTCACTTCCCTTCCACGTCACTAATGGCCAGCCGAGCGTGGGGTAAGGAGTGGTCATACACACGTGGATAAAATGTACCTATTGATGGTTCAAGTAGTCCCCAGTTTTTATTCACATGAAAATCAGTCAGAAAATTAATGTAGGACTAAACCCATAACCTTTCCCCGCAAGATTATAAATGCCCAAGATACCCCTTCATTACCATGAAGGAAGTATCCTTATGACGTCACACTATAAGAGCATTATCGTACTTATTTCATCTCTTTCCCTTTCTCTCTCTTGTAGGCGGGCAACCGACAAAGAAATCACAATTTTCGACAAGCGATTAAGCTGCAAAAATCATCAAAATCTCGACAAAAACTTAGTCAACAAGCTTCGTGGAGCATTGTGGTTGAAATTGGTGAACGATTTTAGACAAAACATTGCGAACTCAACAAGAAAATCATCTCAGATTGATCAACGAACAAGCAGTCACCGAGAAGAGGACGATCTGCCAGGAGATGATTTGCCACCTCCTGAGAGCGTACCAGATGCGATAAAGCGCCTCCTCTTGCTGCGCTGACTTGAGGACAAAGCCCCTGAGATGTGCCCCACCTCCATCGAGTGACAGCCACCAGAGGGCTGCAAGTCACTATTTTTCCGTTTCGCCGAGTGACAGTTGCCGGAAACGATTTGGCGACACATTCCACCAATTTTTAGGCTTCGAAAGAAGATCTAGAGATTGCCCACATTGTCTTTGTCTAAGGAGAGCCTTCGAGGCCGTGGACATTGCATGAATTCCTTCCTAAACACACATAATTACGGCAATCACCGCTGCAAAGCCGAAACTTTGTTTTTCCAACTTTAAACTTTATTTTCATTTAAATTAGTAGTATTTTGGCATGACTTCAAGTTTCAATATACTTCTTCATTAAGTTACGATTCTTCGGGCTTTTACGAAACTTAATTTTACCCATTGATTCAACAGTAATCGCTTAGGAATAAATTGTAAGTCAGAATTCTATTTCGGCCTGATTCGTCTTCTTCAGGCACTAATGTCACCTTGACATCAAAGCTGTATTTCCTATTCGCATTTCTTAAATATAGTATATTCATCTTTCAATTAAAAAAATCATAAAAAATATATTCTTTTAGGAAAATTTTTAAATATTACCCAATATTATATTACATATTTGTGATCGACTTAAAAATTTTTCACTATTTTAAAAATCTTTTATCTATTATAACTGATTTATTCATTCTGATATACATTTAAAATTCTAAGAATTAGTCTTTTCTAGGTTTATAAATTTTAAATTTGTGTGATTTATTATACAACGATTAAGTCACTTCATCTACCTTTTTTATTCATCTTGAAATAAGATCCAATCTAAGGATATCTATTTTGTAGAAATTGATAATGTTTTATTTTTATATGCAAAGTGAGATAAAAACTATGAAATGATGAGTGAATTTTAGTAAATATGAAGTGATGAAAACCATGTTTTTAACATTTTTAAATTTTTTTGTATTTTAATCTTTTTTAATGAACTATTTCCTATTGAAGTAAATTATTAGTAGTTTTTTGAAATAAGTAAAAAACATTTATTTATTTGGGCTAATATTGGGCCACCACTTTGTGACCCGAGACAATATGAACAAGGGTCCAAGTCAGCAGATTAATTCGTTTCTCATATTTTTCAGATCAAATAGAAACTAAAGTGCCATGTCACCTAGTCCACACATGTAGCCTTGAAGTCACAAATCTTGCGACAAAAAGATGAATGATCTGAAGATAGAAGATACACCACAACACCTAGCCATCATCATGCAAATAGAAGCACAAATCCTAAGAAAGGAGGTGAACGAATTGGATGGCTCTTAGCATGTTGTGCAAGAAGGTTACATACAAAATAATCATTTATTATATGGTAAAATAAGTATTATCAACTTTGGCAGCAGCGTGGGGCATATCCATAAATATAAAAGTAGGAAAATCAGGCTTTTCTTTGCTATTTCCACAACAAATGATTTTTGAGGAAAAATAGGTGAAAAGAAAAATAAAAAAATAGAAGAGGAGATACTAAACTAAAAAAAGGCCTCAATTTTCAGATCTGGAGGATAAAAAGGAGGAAGGATCATTTCTTGATTTGTGTGTGTCATCCTTGTGCAGGGGCCATGCTAATCTTCTCTGTATCGTTCCAATTTTATCAGATGTCTCCGAAGGGACAAAAAGGAGGAAGGAGATGGGGAAGGGGGCTAGGCTGGTTGGGGGAGAGGAGGGCATAGGATGAATGGAATTGTAGAGAAAATAGGGACAAAGTTCCTTTCTTGTTATTTAAGTTCTATCTATGTTTTAAAGGATTTTTTCTTTTATTTTAGCATCTTTCTTATTCATTGGCTGACAAACTAAATAGAAAGACATTTATTTCTAAATTTTATTTAATTAAAGTATTGTTCTTCATGTTCTTGAGGTTTCTAGTAAGAAATTATTTTAAAATTTGATTTAAATATTTTTAATGATCTTAGATGATATACATGGAAAGGAAAAACTTTCATTTAAGTTTTTATCGTTTAATTTAAATTTAATATTTTAATTTACGAATTTTCCAAGACCTTTGTTGCTTGGCAAATAACCAAGTCTTATCTTCACATTTATAATTTACTTTAGATTTGAATTTTTTTATTTATTTTAAATATATCCTTGATTGACAACCAAGGTATGCATTTCATTTATTTACATTTTTCGTGATCATTTCATTTCAAATATTATGAAAATATCAAAAATTGAAATATGATGTTTGAATTTCTAAATGGTAATTTTATTAGTAATTTCATTGCTAAAGGACTAACAATGACTTAAGTTGGGAGGTGTGATAAGTTTTCAGTATCATGAGTTAATAATTTAGTGATATGTTAGTTTTAGCCTTAACTCGTGATATTGAAGACTTATCAAGCACCAACCTACATTTGTTTTCCAAGGGCACTCCCCATGCTTGGGTTCTACTACCAGATCATCCAAATCACAATTGCTAATTTAAAATAGGATTTTATAAGATTTCACTTATAAATCCTATTCTAAGTTCATAGTTCTAGGGGGCCTACATCCCTTTTTTCATGAGACAGTTTTCCAAGTGATTAGATGAATAATCACTAATGATAACCCACAAATATAAAACTTGATCACTATTGGTATGCTTAGAACATAAGCTTTGACTGCTTTGGACTATTCATAAGCTTTGAATACTTTACAGGTAGATTCTTTGTCTTCTCACTATTCTTGTCAATTGGTACACAAGTTTAAAGGCTTATTATTAATCACTACTAAAGGGTAGAAAAATATCTTGAATACTTTCCTTGAGAATAATCATTCTTCAATTCATAGCCAAGTGACAAATCATTTCTCTACTCTTTTTGAATGCACTATATAACATATCACAAGAATAGAGGAAGCATGTGTGAAAGAATAAATATAGTTGTTGAGGATTAATTCTTCTCATTGGAGATTGATAGTATTTATAAATAAATCAAATGAAAACTATTCATAGATTTCATCAGATCTCTAACAATTAAATTCACATAAAGTATGATTAAATTGAAACCTTGCATAAATCCAATATGATGTCTTTTTATTACTTTTGATATCTTCTAAGAAAACCAACATGTTAATCCTTTAGAACTTAACATTCATATCTAATAATGGTTGGTTCACATAGACCTGATAGAAATCTAATAAGTGCTATTGTGAACCCAATAGGCCATATCTTAGAGAAGTAACGATTTCTCATTAAACCAAATTCAACTTTAGTCAAATAAGATATTATATGGATGTATACTTCATGAACATCAATCTCAATATTTCAAATCATAACTTCTCTATCAAGATTGATATGTACAATTTGCACATTGATAACTTGTGAAAATTACATATTAATATGTTACTAAATCATGGAGAATAATGCATATTTGAGAATTATTTCACAAGTTATCATGTTAATTATTTTACTTGTCATTTTGATAAACCTCCTTAAATCTTGATTTAAATTGATATTTTATGAATAAAAATAAAATTGATGAAAATTTATTTCATATGCTAAAGCTTCATTTTCGTTTAGTTTATTTTTAAACAAAATTTTTTTGTGCTAAATTTTTATGATTAACTAAAATACATTTCTACAATTTTTCTGAATTTTTAGACATTAAAATAAATATCAATTTAAAAATATAAAAAGATAAAATGGGCACACTATTAGTGGGCTAGAGGCACACCACCTAACGAGCCCGATGCAAGGTGGAGGCTACACCACGTCTAAGAGTGGGCCCAAAGGGCACACCACCTCGCGACCTATGTAAACCAGGTCACAGATCTAGATCATGGTTTGGGCTGAATAGATAACCTCCAAGGCCTATTGGGAGCCGAGTCTCAATCCGGATCATCCCTAGGAGTTGGTAGTCAAGTTTGGTCAACCCTTTAGGAAGTGCATACATTTAATCCAGGACACTGATAAATATATATAACTCTATATTTCTGTAACTTCTAATATGAGACTAAATGGCTCTTCTTGTCATTTTTAGATTCGATGGTAGAGCGGTAGCTGCAACAAAGATTTGATGCACTAGAAGTAGCCACATCACCACCCACCATCGCACAAAAAAAAAAGTAGCACCAAATCTAACGGCAGCCGCCATCAGATCGAACGCACCAAAAGTGGCCACATCATCGCCCACTATCGCACAAAAAGTAGTGCCAAATCTAACAACAACTGCCATCAGATCGGATGCACCAGAGGAGGCCATGTCCCCATCCACTAGCACGTGGTAGGGCACCCACATGGATCCCGATAAAGCACGTGAAAAAGCAATAAGAGCTCTAACAGATTTGACGGCGATTAAGAAGCCACGTCATTCTCTTCAAAATAAAATTATGGCACAGGAATCCAATAGTCTTCATTGAGCTACGTGATTGAAGACATGCTGACAAATGTTGGTTATTATCTAGTAAAATAGACAATATCGATTATTCTCTCGCACAGCATAAGGGTATATTTGCAAATATTGATTATCATCTGGTAAAATAGACAATAATAGTTATTGTCATGCAAGAAAAAGAGAAAATGCTGGAAAAATTAGATAAAAATCAGAAAAATATGGGAGAAAATAGGAAATTAAAATGAAAAATGTGATTTGCGATCTAGGGAAACAAAAGGAGGAAGAGGAGAGAGAAAGAGATACTTTTTCGAATTGTTCTTGAGTTGTTCTTGAGAGAAAATGATTATTCTTCTTTTTCATACAAAAATAGATTTCCAAGTAATGCACTATTGATTTTTGATCGTTCTCCTCTGCCCTTTTCATCTTAAATCCATTTCGTTGAATTGGATGCAAAATTACGAAGTGCTACCCAGAGGTCTATATCAAGCCATGCATTCTAAGGGTTGTAAGTTTGATTTTTAATAAAGTTTTCATTATTTTCTTGTTTAATCTGCAAAATAAATTTATTTTCATAGCTTTAATCATTTCTTTACCTGTTTCTTTTCTATTTTCATCATTCTAAAGTATATTTCATTTTAGTAGAATTTTTTTAAATTTGCATTTACATGATTTACCATTTTATTTCCTTCATTACTTTGAATATCAAATTCATAATCCATTAAATAAGAAATTAAAAGATTTCTAAAAAGCTTTCCTTGAGGAGATGAGCTCACCATTATATTTATCTAATTTTATTTTTGGTGAATTTAGTTTTAAAAATTATTAAAAATGAATGATGATTCTAATAATGACTTAAAGTCACATCACACATATATTCGATATATATTTATAAAATCTTTTTTAATGGATTTGACACTCGACTAATAGTTCGATTGAATTGATATTTAAATCAATAGAAAGTTATAAAGTAAAATCATAGGTCTATAGATACTTGAATGAACTTTCATACCCATATTTTACCTTACCTAAACTCATTGATTTGCTTAGTAAAATCATTACTCCTTTGACTATCATGATTTCAATAGATAATAATATTTTCACATAGCACCATATAGTATGATGTATTTTTCATGATCTTATGATTCATACACTTATATTCATATTACGAGATGTTCATTCATTGATTAGCTTATCAATTGTATGCTTAGTATCATGACATTTATGCTTCATATGTAAGGTATTGCATATTGCATCATGATAGATATACATATTTATGATGCATTTAACATTCAACTATGTATGTATATCGTTGAAGCATAATTTGTTGAGAATGATTATTCTTAATTAACCTTAATTAATTTTTTCATCATCAAAACATGATACCTTTGTGGCTCCAACATAGTCTACATGACAAGTAGAGATGAAACCGAGCATGATAGCAATAGTTGAGCATGGTGACAATAGTAGCAGGCACAATAGTGGCTGCATACATCTCTTTGTATGACAAGTAGAGGAGGAGCCGAGCACGACAGTAGTAGTAGTGTGAACATTCTAGTTGTGTTTTTCTTTCGAACCCAATCTCTCATGCATGTAGCAAAGAGTACCTACAAACCTGAAACCCAAGATTTCCTCTATTTTTGTCTCCTAATTTTGTTATATGATTTTGATAGTCTGCACTATGTGACAAGTCATAACACATTTCATCAACTCAAATTTTATTCGAGTGTGTATTGTATGATGTGGTTGTTGACAAGAAATAGTGAAAATATTTTTCCCCTATTCTTTCTTGTGCAAGATTAGGAGAACAAGGGGATTGCGCTTTAGTCCTTTTTCAAGTTCTCTTTAGATATTCTCTCCCTCACAAAGAAGTTTTGATCTATTTATACTTGTTTGCCCTTCACCTAGCTAGTTTCAGTCTTAGAGGATCTTTCCTACCAAATTTTATTATTTTAGTTAAAAATACTTATTTAATTTCACAAGATCAGTAGCTAAATCACACAAGCTTAATCTCCATAGAGATTCAACCCTTTAGAAGACAAACTAGGCACAAAGCACCTCATGGTTTTGCCTAAAACCTCTCATCTCACCACTAATACTTTTGGGCCTAAGGGATAGCAGCATACTTAAAAAATTTGAAGATGTTTTTTGATCACCAAGGTTGTATGAATATTAGATGAACTAGTTGTTAATGCCATTGGGCATGAATATTGATATTACAAATACATGAGAAAATATATAATTCTTAATTAATATTATTTATAAAATTATGATAAATGCTTCCTAGATTTCATACAAATAAATCTATTATTTATATTGTGATATTATGACTAATCTTGAGGTTAAGTGAAATGATGAATAGGTGAAGTGCTACATATAGATAAATATTTGTTTAGAAACAAATATTTAATAGGCAAATGATGGTTATGTTTTTAATTTATTTCTCTATGATTATTTAACCATTTAAGTGCAGCTATTATTTATTAGTCACGTGCATCATTAAAAGACAAAAAAAAGGTTTAAAAAATTATATAAGCTCTTGTGAGTCTCGAACTGAAAATCTGGATGATGACACTCAGTTGTTTACATGGAAAAAATGACCAGCTTAAAAATTTGAATTTGAAGATAAAGTCTACAAAAAAGTTGTTCCTCTATGAGAGACAAATCTCCAGTTAGAATTTCAAATTGAACAGATCGGATAATAGCAAGATATTAAATTTACAATAGTCAAAGGTCATTGCTACACATTCTAGAAAATGATAAGTATTCAAATTGACTTTCTAATTTTATCTTTCGAGCAAAATCTAGAATCTATTGGAGGATGAAGTCCTAAAAGTAAAAGAAGGTGAGGAGATTAACAACAATAATTCCACTTCAATCTATAATGAGTTATCTCTCTCATGATCAAGAATCATCACCACCAAGCTTCAACCATGAGCAAACTGTATCATCCTTCTTCATCAATTATTGGTGAACAAGATAAAGCTTAAATCTTTCAAGGAGGTTCTCCAATAAGCCCTAAGATAACTAGGTGATGAGTGGAGAGTGATTTTGGGCAAAGGTATGAAGTTCTCTAAGCCCTATTTGGCCCGGAAGGGGTTGGATCTTTGCAGAGGTTGAACCTGAGGTATTAGGGCTATTAATCTCACTAAAATCAGTGTGTATTTATGAGGGAAATAGTGGAATATCATTATGAATGATCCTCCGAGACTAGAATAGCTAGGTGAGGGGTGAACCAATATAAAAGGCTCTTGTTTAATAGTGAGATCTTGTTAGAAGAGAGAAAACCATTATGTACATAGATAATCACACAGAGTTGTGTTAACATGTATGTTGACACATCTAACATCTGATAAGAAAATTTGAGCATTTTAAAAGACCAATTCTCCCACCTCTTAGTATTTTTTCTAGCCTTTTAATTGATATTAGAACTAACTTTGATTCACAAACATTTACACATTTCAAGGAGTAGATCCTATGACTAATGAAAGCATCAAATTTTCAAACCCTAGACCACATATGTTCAATAGAACTAACTATGCTTTTTGAAAAACTAAAGTTAGAATTTGTGCTACAAGTCAATAATAAAAAATTTAAAAAATGATCAAGGAAGGACTAGAAAAATCTGATGATGAGTCTATAGAGGAACAAAACTCCACACTAAATGCAAAGGCCATGAATATTTTATTGAGTGTTATTTATATTTTTGAGTTTAACTATGTGCAAAGTTGTGAGATAGCCAAAGAAATATGGGACAAGCTCAAAATGACATATAAAAGGACTTCATAGGTAAAAGAAATTAAAATTGACATTTTTGTGAGCAAGTATGAGTTATTTCAAATGGAAAAAGGTGAATCTATTTATAACTATGTTAAAAGATTTGATAAAATTGTCAATGGAATGAAAAATCCTAGAAAGACTTATTTAATGCTAAATTGAGTAGAAAACTACTTAGATTTTTGACTAATGATTGGAAGGCCAAGAAAATAGTAATAATAGAATCTAAGGATTTAAATGTTACTCCTCTTAATAATATTATTGACTCTCTTTTAACACATGAAGTTGATGTAACTAGAAGTAAATCTCTTACTAAAAAACGTGAGAATAATCTTTCTCTTAAATGCACTGAACTTTTAAGAGATGAAAATGAGATTACCTTACTAACTAAAAGGTTAAATGTTTTGTAAAAAATGAAGAATAATTTTAGGTGCACAAAAGATGTGAATATGCCACATGAAAATACTAACCTATATTTTGAGTGTAAGAAATCAGGTCACTTCAAGGCCCACTACTTAATGTTGAAAACAAGAAAGAAAAAGAAAGTAATGATGGTAATTGGTAACGTGGAGTGACAATGAGTCAAGTGTTGATGAAAAAAAAGAGAGACAAGACAACATATGTTTAGTGGCAAAGACATATAAGGTACATGATTTTGATTCTTCTTTTTTGTTAGAAGATTTTGATGAGCTTATACATGTTGTTGATAGTTTAAAAAGAAAACTGAAAATAGAATAAATTGAGAATCAAACACTTAGAAAGTTAATTAGAATGCATGAAGATAAACAAAAGTATCAGAAAAAAATTATTGATAGATTATCTATCGAAAATGAATAACTTCTCAAAAAACTTAATATCTTTGATGAAAATTGTGATCACACATATTCTGACACATCTTCTAGTTGCAGATCTACATAGGATATAGATCATACACCTGGTGAAAACACACAATTTGTGGAAACACTTAAGAGCTAAAGATCCTTATATACTTTATCTATTTCAACACCTGATTTTGTTCTGCACAATAAAATGATTTTTGATTTAAATATAGAAAATCAAATGCTTAAATATCACAATAGTAATATAAACACAAAGATTAAATAGGCCAAAGAAAATGATATTAAATTAGAAAATAAATTTACTAATTTGAAATATTTTTATAATCAATTATGTGGAAGTCAAGGAGCACTAAATATGTTACTCAGAAATCAGAAAAGGTCATTAAAGAAGGATTAGGATTTAATCCTCATCTTATTAAGTTGTGGATCTAAGGAACAAAAAGTAAAAGAGGAGATAGAAAGTGATCCTTTTTCAAGTTATTCTTGAGTTGTTCTTGAATTGTTCTTAGGAAAAGACAATATTCCAAGAAATACACTATTAAGTTTTGATTGTTCTCCTCTACCCTTCTCACCTTAAATCCATTCCATTAAATTGGATGTAAGATTAGAAAGCATTACTTAGAGGACGACATCAAGCCATGTATTCTGAGGGTTGTAAGTTTGATTTTTAATAGAGTTTTTACTATTTTCTTATTTGATATGTGAAATAAATTTATTTTCTTAGCTTTAATCATTTCTTTACTTGTTGGTTTTTCATTTTCATCATTTTAAATCATATTTCATTTTAATAGAGTTTTAAATTCGCATCTACATTTATTTACCATTTTATTTCCTTCATTGCTTTAAATATCAACGTCATAATCCATTAAATAAGATAATAAGAAGATTTCTAAAAGTTTTCTCTAAGGAGACGACCTAGCTCACCACTATATTTATTTAATATTATTTTTGGTGAATCTAGTTCTATAAGTTATTAAAATTGAATGATGATTCTAATAACGACTTAGGGTCACATCAATGGATCAGTGTGAAATCATAAAAATTATTATTCTTATTTTTCCAACTTCTCTTACCTATAGGTCATCATCCTCTAATAGTTTCCTATTTTGGAATAATTAAATAAAATTGGGAAAGTAATTTGAATTCTTACTATTTTTTAGAAGGCACAGTGATGACCTTTGACTAATTCAAATTTTGTAACTTGTTATTTCTTAAGCCATTTGATCTCAAATTTGAAATAGATACTTGTCTCTCATAGACAAGCAATTTTACTATAGATGTTGACTTCAAATACAAATGTTAAGATATCCATTTACACAATATATACAGCCAACACGTCACCATCCGATTTCTAAGTTTGAGACTCACAAAAGTTCTATTAATTTTTCAAACCTTTTTATTTTATTTTCATAGTAACTTAAATGAATCAACTTAAATGGGTGCACTTAAACGGTCAGCTAATATAGATAATTGAATCAAAATAATTAGAGTAATTTACCTAGCTCATTTACCTATTTCAATACTTATTTTCCAATAAATATTTATTTTCATTAATATTGCTCTTCACCTATTCATCAAATCTTTTCATCTCAAGGTTTAGTTCCTTAGATTTTTATAATTCATCCTAATCTCATGAGATAAATAAATAATTAATTAATATAAACTAATAAAAAATGTATAAAGTCAATGAATAATTGTCTCATAAATTTAATGTTAAAACTTATGCCCTAGGACATCAATAGGATCCTTATCAGATGTAGGTGAATCGATTCATTTCAGATAAAAATGTTACACACTAATAAATTTAGATGTTGGTTTCTTTAGAAGATATCTGAAATACTAAAAATGCATATTGTATTAATTTCATGGTGGTCTTGAATTAAACTCCATTTTAGATAAATATAGATGTTTGAAGATATTAAAAAATCTAGGAGAAGCTCTTAAATGATTTACCTATAAATATGATTGATCTCCAATATAAAAAAATAATTTAAAACATCTATCTTTATTTCTTTAAGCATTTCTACCTCTGTTCAAGTGTTTTTCCACACAACATATTTAAGAGGGAGAAGAGGAAGACCAGTTGGGTAATCATTGAAGAGTGAAGGCATTCAATCAATGAGCAACTACATGTATTTAAGTCTACCTCTTTGAGCTAGTTATAACTACTTGTCTTTCAACTACACCATTAGCAAATCAACAACAAGAACACAAATATAAAGATTCTACATTCACATCTTCTACTATTGAAATCTAGAACACACAATGGTAATATTTAGAAATCAATTCATGGTAACATTACATCTATTTATTATAGGATAAATTATAATTATTTTATTTAGTTATGCACCTATGAAAGTGATCTCATTAAATATTTGTTAGGCCTCCTAGAGCCATGAATCTAGAAGAGAATTTTGGGTAAAATTTTATGGGAGCTGAGCCCTTTGAATCAGTAGGTGTGATCAAATGATCGAACTAATGGAACCTTAGAGTAAGAAGTGCTCTTAGAAAGTGGACATGAGCCGATGCCAAACCACTATAAAAATCATTAGTCTATATCCACAGGTCATAAATTCTAATTCATTAAGAGAAAGAAAAGAATTTTTGAGAGAAATATTTTAGATAAAAGAAGAGGTATGGTCAATTCAATCTCCCCATCTTGAACTTAGCTTGGCCTAAAACCCAACAAATGAGACTTGAGGCCCCAACTCCCAAGGTTGAACCAAAGTGAGTACTAACTTTTAATAGGCTATAAAGATGAGTTATATGTGGCCCAAACCCTGATGCATTCTCACGTCCTGTGTGAAATCTATTTTTCATCAAATAATATGAAATTAATAAGAGCTATGCTTTATCCACATTATTTTTAAATAAAAAAATCTTAGTATTATTTACATAATTATAAAATATCATTCAAAAGTTAAAATTTAGAGAAATTCATTCAAATTAAACATCATTTATTATCATGATAACTTGTGAAATTCATTATCAAATATACAATATCAATTCATGGTAAAATATGCATCATTTAACATATAATTTTCATGAGTTATTAACATCAATGAGACATACATTTTTTGAATTGTCTTTTACATACTTAACATCATTAGCTTATATCCTTCATTATATTGTACAAATTAGTTTAGAAGTATTTGTTCAAAATAATAATTAAATGCATTTCATGCATGATGAATATTGTGTATAATTGATGTATTTATATACCCAATTTGTGTTTGTACGAACCTCAACTTTATATATGTTTAACTAATGCTCCAACGGTTGTATCTTTTTAGATTTGTGAATCAATAATGGTGAGGTATCATTTAGATTGTGTTACTCTGCTAGAAAAACCACCGAGATAGATAATCCCTTGATTATTTGGTTAGATAATCCTCTCATGTCTTCATAAGTGATGAAGAAGCAGTCGCTTTCTTTGTAGTGTAACTAGACCAAGCCAAATGTGTGGACGAGAGATAGAGAGAGAGAACGATCAAACGTGAGATATTTTTGTGAAAAGATTCCCTCACAAATTATATTTTCGAGACGGAGACAGTCATTAATTCTTCACCAGAGTGGTGGAGCCGTCGACCATAAAAAGGCGCGAATAGAAAAAGAACGTAGCAGCCCCACAACCGCCGTATGGGCTGTTACGTGCTCGGCGAATTTTCCAACGTGGGCTAGACCAAGTCAACGAATTTCCGAAAGGACCACTACCATGGGATTTATAGGCTCATACTGGTCGAAAGGATTCCACGTGGGCTAGACAAAGTCAACGAATTTCCAAAAGGACGCCACCATGCCATTTATGGGCTTATATGGATCGAAAGGATTTCCCGCATGGGCCGCTTCAGATCGTAGATGGGCCCATAAGAGTTGGTAGGGGTAAAAATGGGTAGAAAATCTGTATGGCCCAGACCTACTATTATTTCACAATGATTGGGTGGACTTTTCTATGAGGCCCCTCTCAAACTGTGGGCCCCACTTTGGGAGCCGTATGCAGACTCAGAGAATTTAGGCGCTTAGATCTTCGAAAACGAGAAAAATAGATACCAAAAATATTTTAAATAAAAAGAGGCACGCCATCGGAAAAATACTGTGCTCCATTTTCCCATTGAGACCGAACCTAAATACGTATTCGAACTCCATTTACTTGCCGAAATCCCAAGAAAAAGTCAATTCTCGCTCGGGGGTTAGTCGGAGGAGAGTTATGACCTCGGGGAACGAGGACAACACCGGGGGAGAGGGTGTCTGTGCACAAACAGATCTCGCCGACGCTACCGACGACGACGAGCTCCAGGGCGATAGGTAACGAAAGGAGCCTTCCTCGCCGACGATGGGGGGAGGATCGGACGACGCGGAGTTGGGCAAGGTGATCACCGATGAAGTGGGGCTCGACGGGAATCATGTAGACCCCTCCGGGAACGCCGCCGGAGGCGACCCGAGATCGAACCAGAGGAAGGAGCATGAGGGCACGAAGGTCGTCCCCTTCAGCAAGCTCTTCTCCTTCGCCGACTCCATGGACATTGTCCTCATGGTTCTCGGGACCATCGGAGCTCTGGCGAACGGCATCTCCATGCCGCTGTTGAGCCTCCTGTTCGGGCACCTGACCGACTCCTTTGGTGAGGCTGCAGACATCCATGACGCCGTCCGTAAGGTCTCCAAGGTGGGCAAGGAACCATCCCCGGAGCTGATGATCCTCTCTTTATCATCCTCTCATCAGTTATCTTGTCCGCAGGTTTCTCTCCAATTTGTTTACCTGGCTATTGGCGCCGGCGTCGGGTCATTTCTTCGTAAGCTCCCTCCTTCCTTAATCTCTGTCCGTCCGGCAGTGGAGGCGGTGACGCTGTTCCTTTCTTCTTTATCTTCTTCTTCGTGGTCTGTCTGTGGCAGAGGTGACCTGCTGGATGGTTACCGGCGAGAGGCAGGCAGCGAGGATCAGGATTCTGTACTTGAAGAGCATCCTGAGGCAGGAGGTCGGCTTCTTCGACAGGGAGACGAACACGGGGGAAGTCGTGGGCAGGATGTCGGGAGACACCGTCCTCATCCAAGATGCAATGGGCGAGAAGGTGGAGTTATGGTCCATTTTATATCTCCTTCTTCTTCCTCCTCTTCTACCTGGCTCTTATTTGTCTTCTTCTACTCTGAACGATTCCCGTCGTCCATCCCCTGCTTTTCAGGTGAGCAAGTTCATCCAGCTAGTGTCAACTTTTGTCGGGGGATTCGTGATAGCGTTCGCGCAAGGATGGCTCCTCACCCTCGTCATGTTGTCCACCATCCCCCCTCTCGTTGTGGCCGGCGCCGCCATGGCCACTCTCATCATGAGGATGGCCTCTTGCGGACAGACGGCCTACTCAGAGGCGTCGGGAATCGTCGAGCAGACGATCGGCGTCATAAGAACGGTGGGTAGCGCCACCACCACCCACTGCGGCACGATGAGAACAGTGTGGATAGATAGGATCTTCTTCCTGCGTCCTTCTCACCGGGTGTGGTCTGCGTGCAGGTGGCCTCCTTTACCGGTGAGAATCTGGCCCTGGAGAAGTACCGCAAGTCGTTGGGGCCTTCCTACAAGTCGAGCTGCCAGGAGGCCCTCGCCGCCGGCGCCGGCATCGGCACCGTCCTGGGCATCATGTTCTTCGGCTACGCCCTGGGCATATGGTACGGGGGAAAGCTGATACTGGACAAGGGCTATTCCGGCGGGGACATCCTCAGCATCATCCTCACCGTCTTCATCGCCGCCTCGTGAGCCCGACCTCCCACCACCGCCCGGTTTACTTCCTCCTTGCATGCCCGTGCTCATACCGCCTGGTTTTTCTGGCCATCGGCCGGAAATGCAGCTCGCTGGGGCAGGCGTCGCCGTGCGTAAGCACGTTCATGGCAGGTAAGGCGGCGGGGTTCAAGATGTTCGAGACGATCAAGAGAAAGCCCGAGATCGACGCGTATGACGAGGGGAGCAGGACGCTGGAGGACCTCCGCGGGGACGTCGAGCTGAGGGATGTGTACTTCAGCTACCCCGCGCGGCCGGAGGAGCCCGTCTTCACCGGTTTCTCGCTCGTCATCCCAAGCGGGACGACCACCGCCCTGGTCGGGCAGAGCGGCAGCGGGAAGTCGACAGTGGTCAACCTCATCGAGCGGTTCTACGATCCGCAGTTCGGCGCCGTGCTCATTGATGGCGTCGACCTTCGGATCTTGCCACTGCGGTGGATCCGGGGGAAGATCGGCCTCGTGGGCCAGGAGCCCGCGCTCTTCGCCGCCAGCATCCGGGACAACATCGCCTACGGAAAGGACGGCGCCACCGTCGAGGAGATACGCGCCGCCGCCGAGCTTGCCAACGCGGCCAAGTTCATCGACAAGATGCCCCAGGTCCTTCCTCCTTCGATCCTCAACCTTACCGGGCGCCGGAACTGAAGCCTTCTTCTGCCTCTTCTTCTTCTTATACAGGGGCTGGAGACGATGGTGGGGGAGCACGGGACGCAGCTGTCCGGCGGGCAGAAGCAGCGTGTGGCCATTGCCAGGGCGATACTCAAGGACCCCCGCATCCTCCTCCTCGACGAGGCGACGAGCGCGCTCGACGCAGAATCGGAGAACATTGTGCAGGAGGCGCTGGAGGCGGTCATGAGGGGCCGCACCACTGTCATCATCGCCCACCGCCTCAGCAGCGTCAGGAACGCCGACAACATCGCCGTCATCCAGCGGGGGCGCATCGTCGAGCAAGGCACGCCGTCGTCTTTTCCGATACCGCGAGAACAGGGTTCCGTCGTCGTTGGCGCCGGAGTCTCACGGTGGTCGCCGCCTCTGTGCAGGGTCGCACGAGAAGCTGCTCAAGGACCTGGAGGGGGCGTACCGCGAACTCATCCGCCTTCAGGAGGCGGCGAAGCAGGAGACGTACGCCCATGAGAGGAGCACGTCGTGGACGGAGATCCGCCGGCAGTCGAGCCAGATCCGCCGCTCCATCAGCCGGGGATCCTCGATGGGGAACAGCAGCCGCCACTCCTTCTCGGTGCCCTTCGTCGTGCCGGTAGGGGTTGGCATCTACAACGGCGAGGCGGCTCCCGGGGAGAAGGAGCCGCCGTCGGAGCTCCACAACGACCCATCGTCAGCCACCCCCCAGCCGCCGTCCGTCTTCCGCCTCGCCGCCTTGAATAAGCCGGAGATCCCGGTACTACTGCTGGGGGTGATCTCCGCGGCGGTAGCCGGCGTCATCATGCCGGTGTTCGGTCTGGTTATGTCCAGAACCATCCAAACGCTGTACAAGCCTCCGGGCGAGCTGAAGAAGGGCACGCGGTTCTTCGCTCTGATCTTCAGCATCCTCGGGCTGGCCTCCTTAGTATCCTTCCCGGTGAGGACCTACTTCTTTGCGGTGGCGGGGGCCCGGCTGATCAAGAGGATCAGGTTGAGCACCTTCGAAAAGGTGGTCAACATGGAGGTGGCCTGGTTCGACGAGCCGGCAAACTCGAGCGGCGCGATCGGCGCGAGGCTCTCGCTGGACGCCGCAGCGGTCCGGAGCCTCGTCGGCGACGCGCTCGCCCAGGTGGTCCAGAACTTGGCGGCCATGCTGACCGGCCTGATCATCGCCTTCGTGGCCAATTGGCAGCTCTCCCTCATCATCCTCGGCTTGCTGCCGCTGATGGGTCTCAACGGCTGGGTTCAGATGAAGTTCATGAAGGGTTTCAGTGCGGACGCAGGGGTAATCTGCCTCATCTTCTTCTTCTTCTCCTTCGTCTGCTTCTCCTTCTCCTTCTTCTTGTTCTTCTTCTTCTTCTCCTTCGTCTGCTTCTCCTTCTCCTTCTTCTTGTTGTTCTTCTTCTTCTCCTTCGTCTGCTTCTCCTTCTCCTTCTTCTTGTTCTTCTTCTTCTTCTCCTTCGTCTGCTTCTCCTTCTCCTTCTTGTTCTTCTTCTTCTTATTCGTCTTCTTCTTGTTCTTGTTCTTGTTCTTGTTCTTCGTCTTCTTGTTCTTGTTCTTGTTCTTGTTCTTCTTCTTCTTCTTCTTCTTCTTCTTCTTCTTCTTCTTCTTCTTCTTCTTCTTCTTCTTCTTCTTCTTCTTCTTCTTCTTCTTCTTCTTCTTCTTCTTCTTACGAGTTGATCATCACCCACTTCTTCTCTTCTTCTGCCAGATGATGTACGAGAAGGCGAGCCAGGTTGCGAACGAGGCCGTGGGGAGCATACGAACAGTAGCTGCGTTCTCTGCGGAGGAGAAGGTTATGGAGCTCTACAAGAAGAAGTGCGAGAGTCCGCTGAATGCGGGAATCCGGCAGGGCCTGATCTGCGGCATCGGCTTCGGAATCTCCTGCTTCCTCCTCTTCAGCAGCTACGCCACCATCTTCTACGTCGGCGCCAAGTTCGTAGAGGACGGCAGGACCACCTTCCTAGGCCTCTTCCAGGTGACCACCTATCCTAGCGGCGCCACCGGCGAGCTTGAGGACCTGGGCCACTGATCTGACAGGCTCCATTCTTTCTCAACCTGCATGCGGCAGGTGTTCCTCGCCCTGGCCATGGTGGGGATAGGGCTCGCGCAGTCTAGCGGGATGGCTCCCGACTCGAGCAAGGCTAGGTCGGCCGCCGCCTCCGTCTTCGCCATCCTCGACCGCAAGTCCAAGATCGACCCCAGCGATCTCTCCGGGAAGACGCCGGAGGTTAAGGGGAACATCCAGTTCCGGCGCGTCAACTTTGGTACCCTACGAGGCCCGAGGTGCAGATCTTCCAGGACCTCTGCCTGACGATCCACGCCGGCACGGTACACACGCCGCCATTAATCTTAACCTCAGGAAGAGGTCGATCTCTCCTCGTTGAGACCGTCATATCCGAGGTGGTGGTTCTCTTCTCTTCGGCCTGCGCAGACGGTGGCGTTGGTGGGGGAGAGCGGCTGCGGGAAGTCGACGGCGATCGCCCTACTGCAGAGGTTCTACGACCCCCACGCGGGCCAGATCCTGCTGGACGATGAGGACATTCGGAGCTTCCAGCTGCGGTGGCTGCGGCGGCAGATGGGCCTGGTAGGCCAGGAGCCTGTCCTTTTCAACGACTCCATTCGCGCTAACATTGCCTACGGCAAGGACGATGGCATCACCGAGGCGGAGATCGTCGCCGCCGCCGAGGCCGCCAACGCGCACAGGTTCATCAGCGGCCTCCAGCAGGTGGGTCTTCTGCCCTCACCTTCCTCTTCCTCCTCCACTACCTCAGTGAAGGCGCCGCTGCTTTCCTTCTCTGAAGATCCTCCCTTCATCTTTCTCTCTGGACGATTTCTCGCAGGGTTACGAGACGGTGGTGGGGGAGAGAGGGATCCAGCTGTCGGGGGGGCAAAAGCAGAGGGTGGCCATCGCCCGGGCCATCGTGAAGGACCCGAGGATCCTGCTGCTGGATGAGGCCACCAGCGCCCTCGACGCGGAGTCCGAGCGAGTCGTCCAGGACGCGCTCAACCGGGTCATGTCCAACAGGACGACTGTCATCGTCGCCCACCGGCTGTCCACCATCAAAGGCGCCGACCTCATCGTCGTCATCAAGAACGGGACCGTCGTCGAGAAGGGCCGCCACGAGAACCTCATCAACATCAAGGACGGCGCATACGCCTCTCTAGTGGCGTTCCACTCTAGGGTCCCTTCCTAGAGTCAACCCCTCACCATTCCCCTCCCAGTCTTCTTCCTGCGATAGGAGATGGATAGGTGTCCGAGGTTGACTTTCGTGCTTAGTTGACCTTGGGTTTCCCATGTGGAGAGAAATTTTCTTGTGGTTATGACTAAATAAATGTTAGTGTCGGACACGAAGCAGCGTGTACATTAGAAGATTGCAGGAAGAAGATCGTAGGTCCTCGTTGGATTGGTTCTTTCGTCTACACTTATAGTCCTCATCGCTGACTCATGCTGGAACGAGCTGCGGCGTCTCTCTGGGGGTTGACCGGGTTTAGCGGAGTAAAAAGGTACGAGAAGAGGACCTGACTGATTTGTTTGGGCTTGCACTATCCGTACAGGAATTCAGGTGCGAGAGAACGTCTGTCCGCCATTTGAAGTCAACTGTATCGTCATCGTCGCCGTCAGAGGAATCGAGGTCGTCAAAGGAGTCCGCGAGATGACTTTGTAGCCTCATGACCAGTACGTAGTCGTACGTCCTCATTTCCTTCACCCCCAAAGGATCAATACCAGCCAAAATCTGAGCATCATGAGATAACCAGACAATAGTAGTTACGTTTCAGAATCATTGACTGGAACTCCAGACAAAAAATGACGGCCAACAGCCATTTGACTTTGAGTTTGTCTTTATTATAAACTATTATTAGTAGGGATCAGCGGTCATGACCTAGGTTCAGTCAACCAGACCGAAACTGAGACCGACGGTTAGGCGAAAAGGCCATGACTGTCATTTCGGTTTTGTCAGTTTCTCGTGGTCAAAAAACCAAAGGATCGAATGATCCAACGGTTGTGACAGAGAGACATAAACCTCTCTCTCTCTCTCTCTCTCTCTCTCTCCACTCTCGTCGGCAGGGTTTTCTGCCACCACCACATGCTTCTCTTTCGCCACCAGCATAGGATCCTCCCTCGCTATGCATCCTCTTCTGTTGCCACAGGCTCCTCTGTCGCTGCTGCAAGCTTTCTTCTGCTGTCACCACAGATTCCTCCCTCATTGTGTATCCTCTTCTACCACCATAGGCTCTTCCATCACCATTGCACGCTTTCTTCTGCTGCCACCACAGAATCCTCCCTTGCCATGTGTCTTATTCCATTGTCACAGGCTCCTCTGCCACCGCTGCACGCTTTCTTCCATTGCCATTGTAGAATTTTGCTAATAGACTCTTAGCGGGTATTGGATGACATACTTATGGGATCCTCTCACCCATATTGGGGAAACAATCTTGATAATCTTGACAATTAGGGTGGTGCCCACGTATCTCCAGAATCAACAAAGAACGCTATGGAAGATCTGGAAGATGGATGACAAACGTGACAAAAGTGGGCATTCGATCATGGGTACATCAAGGTTATAAAGACTAGCCGACTCATGATAATGAGGAAGGAAGAAGGCAAGGAAGAAGAGTCTCACCCACTCAAAGGGTCCTTGGAGCCTAATCCCTTCTACAGATCGTTACCCCCTTGTTCCCCAATTGCTCCCACCCTGTTCGATTACCCTTTGTCCTTTGTGCCATTGACTGTTCTATCATCCTCTCTCTCTCATCTACTCCTCTCATGAGCATTCTCTCTCTCACCTTTACATTCGCTCAACCACACGTAGTGTTTGTCATATTCTATAATCCTCCATTTGGCTGACCAGAAAACTATCATCCCATATGACAATTATTGCCCCAAATGATAATCTGCAAGTAGGGGGTCCTACCACTTGCCTTGCCATGCATCCTCTTCTGTTGCCATAGGCTCCTCCACTGCTGTTGCACGTTTTCTTCCACTAACACCACAGACTCCTCCCTTGCCATGCATCCTCTTCTATCACAACAATCTCCTCCACCACCATTGCACACTTCTTTTCCGCCATTGTCGTAGAATCCTGCCTTGCAATGTCCTATTTTGGCACATGCTCCTCTCACCATAGGATCTTTCCTCATCACAGGCTACTCTTGCCACAAGTTATTTGATTTTTTTATATTTTTAAATATAATATAATTATATGTAATTAAATGATTTTATTTCTTTTATTTTTTAATATTATACTTAACTTTTTATGGTTTAAAAGTTAACTATATTAGAGATAAATTTTCATAAATATATATATTTAAATTTAGATAGGTCATAAGTCAAGGCAAGGTTTTTCAACTCTTGACTAAATCGTGACTAGACCAAATTTAGGTTTAAGTTTAGGTCACAACTAAAAACCTAACTGAGACTGTAACCGTTGATCCCTACTTATTAAATACAAACCAAAAACAGGACCTTTCTAATGAGAACAACGTCAAAGAATAACAATTGCCCAAGTGCCACCATTGTTTACGCTGTTAGGCGAACCAAGAATGCCTCACTTTAATCAAAGCTTTGTGAGCTTCCGATCAAGAGTTCTTACACATGTAATTAAAGTCACAAGGATCCTCAAAGCATCTAGAATTACTACGATGGGTGATGTGAATTAATCGTTGTATAATAAATCACGCAAACTTAAAATTTATAAAACTAGAAAAGATCAATTCTTAGAATTTTAAATGTTTACCAGAGTGAATAAATCAATTATAAATTGATAAAAGATTCCAAAAATAGTGGGAAATTTCTAGGTCGATCATAGGGATGTAATATAATATCAAGTAATATTTTAGAATTTTACTCAAATAATAAAATTTTTTATGATTTTTTAACTGAATGATAAATATAATCTATTTAATAAATGCAAAAAAGAAATAAGGCTATGGTGTCTGATGACGTCAGTGCCTGAAGCACGAGATGGGTGGAAATAGAGTTCCGACCTACAATTCTTTTATAAGTAATTATTGTCAAATTAATTGATAAAATTAAGTTCTGTAAAAGCCTGAAGAATCGTAACTCAATGACGAAATATATTGAAGGTTGAAATCGTTCCAAAGATCACTAATTTAAATGAAAATAAAATTTAAAATAGGAAAAATAGAGTTCTGACTTCGCGGCAGTGATTGTCGGAATTCTACATATTCAGAGAAGAAATCGTGCAATGTCCATAGCCTCGAAGGCTCTCCTTGAACAAAGACGATGTGGGTGATCTCCAAAATTCTTTTAAAGCCTAGAAATCAGTGGAATGGGTTGTCAAATCATTTCCGACGGCTATCACCCGGTGGAATGGAAAAATGGCGACTTGTGGCCCTCTGACGACGGTTACTCGACGGAGGTGTTCTGAATGGAGGTGGGGTGCGTCTCAAGGGCTTTGTCCTCAAGTTAGCGCAACAAGAGAAGGCCCTTTATTGCATCTAGTACGCTCTCAAGAGGTGGTGACTCGTCTCCCAACATATCGTCCTCTTCTCGGTGATGGCTTGTTTGTCGATCAAGCGGAGATGATTTCTTCATTGAGTTCGCAATGTTTTGTCGATAATCCTACACCAATTTCGGCCACGATGCTCCACGAATCGCACTGACTAAGTTTTTGCTGAATTTTTGGTAATTTTTGTAGCTTAATCGCTCGCTAGAAATCACAATTTCTTCGCCAATTGTCCACCTGCGAGAGAGAGAAAGAGGAAGAGATGAAATAAGTACTAAAATGCCCTCAATGTATTACGTCATAAGGATTATTTTATAATAGTCATTGAGGGGCATTGTTGGCATTTAGAAAATATGCGGAAAAAGTTAAGGCGCCGGGTTTAGTCCCACATCGGTTTTCTGGGTGATTTTCATGCGGATATAATATGGCCGCTTCTTTAGCCATCAATAGGTACAAAATCATCCGCATGTGTACGAACACTCCTTGCCCCAGGCCCGACTAACCACTGATGACGTGGAAGGGAAGTGACGCACACGTCAACCACTTTAGCGCCTAGCTTGCGGTCCAGTCCTTAACCGCTCGAGCCTTGAGCTCGCAGTCCTTACCACTTAGCAGCCCCGCCCGACTTGGCCTTCGACCCGCTAGTGGGCCCAATTAGTTGGCAGATTTTTTACTTTTTCCTTAAATCTTTTCTTTTTCATTTATCTCAACAAAATAAGATTATAAAATCATGTAATTAATCAAAAATTCATATTAATCGACTAGAAACCACTTTTCATAATTTAACATAAAAATAAGTCTATTTATCATGAGTTAAGACTAAAAACATCATCTTACTAAATTATTGACTCATGATAATGAAGACTTATCACACCCCCCAACTTAACTCATTGTTAGTCCCTTAGTAATGGAATTAAAAATATAATTATCATTCAGAAATTTCAGACATCATATTTCAATGCACAAAATACAATTAGAAATGATGAACCTCTAAATATTTTGGACTATTTTATCAAGTATCGAAGAAAGATATCAAACACTTAAATGTCTAAACACTCCTTAGAATTACAATATAAATTTCACTTTTTCAATCTACATCTTTATCACTTCTTTACTCATTGATATAATTCACAAGATGGTCTAATTATCAAAAATCATCCAAGTATAATATTGATCTTACCTTTCCCTTCCTTACGACTTGATTTTTGAAGTTTGCACTATATTTCTTCTTCCTCTTCTTTTTTTTTTCTTTTTTATGGTGAATAAGCAGCTTTTCTTGTAAACAAATTTCGACAATGAGAATGATGTCTCACAACCTCCATGTGTACTCTTCATTTCCAAGGCTTTCACATTATCCACTTATTTTTCAGCAAGTATTTCTCATTTTCAAATTTTTTTTTCACACTGCTCATTTTTTCTATTTTTCAAAACAAGTGATTTCTCTTCACAAGTCTTATAGATCAAGATATAAAAACCTCCATTAAACTCAAATGATCAATCAAATTTTCTCATCAAGTAAATTCTATCTATCAAGATCATGAAGTGAAAATCTGTAAAATCAAATACATGTTAGCTATAATGTATCTAAGGAGTATTCTAACATTTCAGGCTATTCAATCATTCTCTTAACTCAATAATAATCATCCTAATATCCTTTGGTATCAATTAATCTAATTGATTTAATTTTTTCGTGCACATAATATGATGTAAAAAATTAAATAGTTATGAAAATTATGCCTCTATTTTAGTTCTATCAGTTCTGTTTTCAGCAACAATCTATTTGTAAAAATAATAAATCAAAACTATCATTTTCATAACAATAATTTTGAATTTCAACAATATATGCCTAAGGGTTTGAAATGTGAGAAAAGGATCTCTAAAATTTCAAATTTTGGACTATTTTTATTTTTTTTTCTGCTGGTTTTTGACAGTCTACACTCTACTTTTTGTTTTCTATTATTTCTAATAGAACCAAAAAATCAGCACTATATTTTTTCGAAAAATTACTCTTATAGATGATGAAAAATTGCCAACACATATTCCTATTCAGTCTACAACATTAAAACTTAATATTTTCATCACCTTACCACCCAACTTAAATTTGACATTGTTCTCAATGACACAAATTACAGAAAATATAATTTTCAGTCAAGTATACATATAAACAAAATTAGGTACAAAAAAATACTATAATAAAGGATCAAGTTCAGGAACATATCACCTCTAGCTCGTTTTCAATTTCCCACTTCATCTTACACTCCTCCTGCACTTTTATTCTTTTTTTTTTTGAAAGAAGAAAACAATATAGAAAAATAGATGCTATAAAATTTAACAAAAGTAAAGCACTAATTTAAATAGAACCATGGGTTGCCTCCCATGTAGCGCTGAATTTAATGTCTCTAGCTTGACACATTAATCTCATTCTTGAATTTCTTTTAATAATAAAATCTCTTTTTCTACAGGACATTCATGTTCTATGTAAGGTTTAAGCTTTTGTCCATTTACCTTAAAGCTATGATCATTTTTAACGTCTCTAATCATTACAACTTTATGATCATATATTTCTTTCACCACAAAAGGTATTGTCCATTTTGATTTCAATTTTTTTGGAAATATTTTCAATCTAGAATCATATAATCATACTTCTTGTCTAACATCAAAAATTTTTCTGTTGATGTACCTATCATGAAAGATTTTAGTTTTTTCTTTATATATTCTATGATTTTCGTAAGCTTCATTCCTTAACTTCTCTAATTCATGTAGTTGAAAAATTCTATGCTCACCAGTTGATTTTTCATCTATACATAAATTTTTTATAGCCCATAATGTTTTATATTTTATTTCCACATGAAGATGACATGGTTTCCCAAAAATGAGACGAAATGGAGATATACCTATAGGATTTTTATAAGTTGTTCTATATGCCTATAATGTATCTTGTAATTTCGTGGGCCAATTCTTCCTATCTGGTCTAACTATTTTTTTCAAAATTCTCTGAATTTCTCTATTTGTTACTTCAGTTTGCCCATTTATTTGGAGATGATATGGAGTGGTTACTCTATGGTATACTCCATTCTTTTTCAATAGTTCTCTAAAATGTCTATTTGTAAAATGTGTTCCTCCATCACTAATAATCACTCTAGGACATCTAAATCTTAAAAAAATATTTTTCTGCACAAATTTCATCACGATTTTATGATCATTAGTTCTAGTAAGAATAGCTTCCACCCATTTAGACACATAATCAATAGCAAGCAAGATATATTCATATTTTTCAGCTGATGAGAATAGACCTATGAAATCTATATCCCATACATAAAAAATTTAAACAACTAACATATTACTCATAGGCATTTCATCTCTTTTGTTTAAGTTACCTATAGATTGGCATGAAATACATGTTTTACTAAATTCTATAGAATCTCTAACTATTTTAGGCCAATAAAAATCACATTAAAAAATTTTCAAAACTATTTTTCTACTAGAAAAATGTCTTCCACAGTTAGATGAATGGCACATATTTAGAATGCTATAATATTCTTCTTCAGGAACACATCTCTTAAGAATTTCATCATTACCCAAGTAATATAAATCAGGATCATGCCAAAAATAATTTCTAATCTTAGCAAAGAATGATTTTTTCTATTCTTATCTCATTGTTCTGGATTTTTTCAAAAATTAGAATATTAATAATATGTGCATACCATGGTGATGGTTGATGTTGAGCTCCCATCAATTGTTCATTTGGAAATGCATCTTGTAAAGGTGCTGCATTTGTTCCTGTATCACTCAATATAGAAAGATAATTAACAACAACATTTTCGAAACTTTTTTTATCTTTTATTTCTAAATCAAATTCCTACAATAATAATATTTATCTTAATAAACGTGGCTTTGTATCTTTCTTATTAAGCAAATATTTTAATATTACATGATCAGTATAAATGATGATTTTAGCTCCTAAAATATATGATCTAAATCTTTCTAATGAAAATACTACAACTAACAACTCTTTTTCAGTTGTGATATAACTTAATTAAGCATCCAAAATAGTTTTTCTAGCATATAAAATTACTATGGGTTTTGACTCTTTTCTTTATCCTTAAACAGCTTCTATTACATAATTTGATGCATCACACATTATTTCAAATACAAGAGACCAATCAAGAGCTTATAAAATAGGTGCCTTAGTAAGTAATCTTTTTATTTCAGAAAAAGATTCAAAATATTTTTCATCAAAATTAAAAGGCACATCTTTAGATAATAACATGGTGAGAGGTTTAGAAATTTTCAAAAAATCTTGAATAAATTTTTTGTAATAACTTACATGTCCCAAGAAAGATCTAATCTGTTTTACTGAATTTGGGGGTTGTATTTTAGATATAATATCAATTTTCACTTTATCTAACTCCAAACCTCTTTCACTCACAATATGTCCTAACACAACTCCTTCTCTAACTATAAAATGTGATTTCTCTCAACTCAAAACTAATTTTTTCTCTATACATTTCTTCAGCACATGCTATAAATGATTTAGACATTCATGAAATGATTCACCAAAAATAGAAAAATCGTCCATAAAAATTTCTATGCATTTTCTAATCATATTAAAAAAAATAGACAGCATACATCTTTGAAATATAGCTTGAGCATTACATAATCCAAAGGACATGCATTTAAAAGCAAAAGTACCAAATGGACAAGTAAAAGTCAATTTTTCTTGATCTAAAGGATTTATGTATATTTGATTATAACCAAAATATCCATCTAGAAAATAAAAGAATCTTTTTTCAGCTAGTTTTTTAAAAATCTTGTTTGTATTTCCTCCCCATTTTTATTTTTTATAACCTTGATCCTTGATTTCTTTGGTACCACTTGTGTAGGAGTAACCCATTTACTATCTGAAATAGGATAAATAATATCAGCAGTCAACCATTTTAAAATTTCCTTTTTTACCACTTCCATCATATTAGGATTTAATCTTCTTTGTGGTTCTCTACTTGGTCTAGCTCCTTCCTCTAAATATATATTATACATATACACATTCATATCAATGTCTCTAAGATCATCCATTTTCCAGTCAATAGCTTTCTTATTTTTTCAAATTACTTCTAATAATTTTTCCTCTTGCTCATTATTCAAATCAGTTGCAATAATAATAGGAAATGAGTTATTTTCCTCTAAAAATACATATTTTAAATTAGAGGGAAGAGGTTTCAGCTCTAAATTCGTGTGATCTTCTTCCTTCTTCTCCCCTATATTTATATTTTCTATTTCCCTTAATTCTTCCATCACACAATCATCAATAATATCTAGACCATCAAAATCATCTAAAAATTCTATGGTATGACAATCATACACTTGAGATTTCTTAAGATCATTTGATACCTCAAAGATTTTAATTTCTACTGATTGATCTCCACATTAAATTTTTACAATACCTGTGGGGAAATCAATATTCATCTTTGTTGTATGCAAGAATGGTCTCCCTATGAGGTGGGGATTGAATCAATTGGATTCCAATCACAACTTTTGTCAACTCTAATCAACTACTTGAATCTTCCTCTATTAATCCCTAGTCCTATAATTTTCATAGATCTATTGATATGAAACTTAGACTTTTCAAATTTGTGTACCCCCTTGTACGTGTTCACCCTCTAAGAACAATCTCATTATTAGGCTCTACCTTATCAAACATTCTAATCACAAATCTTGGTATATATCTTAACTCTTAAAAAATTTTGTCCTAAAAAACTCTTCTAGTTCACGGTTCTAGGTGGATAGTAGTTGATCAATATGTCAGCTTCTTTAAATGATTAAAATATAATTTAATCACAAGTTTATCTCACAAAAATATGAAAAAAATCATTATTAGTTGTTTTTGAAAAATAACATTTATTGATGCCTTTAGACATAAATTTTGATATTACAAATATCTGAGAAAATATATAATTCATGATTGATTTTATTCACAATATTATGATTAATGACTCATAGGTTTCATACAAATTCATATATTATTTATCTTGTGATATTATGACTAACCTTGAGATTGAGTAAAATCATGAATAGGTGAAGCACCATATATAAATAAATATTTGTTGAAAAATAAATATTTAATAGGTAAATGATGGTTATACTTTTAATTTATTTATTCATGATTATTTAACCATTTAAGTGTATATATTATTTATTATTCAAGTACATCATTAAAAGAAAAAAAAAGGTTCGAAATGTCAAATGAGCTTTTATGAGTCTCAAATCAGAAATCTAGATGATGACATGTCAGCTACTTATGACCAACTTAACATTCAAATCTAAAGACAATGTCAACAGAAAGTTGTGTCTATGAGAGATAAATCTTCAGTTCAAATTTCAAATTAAACGAACTAAAGAATATAAAGATATTAAATTCGTAATGGTCTGAGATCATTGTCGTGCATTTTAGAAAATGGTAAGTATTCAAATTGACCTTCCAACTTTATCTCTTGAGCAAAATATGGACATATGTGGAAGAATGACACCCTACAAGTAAAGGAAGTAAGGGAGATAAAAAAAAATGATTCTATTTTGATCTACAATAAGAAATCTCTTTCACAATCAAGATTTATTACCGCTGAGCTTCAACTGCAAGCAGATTGCATCATTTGACTTCATCAACGATTAGTGATCAAGTTAAAACTTGAATCATTCGAGAAGGCTCTCCATCAGGCCATGAGCTAATTGGATGGTAAGTTAAGAGTAGTTTTGGTAAAGGCACGAGGTATTCTAAGCCAATGTTGGCCTGGAAAAGGCTAGATCTCTACAAAGGTCAAACCTAAGGTGTTTGGGTTACTAATCCTATTAAAATTAGTGTGTATTTCTAAGAAAAATAGTAGAATATCAGTAGAAAGGATCCTTCAAGACTAGAAGTAGCTAAGTGAGGGGCGAACTAATATAAAAAGCTCTATCTCATAGTGAGTCCCCACTAGAAGAGAGAGAAAGTCATTCTGCACGCAAATAGTCATGTAGAACTGTGTTAACATGTGTGTTGACACATTTAGTGTTTGAAAAGGAAATTTGAGATTTCTAAAATACCAATTCACTCCCCCTCTTAGTATTTTGTCTAGCCTCTAGATCTTTCAATTAGTATCAAAGCTAACCTTGATTTACAGATATTTACACATCTCAAAGAATAAATTTTATGACTAGTGAAAGCATCGAATTTTTAAACCTTAGACCACCTATGTTTGATAGAACTAACTATACTTTTTGAAAAATTAGAGTTAAAATCTATGCTACAAGTCAATGATCAAAAATTTAGAAAATGATCAAAGAAGGACTAGAGAAATCTGATGATGAGTTTATAAAGTAGCAAAACTTCACATTAAATGCAAGGGTCATGAATACTTTATTAAGTGTTATTTATATTTTTGAGTTTAACCGTGTGCAAAGTTGTGAGATAGCCAAAGAAATATGAGAAAAGTTTGAAATGACGGACGAAGAGACTTCACAAGTAAAAGAAAACAAAATTGACATTTTGGTGAGTAGGTATGAATTATTTCAAATGAAAAAAGATGAATCTATTTATAACTATATTAAAATATTTTATGAAATCATTAATGAAATGAAAAATCTTAGAAAGACTTTTTCTAATGCTGAATTGAGTAGAACACTACTCAAATATTTGACTAATGATTGGATGGCCAAGAAAACAATAATAATAGAATCTAAAGATTTTTAAATATAATTTCTTTTGATTATATTATTGGCTCTCTTCTAATACATGAAGCTGATGTAGCTAGAAGTAAATCCCTTGCTAAAAAACGTGAGAACAATTTTTCTCTTAAATGTACTAAACTTTCAGATGATGAAAATGAGATTGTCTTATTGACTAAAAGGTTAAATGTGTTGTGGAAAAGGAAGAAAAATTGTAGGCACACAAAAGATGTGAATATACCACCTAAAAATGTTGACCTATATTTTGAGTGTAAGAAACCAGGTCACGTCAAGGTCGACTACCTAATGTTGAAAATAAAAAAGAAAAAAAAACAATGATGGTAATGTGAAGTGATAGTGAGTCAAGTGTTGATAAAGAGAGAAAGAGCCAAGGCAACATATGCCTAATGGCAAAGACATCTAAGATATATGATTCTAATTCTTATTTTTCACAAGAAAATTTTGATGAACTTATGTATGGTGTTGATAGTTTGAAAAGAAAATTAAAAATAAAATAAGTTAAAAATTAGATACTTAAGAAGTCAATCAAAATGCATGAGGATAAATAAAAGTATCAGGCAAAAATTATTAATAGATTATCAATTGAAAATGAACAACTTCTCAAGAAAATATCTCTAATGAAAACTATGATGACACATGTTCTGACACATCCTCTAATTGTAGATCAACACATGATATAGATTCTATACCTAGTGAAAACACACAATTAATGAAAACACCTAAAAGCCAAAGATCATTATCTATTTTACTTGTTTCAGCACTTAATTGTGTTATGCATGATAAAATGATTTTTGATTTAAATATAGAAAATCAAATGCTTAAAAATTAGAATAGTATACACAACATTGAGATTGAATAGGCCAAAGAAAATGATATTAAACTAGAAAAAAAATTATTGATTTAAAATATTTTTATAATAAATTATGTGGAAGTCAAGGAACATTGAACATATTACTCGGAAGTCATAAAAGGTCATTAAGAAAAAAAGAATTATGATTTAATCCTCATCATACTAAATCCTACATTAAATCAAAAAATAAGTATAAAACACATTATATTTAGGTACCAAAGGGTAGTATAGTTAAACCCAAAGTAATTTGGATTCCCAAACTAAAGACTTAATCATATTTTTACAGAGATCTTTGGTGGACCACTTTATAGTGATACTTGGACAGTGGGTGTTCAAGGCATATGACTAGGGATCAAAAATCACTCTCCACATTCAATCCAATGGATGAAGAAAAAGTAACATTTGGAGATAATAAAAAGAGAAGTATACAAGGGTAATAAAAATATTTCGATAAATAATCAATCTTTAATTATGAATATTTACTTGTTGATGGTTTAAAATATAATTTGATTAGCATTAGTCAATTATATGATAATGACATAAAAGTTAGGTTTAAAAAGAATAGATATTTAATTATGAATGATAAAAACAATGAAATTGTATTTGCTAGAGTCAAAGATGTTTATGTTATAGATTTTGAAAATTTGATTAAATATAATATTTGTCTTGTTGCTAACAAAGATAAAGAACATATTAATCTTTAGTATAAAAAACTTGGTCACATAAAAATTAGAACCATTCATAAACTATCAAAATTAGGACTAGTTAGAGGACTTCCAAAACTATCAAACATATAAAACTTTATATATGAGAGTTGCATTGAAGGAAAACAAATAAAGGAACCCTTCATAATGAAAGAATACATCTCATCATCATGACCCCTGAACTTGATTCATTTAAATTTATTTGGTCCAAGTAAAATTATTAGTTTGACTGGAAAATATTATGGCTTAATTATTGTTGATGATTATACATGATTTACTTGGGTATTTTTCTTAGATCAGAAAAATGAAATATATGATTACTTCACCAAAATTTTAAAGAAAATACAAAATGACCTAGGCATGAATATTATGAAAATTCAAAGTGATCATGGACGTAAATTTCAGAATGCTTTATTTTCTGATTTCTATGATAAATTAAAAATATCTCATAATTTCTTAGCATATAGAAACCTCAATAGAATAGTGTCGTTGAAAGAAAAAATAGGACATTACTTGATTTATTTAGAACTATGTTGATTGATAATGATCTTTCAAAATATTTTTGGGTTGAAGCTATTAGTACTACATGCAATGTTATTAATAGAGCATTAATTAGATCAAAATTAAATAAAACTCCATTTGAACTGATGATGAATAAAAAGCCTAACCTGAGTTATTTTAAATCATTTGGCTAAAAATATTTTATTTTGAACAATGATAAAGATTATTTAAAAATTTTTGATCAATAAAGTGATGAAAAAATTTTTTTAGGATATTCTGAAAATTTTAAAGCATATGGAATATATAATAAAAGAATATTAGTTAGTGAAGAATCAATTCATGTAAAATTCATAAAACAATTAAATGTTCAAAAAATTATGCATTTAGAAACTAATTGTGTTGACATAGGTTCTAACAACATTAAACAGACAGAAGATGAAGATGAAGAACTACCTCATTTATAGCCAAATCTCAAACGTGAAATTTACCTAGAGCCTAGAAATATGCTAAGAGCCATCCAAAAGAAAATGTTTTAGGAAACTTGAATGAAAGAGTAATAACTAGATCTAAATTAAGAGAACAAACTCACATTACATTCACTTTTCAAATTGAACTGAAAAATATTGATGATGCTTTGATATATTCATATTAGATTATTGTTATGCATGAAGAACATGAAAAATTTGATAGAAATAATGTTTGATATTTAGTTCCTCGACCTGAACATCAAAATGTTATAAGAACAAAATAAGTATTTAGAAATAAATTAAATGAATAAGGAGAGGTAATTAGGAACAAAGCAAGACTAGCCGTTAAAGGTTATGTTTAAAAAGAATGAATAGATTACAAAGAAACTTATGCTCCGGTTGTTAAACTTGATGTAATTAGAATTTTATTATCTTTTGGCATGTGTTAATAATTTTAAATTATATCAGACGGATGTCAAAAATGTTTTCTTAAATGTCCTTATTAAAGAAAAAGTTTATGTTGAACATCCCCCTAGTTTTGAAAAGTATAAATTTATTGATCATATTTTTATATTAAAGAAAACTTTATATGGTTTGAAACAAGCTCCATGAGCTTGGTATGAAAAATTGAGTTCATTTCTTTTAGAAAATAATTTTCAAAGAGGAAACATAAATATAACTCTATTCATTAAAAGCGTTGATATACATGTGATGATTGTTCAAATATATGTTGATGATATTATTTTTGGTGCAAGCAATGAATCTCTATGCATCAAATTTTCATCTTTTATATAAACTAAATTTGAAATAAGCATAATAGGTGAGTTAAATTTTTTTTAGCTTTCAAATCAAACAATTATAAAATAAAATTTTTATATCTCAAGAAAAGTATATGAAAATTTACTTAGAAAATTTAATATGAATGATCTGAAATCTAGAAGAACTCCTATGAGAACAAATGTCAAACTAGACAAATGAAAAATGGAAAGAAATTGATATAAAACTATATAAAGGAATGATTGGATCTTTATTATATTTGACAGCAAGTAGACCTAATATTTTATTAAGTGTTTGTCTTTCTGTAAGGTTTTAAAGTAATATCAAAGAGTCATATCTCACGGCTGTTAAAAGAATATTTACATATCTGATTGATACAATAACCCTAGGGATATGATATCCAAAGAATCAAAATGTAAATCTTCTAGGATATTGTGATTTTTATTTTACAAGATCCCCAAAAATGGTGCCAAAATTTGATATGACTTAATCATTGTATAATAAATCACACAAATTTAAATTTTATAAAACTAGAAAATATCAATTTTGGAATTTTAAAGGTATATCAAAATAAATAAATTAATTATAAATGAATAAAAGTTTCCAAAAATAGTGAAAAAATTTTAAGTCATTCATTAAGGATGTAATATAATATCGAGTAATATTTCAAAATTTTCCTAAAAAAATATGATTTTTTATGATTTTTTAACTGAATAATAAATATAATCTATTTAAGAAATCATAAAAAAGGAAATAAGGCGATGACGTCTAGGTGACGTCAACACCCAACGAACACGAATCAGGTGGAAATAGAGTTCCACCCTATACTTCTTACGTAAGCAATTATCGTTGAATTAATAAATCAAATTAAGTTATGTAAAAGCCCGAATAATCATAACTCAATGATGAATGATATTGAAATTTGAAATTATGTCAAATGTCACTAGTTTAAATGAAAATAAATTTTAAAGTAACAAAAATAGAGTTTTGGCTTCGCGATAGCAATCATTGGAGTTCTACAAGTTCATGAGGAAATTCGTGTAATGTCCATAGCCTCAAAAGCTCTCCTTGGATAAAGACAATGTGGGCAATCTCTAGATCTTTTTGTGAAGTTTAGAAATCAGTGGAATGTGTTGCCAAATCATTTCTGGCGACTGTCACCCGACAGAGTAAAAAAACGGTGACTTGTGGCCCTCTAGTGGCTGTCACCTAATAGAGATAAGCTAGATGGAGTGAGGAGTTTCTCAAGGGGCTTCATCATTAAGTCAGCGTAACAAGAGGAGACCCTTTATCACATCTGGTACACTTTTAAAAGGTGGCAACTCGTCTCTTGGCGGATCATCCTCTTCCCAATGACAACTTGTTCGTAGATCAATCAAACATGATTTTCTCATTGTGTTCATGATATTTTGTCCATAATCATTCACCATTTTCGACCACAATGCTCTACGAATCCTATTGACTGATAACTTGTGAAAATTATATGTTAATGTGTTATTAAATTAAGGAGAATAATGCATATTTGAGAATTATTTCACAAGTTATCAAGTTAATTATTTTACTTGTCTTTTTGATGAACCTCCTTAAATCTTGATTTAAACTAATATTTTATGAAATAAAAAATAAAATTGATGAAATTTATTTAATGTGTTGAAGCTTAATTCTCATTTACTTTATTTCAAAATAAAATCATATACTGCTAAATTTTTATGATTAACCGAAATAGATTTTCTATAATTTTCTGAATTTTTTGACATTAAAATAAATATAATAAATGATATAATAAAAGATAAAATGGGCCCACTATTAGTGGGCCAGAGGCACATCATTTAACAAGTCTGACATGGGCCGGAGGCCACACCATGTCTAGGAGCTGGCCTAAGGGGCACACCACCTTAAAACCCATGTAAATCGGGTTGCAGATTTGAATCATGGGTTCGGGCCAAATAGATCACCTCCAAGGCCTACTAAGAGTCGGGTCTCAATTAGAATCATCCTTGGGAGTCGATAGTCAAGTTTGGTCATCCCTTAGGAGGTGCTTACGGTCAATTAAAGGCATTGCTAAATATATAATACTCTATTTGTCCCATATTTCTGATATGGGACTAAACTACTTTCTTTTACTTTCTTCAGATCCAATGGCAAAGTGGCAGCTATGACAAAGATCCGATGATCAAAAAGCCACCACGTCATCACCCATCATCTCACAAAAAAAAGAGGAGCCATCGATCCAACAGTGATGACATTTATATATGACACATCGGAACGTGCCACATCACCACCCACCATCGCATAGAAAGTAACGTTAGATCTAACAACATTTGCCATCAAATCCAATGCACCAAAAGCGACCACATCTCCATCCACCAGCAAGTGTTCTAACACCCACAAGGATCCCGATAATGTATGCAAAAAAGGGGTGAGAGTTCAAATAGATTTGACAACGATTAAGAGGCCACGTCATTCCCTTCAAAAGCAAAATGACCACATGAGAATCTAATAGTCTTCATCAAGCCACGTGGTGGAGGACACATTGACAAATATAAGTTAATATCTAGTAAAATAGATGATATTAATTATTTGCTCAACGACCTAAGGGTACATTTGTAAATATCAATTATCGTCTAGTAAAATAGATAATATCCATTATTGCCACACGAGAAAAATACCAGAAAAATCAGAGAAAAATTAGAAAAATACAACATAAAATAGGAAGTTAAAAGAGAAAATGGGATTTGCAGATATAAAGAAAAAAAAGGTGGAAGAGGAAAGAGAAAAGAATCTTTTTGGGAATTGTTCTTGAGAGAAAAACAATTGTTCTTCCTTTTCATACGAAAGTAGAGTTCCAAGGAATGTACTATTGATTTTTGATCGTTCTCATCTACCCTTCTCACCTTAAATCCATTTTGTTGAATTGGATGCAAGATTAGGAAGCACTACCTAGAGGTTGACATCAAGCCATACATTCTAAGGGTTGTAAGTTTAATTTTTCATAAAGTTTTCATTATTTTCTTATTTTATCTATGAAATAAATTTATTTTCTTAATTTTAATCATTTCTTTACTTGTTTTTTTTTCAAATTTTCATCATTCTGAAGCATATTTCAATTTAGTAGAAGTTTTAAATTCACATTTACATTTATTTACCATTTTATTTCCTTCATTACTTTAAATATCAAATTCATAATACATTAAATAAGAGAATAAGAAGATTTCTAAAAGATTTTCTTGAGGAGATAACCTAGCTTACTACTATATTCATTTAATATTATTTTCGGTGAACGACTTAGGGTCATTGACTAAGTTTTTTTTTGAGATTTTGACAATTTAAGCAACTTAATCACTCGTCAAAAATTGTGATTTTCTTGCTGGTTACTTGGCTGCAAGAAAGAAAAATGAAATAAGTAAGATAATGCCCTTATAATGTGACGTCACAAAGATATTTTCATCATGATAATGAAAGGGTATTTTGGATATTTATAATCTTACAAGGAAAAGTTGTGAGCGGCAGGTTTAGTCCCACATCAATTTTCTATCCACTTAGAGGCAAATAAAACATGTGTGTCTTGTAATTAGTATGTTCCTCTCCTCTGTGTGTACGACCACTCCTTACCCCATGCCTAATTGGCTATTGGTGATGTGGAAGCAGAGTGACGCACATGTCAGCTAGTTGAGCCTCGTGCTTGCGGACCGCCCTAAGCCACTTGAGCCTCGAGCTCGCAATCCTCAGCTGCCCTACAGATCTACTTGATTGGGCCTCTAACCCGCTTGAGGGCCCGATTGGCTAATGGTTTTTTATTTCTTTTCTAAATCTTTTTATTTTACTCTTTTTCTATTTATTTACCCTTTTTATTTATAATTAATCAAAAATTCATATTAACCAACTAGAAACCACTTTTCATGATTTAACACAAATATAAGTTTATTTATCATGAGTTAAGGCTAAAACTATCATATCACTAAATTATTAACTCATGAAAATAGAAACTTATCACCTCACCTTCCTGAAATAATGGGTTGGCACATCCATGAGAAGCTCATGATTGCCTCAATTAGGCTCATTCAAGGCCCATTCTCTTTTCCTGAAAATTTGGAATTAAATAAAAATTATAAGGGTCTTAAGTAAAAGATAAAAAAATAATATATTAAGTATTAAAAAAGTATTGATGAAATTATACATGTATGTATCAATAGATCAATAAATTATTTCATACATAAAAATTTAATCTTGCTTTCGAATTATTTTTATTATTGATTTCATTATTTTTTAAGGCTTAATCAAACCAAATTTCATGAATTAAAATCATTAATGAGATACATGAATTCAATAAAAGTTTACTCAAATTTGATTTAAGATACCTTAAATGTAAATTCTCATGCAAATTTCACAATTCAAGAATTAGTTAAGATAACATGCTAATTTTAGTCATGAAAGCATATAAATCATGAAGAAATGATAATATTAATGTCTAAAATTACCATGTTATCAACCCCTTTCACCCAAATTTGAAGAGGACCACAAAAAAGAAGAGAGGGAGAGAGGGTGGCCGCTAGGGTTTTTACCTTATCCTATATTTATGTATTTATAATTTTTGAATATCACTATTCATTAAAATATAGTATAATTATTATTAATTAAAACATAGCCATTATGTGCACAAGAAAATATATGGAGTTAAACACATTTCAATTTGTGACTTGAACAACTTGGTCAATTTATCAAAATAGATTGTTTTCTCAACAAATTCAACTCCGTGTGTTGCGGCATCCAAAAAAGGATTCTTAGAAGAAAAGAAAGATTTCGATTTGAGAGGGAGATAGATTGTTCAAGGATACTTCTTCTTCTTTGAAAACTATTTTTTAATCTTTGTATATATAGATTCCGTCAATTGATCTGAACTGTTCAACTTATTTTTCACCACAATTGGTGAATCCATTGTTAACTCAAATCTTGAAAATGTTTAATTTTTTTGTTCCTTTTAATTGATTAAAAAATTTAAAAGTCAAGTACATTGAGAAATAATCTGACTCCATTGATATATCAATTTACTTGCATAATTTCTCATAGGAAAATCAATCCATCTCCTAGTGTATTTTTTCTGATTTTTTTTCGGATTTTCATCAAATTTTCAAGTTTTCATGATTTTTTAGAATTTCCTTAATATTTTATAAAATCAAAATTAATGTAAAAATATTATTAAAAAATGATTGAGAAAATACCTCAACAAATTTCATGATTAATTTCAGTATCTAATTCTTATAAATTAATATCAAAATTATATGAATAGGTTTAAACCAAAATTTTCTATATTAAAGTAATTTGAAATATTTTTATTAAAGTTAAAACTTAAATCATAGAAATATTAAGGATGTTATCCTAAAACTTTTGAGAGCTACCACAGCTCCTCTAATATCTTCCAGTATGCAAATCATTATTTTTTTATTTTAAAATCTCATTTGATTCCTCTAAGTCGTGCTAAAAAGAAATAGGCACTTAAGTTTAAAATTTCAACAAATGTATACCCATTTCCTAAATTTTGAAAACAGTTTGATAACCATGCACAAGGACTTAAATGTATGTTACTTTTCATGAATTCCTAAACAAAATATATAAATTTTTAACACATTACTTGAAAGTATTATATGGCCATGGGCCCATCTAGAAGTTACGTCAGCCCAACAAAACTAGTGGTAAACATTTGAAATTTGTTATATTAAAATAAAATATATTGGGAATAATTCACCAATTTTCTAGAAGATTAAAAATTAGAGAAAATACTAAGAGTCAAGAAGACAAAAAAAGGGCAAATCTAGATTCCTTAAAATTTACTAAATTCAATTAAAAATGTAATCTAGATACCAATTTAAAAATAAATTTTAGTTATTACATATGCCTCTTTGGATAAAGATGGTATATGATTCCTTGACAATAGATGGTCAAGGCACATGACAAGAGGGAAATGGTGGCTTGTATTGTTCATTGAAAAAGGAGGTGAAGTAACCTTTGGGGGTAATGAAAAATGAAAAATGGTAGGATATGAAAATATACAAGTAAATAAAAACATATTAATTGAAGTGTTATGCTAGGAAAATATTTAACACAAAAGAGGTGGACTAAAATAATCATGTGATCCTTAAATGAAATTTTATTTTAAAATTAATTATGGTATGTCTTAAATTCTAGAAGTAAAAATTACATTATTTTTATTATAGCTAGGGAAGGAAAAGCTTATGTCACATGTCTTTATAATTCATTGAAATCAATGGTATACTTAGTATGATATGATTCTAGAAACTTCTTAAAATCATGGGAAAGACGATTGGACATGTAAGTATTATAACATAGGAAAATCATAGAAATTAGAATTAGTTAGAGGAATGTCTAAATTCGTATACCAAAGCTTAAATAATTTATTATATGTGATAGTACAATAGATTTACAATTGACAATGATGTCATGTGCCAACAAACTTTCAAACTATTAAAAATACAATACCCAAATGGGAACCAAATAAATATTATACTTAGAATGTCAAGTAATATTTCTTAACATTTTATGAAGATAAATTAGCATACATTTGTATTATCTGAAACAAAAGGATGGAACTTAATAAAAATGTCACCTCCTTGATTTTTAATAATGCGCACATTGGGCACGATGATCAATCGACTTCGCAGCCTTTAGCATGACATCACAATTCCCAGTGACAATTATGCGACCATTGACATGACTGATGGGTAAACTAAGGACCAACATCCCTTTGACGTTGAAATAAATGTTAGCTAGCGCTTCAGAGGCCACATTTTCTTAGTATTGTAATTGATGGTTATTATCGGGATGTGATGCGAAGGTGGTTGGCAGATCCGAATCTGCAGCGTCAGGTGCACGCTTGGCCACGTTATCGCTCCCGGAGAGAGGAGGGGTAGTCTGCCTAAGCGATATCGCGCATGCCCGTGTCATCGAAGGATAATATCTGACATTTTTGGCAGATCGGAAGGGCAAACGGAGAAGAAGGATTAGCTGAAAGAACATGGCGGACGGCCCGCAAGGTCGACGGTGGCAGGCCTGTTTATTATTGCTTCAGCAAACCAAAGGAAAGCAAACTCCGGTCGGAAAGAGAGAACACATGGCCCTTCATGAGGGTACAATCTAGATCGGAGGAGCTGCTCACTTGGGCGCGAACTTGGCCTTGACCGTCTGAACATCCTGGACGCGCACTTGGAAGGCCGTGGCCAGGACGTTGTCGGGCACAGGCGGGGTTGCGCCGAAGAGGGTGTTGGCGATTGTCTGCGTCCCGGGGAGCTGGCTGTTGAAACCTGCAACGACGGCAGCGGGGACGTGGCCGTTGTTCCTCTGGAAGTGGACGAGCCCCCGGGGGAAGACGAAGACCTCCCCCTTCTTGATGGTCTTCGTCACGAGCACGTTGGCGGTGGTGATGAATCCCACGTCGAGCTCGCCATAGAGGACGAAGACGATCTCGGTGGCCCGGGGGTGCGTGTGGGGGGGGTTTTGGCCGCCGGGGGCGTAGTCGATGCGGCTGATGGAGACGCCGAGCGTGTTCAGACCGGGCAGACGGAGGACGTTGGCGGCGGTGACGATCGAGCCCTGGGCGTTGTTGGTGTTGCCGGGGTTGACCAGGAGATTGGAGAAGAAGTCGGTGGCGTTGATCTGGGCCTTGCAGGGGAACCCGTTCACCTTCACCGCTGCAAAATCCCAGGAAGATATTCAAATACATTAGGCGATCGCAGGGAAGGCGGATGGGAAGGCTGGGGAGGAAGGAGAGGAGAAGAAGAAGCATACTCGAGTTGAGATCCGCCACACAGACGTCTTGGAGCGCGTCGGGGTCGCTGGCGGTCGCCGAGGCGACCAACGCCAGGAAGGCGAACAGAGCTGCGGCGAGAGAAGAAGCCCTCATGGCAGCGCACGTTTGCGATAGAGAAACCGAGAGAGAGAGAGAGAGAGAGAGAGCACGAGGATGAGAGGCGGCGAGCTGAGGGAGGACAGAAGCCACTGGTTGCCTTTATATTGAATTCGGTGGACTGGGTCCTGTGCTTAGGAAAAGAAGGCGACCATTGATGGTGAAAGGCATGGAACAGGGCTTCCCCACATGCAGGTCAGACAGCTGTTCTTCCCTGTCGGTCAACGGACTCCAGCCTCCGGATGAACGCCGACGGTCCGGCGTCATCTTGGATGGGGTTGCGAAGATTCCCGGGAGGGCGGAAAAATATCTTACCTTATACCCTAACTGTTCCCACGTGACAAACCTTTGGTGCCGCCTCTATCAAAGTACTACTCAGGCATGAACGCGTTTTGATGGGTCAACGCCGCACCTTGATGGATTATTGATCCCCTCAGTTCCTGATCGTCGAAGTGTACTTCATGCAAGTACAGCGTAGCAGCTCGATGGCCGGTTAGGACATGAATAGGATAGATTATCAGAGCTTATCCAAGAATATCCACCCGTCCTAGTCTGATAAACTACAATAAAGCTGATAAACTTGGCGGGAGAAGACCCGACATTGCAGACTCGCATAGACAAGATTCGGGATAAAATGCACTGAAGTTGCTAAGCTTCTTCGACCAATAGGGTTTGATAGTGGGGCCCCAGCCCTGTAAATTTTAGTTAATTGCGTAACTAGAAGCCCTAGTTTATCAGGAATAAAGGCATTTTCAAACGTTAGAGTCTGGTAAATCGGATCTAGGATCGGAGATTACCGGTTATCAGACCAAAGTAGAGATGAACATCTTGAAAACATGCCTCCTCAAGCAGCTATTCTTGACCAAGTGGTCAATATGATAACGATAGTAGTAACCTTATTATTATTATTATTAGAAGAAGAAGAAGTGTAGTCGTTCAAGTTACCTTTTCCAAGATTATGGGTTTGTTGGGGCTGTCGTGACTTACTCAATCGCTGCGATAGAAGCAACAACCCGAATTTTCTTCTGGGTCCTCTCTCTCTCTCTCTCTCGCTCTCCCTCTGCCGCGTCCCGTGTTGCCCCAAGGCAATCAGTCTAGATTCATGGAATGGGTTTCCAAGGAGGAGAGAATCGAAGCTAGGCTTTGACCACTTGCTTTTGTAGTTAGCCGCCGCGTTAGATTCGAAGAAGAGTAAGAAGAGTTGAGAGACGTTACCTCGAAAGAAAAGCGGGAGGTGGGCTCGCCCATGTTTTGACCTTATCATGATCGCACGTGCCTCAGTCGCAGCCCACGTCGTTGGACGCGGGTGGATCTAGACGGTAAGTTCAAGGTCTTTCAAACTAGTCAACTCTTCTGTCGAGGTTAGGTATTTGAGCCCGTTGACTAGGCTCGCACCAGCCCCACCACGGCTGCCCGGAAACTGGGGCCTAATGAACATGAGAGGATTTAATAGATGTGCGAGCTTCTTTCATGGCCAATCTCTTCAACACTCGTATGGCTGAAATAGCCCAAACAAGAGTTATTTATCTCAAGTAACGTAGGATAAGATCATCAAAGGGAAACCAATTACTAGTCTGAGCTGTCAGGTCTCGGCCAAGGATCCGTCGTCGCGCTACAAATCTTAGGTTCCTCCTAATCAATCAAAAAGAAGTCGGCAAAATTGAGGACAACTCACCCAATAACTTACGACCAGCATCTAAACCCAGAAACAGCACGTTCTAACCCTAACGCAAAGACCGATTCACTGCCCTCTCTGGGTTCCATTTCGATCCACAAGCAACGGAAAAAAACTGGTACGATGCGAGGAGATGGGCTTTTTTCTTGGAAATAGAACATCCACAGAGAGGGAGAGGGAGAGAGAGAGACGTTGACTTTGGATAATGCCTGGAGTCAAGATTTATCCGCAGCTAATTTGTTTATTCGTTCATGTCAAGAAAAGGGTCAACTACCATGTCTCAAATAGTCACTAAAAGGCGTATGAGATTTTCCAAGTAAGTCGAGTCTTTGTCGGACCAGCTCAACCAATTGGACTGTTGGAACCAGGCGTCTCCAACTGGGCTGGACCAAACCCCTGCCAATGTCCATTAGAGGATCTGGGCTTGAGGGATGGAGACAGAGGGAGACGTTCACTTTGGATAATGACTTTAAGTCAAGATTTACCGGTAGTTACCTTGTTTTTTTGTTCATTTCAAGAAAAAGGTCAACTCACCATGTCCTGAAATAGTCTCTAAAAGACGAATGGGACTTTCCACACAAGTCTTCGTGAGCGATGGTCTGATCACAACCAGTTGGAACCCGGAGTCCCAATGGGCTCGACCCACACGTGGATCTGGGCTTGTGGGATAGAGAGAGAGAGGAAAATTGGGTGACGTTCCATTGGACGGATGGAGCGTTCGATTTATTTGTTTAACAGTCCACAGAAAAATAGAAAATTGGAATTCGACGATGTTTGCAGAAGTCGTTAGTTCTTCATTTCTTTGGGGATAATCTCTGATAAAAACGCCGCCTTTTACGGCGGACAGAAGGGCCCGTCCGCTGCCGGCAGTGTTGCGGGGGGCGCACGGAGACGATGCCGACGCCGGCGGCGAAGCGGTGCTTCCGGAAGAAGCGGTCCCTCGAGGAGGCGGAGGCCGACGCCGGCGCCGAATCTGGGGACGAGGAGGAACGCAGGTCTGTTCCTCTTCTTCTTCGTCTTCTTCCTCGCCGGCGAGATGGAGAGGGGAAGGGAGCCCTTTCTTCTCATCCCCCTTAGGGTTTTCATGGCCTCTGTTTTCTTTTCCCAGGATGGTGCTGGAGGAGGTTAAGCTGTTGCAGAAGCAGAGGGAGAGGCGATCGGGCATCTCGGCACTGCCCACCGCGGCGGCGCCGTCCGGTGACGCCGGCGCCGGTGGCGTAGTGGATGAGGAGAGAGGGGGCCTCAAGAAGATGGGGGTCGGGACGGGGCGGCCGGTGGTGGGGGGAGGAGACGGTGAGAAGGATGATCTGGTCTTGCAGGACACCTTCGCCCAGGAGACCGCCGTCACCGTGGAGGACCCCAACATGTGATGCCCTAATTTCCTCGTCTTCCTCCCCAAATCCTTTCGAAATTTCGTCGTCGATTCGAGGAACAGTCCTCGAATCATCGTCCTCTCCCATGGTGGTAGTGACGGAATGATCGTGATGACGCAGGGTCAAGTATGTGGAGCAGGAGCTAGCGAAACGGAGGGGGAAGAATGTCAATGGCGACGGGGGCGATCAGGCCGAGAGCGAGCTGAAGCGCCTGGAGGACGAGCTCTACGCCGTGCCCGAGCATCTCAAGGTGGGTTCTCTGCCATGACGATCCGAAACAAAAAAAAAAAAAAAAAAATTGTCCCCAATGGCGCAGTGACTCTGATTCTTCACTGGTTTCGCTGCAAATCATCCTCTTCCAGGTGAAGAGGAGGAACCCGGAGGAAAGCTCTACCCAGTGGACGACCGGGATCGCAGAAGTTCAGCTTCCGATCGAGTCAGTCCTTCTCTGCCGACCCCCGCCATTAGAGTTCATAGCCGGGCAGATTCGAGATCCAGGAGGTGGTTGAATCGGATCCTCATTTGACGTCATTCTTCTTCCTCTTCGTCCTCTTCGCCAGGTATAAGCTCAGGAACATCGAAGAGACGGAGGCCGCGAAGAAGCTCTTGCAGGAAAGGAGGCTGGCGAGCAAGGCCAAGTCGGACATGAGCAACATCCCCTCGAGCTACAGCGCAGATTACTTCCACCGCGGCCGCGACTACGCCGAGAAGCTCCGCAGAGGTGGGTGGGTGTGCCGGCCATGGAGGTCGGAGCAAGTTCACTCTGTCCAGGGATCCCCTCTTCTGACGGCGATCTTCTTCTGCTTCTTCTACTACTTCGTGATGGGGGCAGAGCACCCGGAGCTGTACAAGGACGGGGGCTTCCAGGATGCTGCGGCGGGCGGCAGAGGCGCCGGCGCCGGCGAGGCGGCGGGGCGGCGGCAGGCTGCGACGGACGTGATCATGCTCGAGCGCTTCAGGAAGCGGGAGCGGCAACGTGCGATGCGCAGATGAGCTGGTTAAGCTGGTTAAGGTGCGTCTGATTCACAGAAATCCGCCATAGAGAGAGAGAGAGAGAGAGTGCTCAGTCCTCTTCGGTTTGACTTCACCCCTCTGCAGCTTTGTCACCATCATATCTATCTTACAAGTTAAGATTTTTTTCTTGTTCTGTCGAGGGAATAACAATGCTTTTGATGATACTTGTTGAGGAAGGACATAGTCTCTCTCTCTCTCTCTCTCTCTCTCTCTCTCTCTCTCTCTCTCTCTCTCTGCCCGGCTACCTGCTTCTTCTTCGTTGGTTGGCCGCTCAGACTTACCACCTTCCTCATAACTCTGCTTTGGAGGAAGAGATAGAGAGAGAGAGAGAGAGAGAGAGAGAGAGGGGGGGCTCCTGTGTTTATTATATTATGGGTTAATTGCGCGGTCAGTGGTCCAGGGAAGACGTGTCCTCGCACAGTGCCGGCAAGGTGTCTCAGAATTTTTCCCAGAGAGTAAGGGCCCCCCGATTCATTGCTTCGGAAGGTGGGGGACATCCCTCCACGTGGCACCACTTATCCTCCTCTTCCCTCTCTGCCTGCAATAAATTAATACCCACCGACCCTCAACCTATATCCTCCCCCACCGGCTTCCTCTCTCTCTCTCTCTCTAACTCGCTCGCCGACATGGGGTCTCCGGTGGTCGTCGCCGCCCTCATCGCCGCCCTGGCACTGGTCGCCGGCGTCTCCGCCAACGACCCCGACATGCTCCAGGACGTCTGCGTGGCGGATCTCAACTCAAGTAAGCGCTCCTCTCCCTCCCCTTCCTCTTCTTCTTCTTCCTCCTGCCCCCTCCTTCGTCTTCTTCCTCCTCCGGAGAGAATCCTCCGTCGATTCAGAGGCTCCGGCGGGATATCGGTGGCCGCAGCTGACCGGATCTGTCCGATTTGGCAGCGGTGAAGGTGAACGGGTTCCCCTGCAAGGCCCAGATCAACGCCACCGACTTCTTCTCCGACCTCCTGGTGAACCCCGGCAACACCAACAACTCCCAGGGATCTCTCGTCACCGCCGCCAACGTCCTCCGTTTCCCCGGTCTGAACACGCTCGGCGTCTCCATCAGCCGCATCGACTACGCCCCCGGCGGCCAAAACCCCCCGCACACGCACCCCCGCGCCACCGAGATCGTCTTCGTCCTCTACGGCGAGCTCGACGTGGGATTCATCACCACCGCCAACGTGCTCGTGGCGAAGACCATCAAGCAGGGGGAGGTCTTCGTCTTCCCCCGGGGCCTCGTCCACTTCCAGAAGAACAACGGCCACGTCCCCGCCGCCGTCGTCGCCGCCTTCAACAGCCAGCTCCCCGGGACGCAGACCATCGCCACCTCCCTCTTCGCCGCCACCCCGCCGGTCCCCGACAACGTCCTCTCCAAGGCCTTCCAGGTGGGCACCAAGGAGGTCCAGAAGATCAAGTCCAGGCTCGCCCCGCCCAAGAAGTGAATCAAAGTCAACGCCCCCCTCCCGGTTCGCCTTTGATGGCATCTGTCTGTGCAACGTTGCTTTGCTTCTTGGCAAATAATCCCTCCCCCCCTTGAGCGTTGTCCCCAATTCTCTGCTGGGCTCTGACTTATTCTGACGTTGACCCTTCACCTAAATCTCTGGAGCGGGTACCGTAGAGAACCAGATCCACCCACCACGGGAGCTGGTGGCGGCGTGGACTGGAAGCCATCCCGTGGTGGCGGGGCGCCTTTGCTGCTTCTGCTGGAGCCATTATTCTCCCATTTGTGCTGTGACTATTTACCAGAAATGGAAGTAACTTTAGTCAACAAAGAGACTGCTCTGGAACCGTCTCGTAAAAATCACAATGTAAAGTCCGTATGCTCTAAATGGTTATTATCTGTCGTAAATAACCAATTAGGTCGCCAAATTCCACACTAAATAGATATTATTTGACGCGTTCTAGTTTGATAATTGCAATTTATTATTACCATAAAATAATAAATAATAAATCGGGGAATTATTATCCCTGTCGCTTGAGAAAAAAGGCCGAATGAAGCAATTGTTTTAAGACCTTCTTTTATGTTCAAAGATATATAATTATCATTATTTAGTAGATTATTTGGATAATCTAGACACAACTCTGTGTACACGCGTATATATATATATATATATGGGAATAAAACAAAAAAATCAAATATATTTTGTGGGCCTGGGAAAGAGACTGCATGGTCCAAAGGCCACTTGGACTCCCTGTCCAATGAAGACCCAAAAAGGTAAATGGGCCTTCAGCCATAGATGTGGCCTATTTTGGGGGAATTTGGGCCGTTCATGAGGTCCATTTTAAACCAACACGGCCATAAGAACCACCTGGGACGGAGAGAGCGTCAGGAAGGAGAGAGAGGGAAAGGAAGGTTGAGAGAAGGGAGAGAGGACGATGGCCGCCGCTGCGATGGTTCTCGACGCAAAGCAGCCGCTTCCTCTGCCGCTCGCGTCCCCAAGATCGGAGGCGGACGGCGGGACGGCCTCCGCCTCTACTGCCGGGGAGGAGGAGGACCTCTATGGCCGCCTCAAGGCGCTGCAGCGCCAGCTGGAGTTCATCGAGATCCAGGAGGAGTACGTCAAGGACGAACAGAAGAATCTAAAGCGAGAGCTGCTTCGGGCTCAGGAGGAGGTGAAGCGTATACAAAGTGTCCCCCTGGTCATCGGCCAGTTCATGGAGATGGTTGATCAGAACAACGGCATCGTGGGCTCGACCACGGGCTCAAACTATTATGTGAGGATCCTGAGCACGATTAATCGGGAGCTACTGAAGCCGTCGGCGTCTGTGGCGCTGCATCGGCACTCGAATGCGCTTGTGGACGTACTTCCGCCCGAGGCTGATTCCTCCATCTCTCTGCTCAGCCAGTCGGAGAAGCCCGACGTCACGTACAACGTGAGTGAAAGCAATCTATAATTATTTTTTCTTCTTTTTTGTCTAATTTGAAATTGACCTAGGGGACATAAACATTTGAACGAATTGGGATTCGGCCGCCCTTTGATTATCAATTGGGGTTTAGTTTCAATGGGATGTTGTAAAAATTAGGGTTTCCTCTTGACATACGGTTTTCTGATGATAAATTTTTTGTTGTTTCGAGAAGAGTTTGGCGTCTCGGACGCCTTCGAATTCTCCTTGGGTTTGCCGAGTTCTTGTTCTTCTTGTGGTTTGTTTCGTGTTTAAAAGCGAGGGAACCCGTCTATTAACGGTAAAATACCTGGCGTACTTGTGGGTTATCCACGCAACCGCCTTCCCCTAACCATGGGTGCAAGTAGATGCCGATCTCTGAGTCTCACTACGCCAATGTATATTTATAGCAGGAAATCTAGAAAGAACGATATCCATTTCCACTCCCTGTTTGATTCACGAGCATGTGTGCTACTTGCAGATCCAAGCTAGTGGTGTTATTCTTCTGTTGATACCAGGGATTTCTTAGTAATCATGTTGAGTTGAACGCTTCTTTGTTGCCCATTTGAATATTTACAAATATTAATACAATGTTATGTAGCATTTTGGATGATTCTGAGAACGACAAGGATTTAGTTATTTGTTCCCAATTTTGAAGCTGGCACACGAAATGCAACTGAGATGTTTTGCATTACCATTTTCAATATACTTTCCATTCCAGTAATTCTTCTGATAAATATTCTCCAAAAAGATGCTACTTTTCATGCTGGGACAAGTTGAGAAATCTTATCGGAAGACTTTGTCCTTCCCCATGATAATCATCTAAAAACCTAATATGCTTAGCATTCCGAATAGGGAAGTTGAGACGAAATCCATCCATTCTTATATTTATTTGCACCTGCTCCCCTATTGACAAATTTCCTTGTTGGAGATATTACTTTACCACAAGTCCTATATTATTTGCATGACAGTATGATGATCCATGTCCTAAGAACCAAAGTCACCTAGCGAGTATGAACTTGGGTAAAATTTTCCGTGATTGCTTTCTAGACCTTTACTTCTCTTTCAACAAATTTCCGACCATCTCAATTCACCCTAGGACCTGCTTTCCGAAAGAAACATCTTCTGATGATACTATTCTTGTGGGAAGTTTTACAGATCTTGAGAATAGAGGGACAACATATGGCTAGACCGGTTACTGCTTACAGTTTTGGATATTAAACAACTTTTTATGCTGTGATTGTTAGGTCTTTTGCTGAATTACGCTTTTTTGGGGTCCTCTCAGGATATTGGAGGTTGTGACATTCAGAAGCAGGAGATTCGTGAAGCAGTTGAGCTGCCTTTGACACATCATGAGCTCTACAAACAGATTGGTATAGATCCACCAAGAGGAGTTCTTCTCTATGGCCCTCCGGGTACTGGTAAAACCATGCTTGCCAAGGCTGTGGCACATCATACTACTGCTGCCTTTATTCGTGTGGTTGGATCTGAATTTGTTCAGAAGTATTTGGGAGAGGTATGAGCCTTATTTTTTATATGTTCTTATTGTTTCCTGTTTTTATGTGAATTTTCGTTCTGACAAATTTGGTGGATAGTAACTTTTGAGAGAAAAGAAAAAGATACAACACGTTTAACGGTCATCTTGTATCTTGTTTGGATTCCTGCATCTTCTTGGATATGTCATGGGATATGCCTTCTGTGTTTATTGCAAATTGCTTAGGCATTTCCCCTCTTCAGTACTTTACAGATTTTGTGGGTTACTCCTCGAATTATATCTGTTCAGATCTTGGATGTATTGTACTTCCTTGCTTTGTAGTGTTTCATATTTTTCTTGGTTAATGCAAGGGTTTCATTTATCAGCATCACTCATTTAGTGACTTAATCTGTTCCCAGGGCCCGAGGATGGTTCGAGACGTTTTTCGTCTTGCCAAAGAGAATGCTCCTGCGATTATATTTATTGATGAAGTTGATGCTATTGCTACAGCACGTTTTGATGCCCAAACCGGAGCTGACCGTGAAGTTCAGCGTATTCTAATGGAATTATTGAATCAGGTAACAATTAAGAAACAAGGATTCGATGCAAGATGGTTTCTTGTTAAGGAAATGTCATACGCTTTATTGTATCTGTACTTATGTTGTAAAGGATGTTAAGTATTATGTAATGAGTTTTAATTTAGCTGGTCAGTGGTTGTATATTCACGAGGAACTTGGTAAACCATGCCATAGGCTGCAAAAAGTAGTTGCATAATACGTGAAGTATTGTGCGGTTCACTTGTTAAAGAACTCTAGCTTGCTTCTTCTATTTCCTTTTGACTTCGGCTAATAGTACCTGTTTTTTAGAAGGTAAAGAAATCTATGTTTAGGCCTGATAAAGACAACCTTATGTAGGATTTGGGGGCTTACCACAAATTTATTTGGACCATTTCCATCTCAGCAGCCTTTGCCCACTCTGCTAGTGAAGGGATTACCATTTGATCTATGTCAATATGTCTCCTTTTGTTGAAACCTTCTCTTTGTTTCTCTCCGACATAGCCCACAAAATGTTGACAATATCATTGGCACCATTCGTTTCAACAGCCTACTGGATATAGAGGGCTTAAAATCCTCATGAGATCATGGCAACATTGTAATCGTATCCTTGATTTCCTTTTTCGCCAAGAAATGCTGACTGTATATGATCAATAATTTTACACCCCAGAAATAGATTATCCATAGCGTCCCTTGCAATGTGATTATCCATTTTCAGCAGATGAAGCTTTTCTATCTGAATCTATTCGCCAAGAAATGCTGACTGTATATGATCAATAATTGTACATCCCCCTGAAACAGATTATCCATAGCGTCCCTTGTAATGTGATTATCCATTTTCAGCATATGAAGCTTTTCTATCTGAATCTATTTATTGACAAAAGTTGTTTACATCTGATGCTTCACATTTTTTCACGGTTATGTGAGATATCTTGAAAATGAAAGGCATGTATCTGCTTGGGATACCTTCAAAGATGATCGATAAGAAAAAAGGGCTTTAGTGCATGTTACGAAGTTTTGTCATCCTTGCAGAACATTTTTTTCGAGTTACTTCTGTTTGTTCTTCTGGTACCCTTGGTCGGGATTTCTGAGTGTACCCCATTTTCAATGGCAATTCCTTTTCTTTCATGTCTGCTTGATATAAATTGAAGGTCTGGCCATGCTGGGTCAGGGTGATGCTTACTAAGCAGTTTCTCGATATTGGAAGGAAGCTATGGCCCAGTCCTTTTCTGTGGGAACTCTACAATTAGGCTGAGTCAATTATATGCGTGCTTATCTTTCTGAAGTTTACATTTCACTTTGTTATCTCATGTACATGGATTATTTGTAATTGCCATCCTACACCTTGCTTTCTAGATGGATGGATTCGACCAGACGGTGAATGTAAAGGTTATCATGGCAACAAATCGTGCTGACACTCTGGATCCTGCTCTTCTACGTCCTGGAAGGCTAGACAGGAAAATTGAGTTCCCTCTGCCTGATAGGCGTCAAAAAAGGCTCGTTTTTCAGGTAACGTTCATATAGCTCGTACTGGCAGTTCGATCTATTACTTTTTAAAATATCATCTTGAAGTCTTTGTTGCTTATATGACTTTTGACATTACAATTTAGAAAATATTTCTTTATATCAGAGGTTAGACTAGCGAACTAAAGACTCCAGGTTTAATCTCCCGCTGGACTATGATGTTTCATTTTGAGAAGATTTGGTTCAAGTCTCATTTGGACGTGGAATTTTCTGGTCGACTAAAGAGACACATTGACAGGAAATAATCAATGGTATTTAGTTTTTATGAACAAGGTATATAGTTCATTGGTAAAGCCTTGTCAAGGCACATTCTCAAGTTCAAATTGTTGGAGCGGAGTACTGAGAATATTATTTTGGTATGAAATGCTTGAAATGCGCAGAGTTTTGGCTTGATGTTAAAGATCTATGTTGGGATGTTTCAATGTAGAAAGTCCCAATGGAACCCATGTGGCAAAAATTTGTCATAGGGAGATCAGAAAGCTAGTCTTTCGTAGGATAACTCGAGCTAGCAGGAGATTCCCAGGGTTATGCGGGAAAACACTGCATTCGACTTAAATATAGCAGATGTTACGGCTGCCTCATATTCTGTCGCGTATGATAATCTTACGGAGAATTTTATGCTTATCTACCTGCTGCATCTTCCCAGGTATGCACTGCGAAGATGAACCTGGGGGATGAGGTCGACCTGGAAGACTACGTCTCCCGACCAGATAAGATTAGCGCTGCGGATGTAAGTCGAATGCTTATTTTATTTTGAACTGAAAGTTTCCATCTGCACAGACTTCCTTCTCGTGGTATGCATGTAGATGCTTGCGATGCCTTTCTCATCTTGCTTCGGTAGTTTTTTTCCAATGCATCTGTGGGTAGAACTCGCCCCCTCCAGATTGACCGGACTCCGCTGGGGTTGTATTCCGGTTGATTTGCGTCGGGCTTTTTGTATATTTCCTTGAGGCCGCTGGATTCAGATCCTGGACCAGACAACCTCCATTGGATCCGTCTGTCTTTTCATTCTTATCGGCAGATCACTAACCTGGGCGTACAACCCAAGATCGACTCAGAACTTGGGTTCAAGGGCATGGCGTCTGATGCTGATAGTAGTGTATTTGCTGCTCTGTCCTATTATTGTTCCTGTCATCTCATCTTTGCCACCACTACCGCCGCCGCCCCCGCCGCCGCCAGGATCATAACCGAGCCTCCTGCCACCGCCTGGATTCGTCAACATTCGGCCGTGCATTGGTTGAATGAAGAGCAGAAACTGTCTTGCGGATTACTGGCATCCGTCGTGTCCAATTCCTACCCATTCTTTCTACTGTTAGCTGCCAACTGCCACCCACCTGATTTTCTTTCTTTTCTTGGTTTGTCTCGATCATCCGTGCCTTCTAGCGGTCGCCTCTCTGTTTTTCTTTTTTTCTTTTGTGTGTGTGTGTGTGTGTGTGTGTGTGTGAGAGAGAGAGAGAGAGAGAGAGAGAGAGAGAGAGAGATGGGAAGATATGATTTGTGTCTTGGTTGGATGATGGATGCAGATTGCGGCCATCTGCCAGGAGGCGGGGATGCACGCGGTCCGCAAGAACAGATACGTCATCCTCCCCAAGGACTTCGAGAAGGGCTACCGCACCAACGTCAAGAAGCCGGACACCGACTTCGATTTCTACAAGTGATTCCATCCTCTACTACTCCGAACCGAACGACTCTCTCTCTCTCTCTCTCTCTCTCGACTTATCTTCTGCCTCCAGACCGTAGACAAGGGCGCCCCCCCTGGTTGCCCTGTTCGACCCACTTTATGAGATGGACAGATTGAATGGCTTTCGTTTAGCGTGATGGTTCTGAGTAATGGACGGCTGTGAGTAGCGTCTAAGGAAGCTGGGCCCTCGGTCGAAGCATCTACGTATAACGAACGCTGCCATCAATACTTTATGTCAAAACTCACATATATATATATATATATAGAGCGAGAGAGAGAGAGAGAGAGGTGAAAAAGAGAAGCTTGTCGGGAATATAAGCCGCAGATTCTCGATATTATGAGCATAACAATCCGACTAGCTGCCCCTTAGCCGAGATAATCTCTTCCTTTTCCGGCTCCTCCTCTTGGGAGGGGTGTTCGTGCCCGTGGAGCCCGGCGGGAGGGCCAGGAAGCTGAGCGGGGGCTTACCCACAAAAGTCCTGCCTTTCTTGGTGACCCACTTCAACGGCAGATTATTGACCACGCTGCCGATATTCGCCGAGTTGCAGAGCTCCACCAGAATCCGGACCTTGTCCTGAATTTGCCCGGCCCAGGCCATCGCCTGATCGAGCCCCACCGAGTCGTCGGCGGGCATCCGCCAGAGATCGTCCAGGACCTGCCTGAACGACTGCCCAGACATCGACGCCAAGTGACCCTCCTCGCCTCGGCCGGAGAGCATGCTGACCTTGATGGCGTGCTTGCAGAGGTTCCCCTGCATGGACCACGAGCAGTCGCACAGGGCGAACTCAGACCCAGGATTCCAGACGGTGCGTTCCTGGCGGGGATCCTTCTGGCTGGCGACCTTGGCAAAGTTCTGATCCTTGCCGCCGCCGCCGATGAACTTCACCGCATCGTCTGGAATCTGCATGGCCCGGTGCCACGAAGTGGAAGCGATGTACTCCTCCTTCACGGTTTCGAATGAGCCGCTTTCGTCGGCGTAGCGATCGAGCCAATAGCTCGAGTGGATCTCCGTCGTCAGCTTGTGCACAAGCCAGTCTACCCGCTGCAGCGAGCCCAGCTGGGAATCGTCATACAGCTTCGACTTTAGCTTCAAGTGATATGCTTCCACCGCGCCGCCTGCTTCTTGGCTTGCCAGGGGATAATCTTTCATCGTGGCGAGCCACATTTCTAGCATTGCAGATTTAGGTACAATCAAAAACAGGCACGAGCAATAAGCAGATGGGAAATCTTAAAGTGAAATACATACATCTACATACAGCTATCTACAAATACATACATATAACATATATATATATATATATATATATCGATCGAGAGAGATATTCAGCATCCTACCAAGCTTGGGCACCCAGCATTCCTTGAAATACTGCATGAACGCCGTCTGGTCCACAAAATCTTGGATAAACTCCCCGAGAGCCCCAATGTAATCTTCCTTGCTCCAGATGCTGTACAAGATCTTGCCAAGCCGTTTAAACATCTCCCTTTGGACTTCGGGATTGCTGCATCTCTTTATGACGCTCCTCTGCCATGATCGGCGAATACGCCAGAGACAGAAAAGGATGGGGCTGCAAAAAATATCCCTGCCGACAGGTAGACGAGCCAGTGCCCACCTGAGATCATTGCAGCAGGTAATGGCGAATGAGCAAAGATGAACAATTCAACTTGCCTGATGGGGTCAACCTCCAGGGCTGCGTCATCGATTATGAAACCATTGATCCTCCAACCCGAATCGGCCGCATGAACCCGATCCGCGAGCGCTTTCATCCATTTGGACACGTCTTGTTTGGCAATCGTCCGCGTGATGACCCATGCAACTGGGAGAGCATGCTGCCTTGAATCGAATGCAAGCAGCGTATAGAGTGGATACTGCAGCACAAGGAATGTAACAAATCATGCTTCGTGTATTAACCAGCTGTGAGAAAAAAAGGTCCCCCTTTCTTACACCGCCTTAAGGCTACAGAATTTCGCTTAAAAGTTGGGGTCTGCGATTTTGATGAGCCATCCACAAATAATTCTGTAGCCTTAGACAGCAAAAGTCCATAGAAAACACACGATTCCACATGCAATTGCAAATTGTTTTATCTGGGACAGTGAGAAATCATCTGAACTTTTTTTAACATCATTGATCGTCAGTAATGCGGTTCTTTGTTTAAGTTAGAACAGTCCAATAAAAATTGGGCGGAAAGTGACTACTTAATCCACTCTTTCTTGGGGCAAGATTTTTTTATAAACGAGTTCAGGTAAAATTGCAAAATTATTAAGAAGCAATACAATCTAAGAACACCGTCATAAACTTACAAATAACTGTCCGGAGCTATATATGCATACTTTAAAAATCGCTAGATTCTCTGAACGAGCATAAAAGGACACACCTTCAATTTGTTTACCCCAAATGACGAGTCAGATGCTAACAGGCTCTGATGTCCAAAACGAACCATTTGTTGCAGCTGCCACTCCGTCTGGATCCCCAGCATGAAAGGATCTGTATCGGACGAATCCTGGTAGAAGAAGACAGATTTTTTGTTTCTTTCTACCCACATGCGGATGCTAGCCTGATCATCCAGGTCCAATTCATGAGTCGACCTTTTAATTATCATCTCCAGCTTCTGGACGTACTGCGATGCATTAACGCTGGCATTGGGGCCACAGTAACGCTGGACTCCTTCGATGTGTGTTTGCAGCACATTCTCCGCAGGAACACCGAGATAAATCAAGGACATGGTTTGCTGCTGGAGCTCGTTTCCCACATATGGAATTTTCTTGGCCCCTGGACCAATGGCATCTTTGTCAAGAGGGCCGTGGCATATGAAGCCGGACTTGTTCACATGGCGCCTTTCATGGTATATTATCATAGCGACCGCTGGGCGCGCGTAGAGCCTCTTGACGGCGAAATGGCAAGTGCATCCGCGCATAGATTGTGGTCTAGCAGCTCGATTTCTCGTGTTCAGCCTGTACCTCCTGCTGGGCAAGATGGTCCCCCCCTCCCCATAGTTCTCGGGTCCAAATGAGCACCAATAGCTGAAGCATACCAAAAAGAAAGCGAGATTCGAGATATAAACGGTGGCACTATGGGAGAACAAAAATAAAGGGAAGAACAAGAGGAGACGTCTTGGGTGGTCATAAAACAGTAGAGGGGGTGGGTGGGGGCAAATGGTTTCTGATTACTCACAGCCTGTAAAGCAAGTAGTCATCACTCTTGCACTCCTTCAGGCTGCCTCTAGATCTTTTCCTTCCCCTCTCAATGTGAAATCGAGTTGGGCACTCCACATTGGAGGATTCCCCAGTAATGAAAGCATCCACCCGGGCGTAAGGGATAAGGGCGACATCTTCGGCATGGTGCTCCGTAGACCCAAATTTAGTCCACGTGAGGTCAGCTGCGGAAAAGACTTCGTCTGGGGGATCTTGAACAGGAATGCCGACAATGGAGTCTTTAACCTCCATCAACTCACAGCGTCATGCAACAAGTACACAGCTGGCAAGAGCAAACACCGCCGATTAGATGGAGTGATAGCTTCAAAACTTGGTGGAAGAAGAAACTCACAAGAGTTTTTTAGGCTTTTAGAGAAAAAAATGGAAAATTGGAGGCTATAGTTTAAATGTCATGAAATCCTTCCAAGAAATTCGCCTTTTTAATGAAAAAGGAAGGGAGGGACTGATCATGTACAGTGTTTTTCCATTTTGAAAGATTGTGGGGAACGGCTGGGGGCATGCTATATTCCAAAAACCATGGCCTAAACAAAAAAAAATTCAGCGAGGACAGAGAAGGCAAGAAGTTGTGTCGATAGAGCAGAACAGCAGACTTGCCGCTCAATCAGGAGGAGATTAATTTTAGGCCTTAGGGTTTGGAAGAGAATTTAACTAAACCACAGTAAAACTTTGTCATCTTTTTCTAGCTAAGTTTGAAAGTACCAGTTTTTTCGTTTTCAGAGTGACGGAATTGAAGAAGTTCTCACAGACAATATCCCAAAATGTAATTAAACAGAAACATGTTCTGGAAATTAAATAAAGCTGTGACCAGGAAAAGAACAGAGCTAGGAGATGTGAAAAAAACGACGAAGAAGAGTAGGAAGAGGCAACTCTTATTGCGTTATCAGGCATTCAGAAGAAGATGAAGCAGAGAGAGGCAATTCTATGATAATTCAAACAATTTGATGACCAAAAGGAGCCCACAGTAGAAAGTGAGCTTCGATTTCTCATATTCCTCCTGCCGCTAGCCATTGCTCATGTCAACTGGCGGCTGGATGGAGGATTCTATACACCACCCGAGCTTCGTTTGGGGTCCGCTGGATAGTCTGCAGAACCCTTACAGCTAGAAATAAATGGTTCAAAGCTAAGACCTGTGCAGCAAGCAACGGGTAGCTACTTGGACATCCTATGGAACCATTCAATATAATAAATTTCAGAGAGAAAAAACTCTGGAGTTTAAGTTTGATCGGGAGGAATTCGACGGACGGCAAAGTTACCACGAATTGTGTCCACAAGAGATGTTATCTTTGACGAGTTTCACACATTTTTTTGCTGGGCACTCCTATCAAGCCCAGACCATATGGCCATTTAGAGGAGAAGGTTAAGGGCGTCTTGCGATCCATGCCTGCGAATGTTTTCCCCAGAAAACCTCTCTGCCATTCTACGCGCCGCTCAATAAAAACCAGACATACAACGCTTGAAACTCGTCAAAGATTAAGAAAAACCCTTACCAAATTCTCATCGCTCACCATAGCCGCGACTGGGGAATCAAAAAAACTGAGGGACGGCGTTGGGGGGGTCCCCAAAGGCCCAATATAGACTTCCTTACCGTCGCCACCGCCGCCGCCGCCGCCGCCCTCCTCAGCGAACGTCGCCAGAAAGTGGGAGACGGAAAACTCACCGCAACAATGTATCAGAAGGGCAAAGTGACGGATGCCAGGCGTGGCCACATCCGGCACTTTCGAGCCACCCACGGCAGATGCAACCTGCGGAGGTGAGGCACGGAATCGAGAGGACCGGCCACGGCGCCCTCCAGTGGCCCGCGCGCAGAGAGACAGAGAGAGAGAGAGAGAGAGAGGAGCGTAGAGTCTCATATGCTCTATTATGCCCAAAATGATTGTTTTTAATTAATTAGATTTAAATTATTATTATTATTATTATATATAACCATGAAAATATTCAGTCAGAACCTTATCGCATGAAACAATTAGTCGTTATCCGTTCGTGATATTTTATTAGTTACTGAACCGAGATTTGAGGGCTTCGGTAGTCCGACTTCGCATTGGCCCTGCGAAGATCGTTCGTTTCTACCCTTCGATCTCTGATCCACGGTTACGATTGACGCGAAATTAATCCAGCCCCTAGAATAATCTGCCGTATGTGTTGCTCGAGTTTTATGCAGGATACGAACGCATATAAAATATGACATGGTTATGAATTTAATTTTACCATTTGTTGAGAACTTTTTTTACGTGATCCCATATATAAAAAGAAAAGGTTTTTTAATTTATTTTTAGGAATATTGGGGAGTTCTTCAGAAAACAGAGGGTTGCGCATCGAAGCCGAAGAGGATCCGCTCCAGGCCTTGCGTCTTCCCGCAGCCGTCGGCCGACCTCTCGGCGAACCAGAGAGAGGGAGAGAGAGAGGGAGAGGGAGAGAGAGAGAGAGGGAGAGAGAGAGAGAGAGAGGGAGAGAGAGAGAGAGAGAGGGAGAGAGAGAGAGAGAGAGAGGGAGAGAGAGAGAGAGAGGGAGAGAGAGAGAGAGAGAGAGAGGGAGAGAGAGAGAGAGAGAGGGAGAGAGAGAGAGAGAGAGAGAGAGAGAGAGAGAGAGGGAGAGAGAGAGAGAGAGAGAGAGAGAGAGAGAGAGAGAGAGAGAGAGAGAGAGAGAGAGAGAGGGAGAGAGAGGAGAGAGAGGGAGAGAGAGAGAGGGAGAGAGAGAGAGAGGGAGAGAGAGAGAGGAGCAGACGAGGTCGAAGAAGATGAGCGTGAATAAGAAGAAATCTATAGGTCGGCGACAAGACGGATGGATCTAGTACGAAGAGAAAGTTTAAACGTAGATGGAGAGATTGATGGCGAGCAGAGAGAGGGAAGAGAAGGGAAGGTAAGAGAGGGACTGGTTCGTCGGTGAGGAGGGCGGAGGATCAGATGGCCCGGGCTTTGATGATGTCGAAGCTCATCTCCGAGGGGTCCGTCGCCTGCAACTCCACCTGGATCCCGTCGAGCTCCCTCTTGAACCTGTCCTTGGAGCTCGCGTACAGCATCTTGCTCCTCACCCTCGAGCTGTCCGGCGACCTGCCAGCGGCGCCGGCGGCGGTAAGGAAGATGGGAGGAAATGGGCGGAGGATAATGGTGATGATGGTGATGATGAAGATGACGGCGATCATGAGGAGGAAGAAGAAGAGAAAGAGGAGGAGGCTACCAGGCGATGAAGAAGATCTTGCTCTTGTGGCAGTTCTCGTGGGTGACGAAGTCGAAGTCGTAGACGGCGTAGCGGCACTCGTCGGCGGGGAGGGAGGAGCAAAAGTCGTCATAGGACTCCTCCGGAAGGCCGACCCTCTCCACCGTCACCTGCTGGATCCTCTCCTCGATCTTGAACACGATGAAGCGGTAGTTCCTCTTCGCCTTCAGCTCCAGGAACTTGAGCTTGCACTCGTCGTTCACCGCCATCCCTGACGCCGAGTTCGCCTGCGACAGCCCGAAGAAACCGTCATCGGGCGACCAGATCGCCATTTTAATCACAGAAGATCGCGGGGGGAGAGAGAGAGAGAGGTGTTACCATGATGGAGGATGTCGATGCTGCTGAGGCGGTCCCCCTGTTGGGTCGAGGAAGGAGGGAGGAAGAAGGGAGGGCAGAAGAAGGTCCTTGCGATGGAGATCGTCCCGAGACACACAGAGATGGATAGAGAGAGAGAGAGAGAGAGAGAGAGAGAGAGAGAGAGAGAGAGAGAGAGAGAGGGAGAGGGAGAGGGAGAGGGAACGTGGGAAGGGGAGAGGTTCAAGGGGAGAAAGAGGAGGGGCAGGTTGGAATAGAGAGAGGTGACAGCTGCATGGTGCCACGTCCGGCAACTTCTGAGAGGAAAACCAAATCCGACCGTCCGCTCCCGTGATGGGGATCACGTCGTGAGGTCGCCATCCCCCCCTCCGCGGGTCCAATGCGAACCCCCTTTCCCGGCGGCGGTGTCCACGTCATCTCTCCCTCCATCCCAGACCGAGCCCACCTCCCACCCACGAGGGGATGAGATCTTCCATCGACCCAGAAAAAAAAACTCCCCAAAACAAACCAGGACACTCAGAAAGCGAGATCCTCCAATTTATTGTCTCCAATAAAAAAACAATCTTTCGGCCAGTTTAGTGGGGCCCCTGATGACGTTGAGGCCGGACACTGGGGGGCGTAACTTATGTTCGGAGTTGCTGTAATGGTTACAACAGGATCAACGTCTCATCAGCAGCAGAAGAGCCTGGGCCGGAGAACCACGGGAAAAGAGAATCGGGTCGAAGGGTGGGTCAAACTGCGGCTGTCGGCTTGAAGCGCCGTCAAGTCAACCATCGATCGGCAGCTCGCCGCAGTTGACGATCCTGCAGGGCTGCCGCGGAGAGTCCGATCGGCTGGTCTCCTGCGACTCCAGCCGCCTCACGACGTCCATCCCCTCCACAACGTGCCCGAACACGACGTGGCGCTTGTCCAGCCACGGAGTCTGCCAGGGATGAACGCGAACAGATCAGGCACCGGGTGAGCAAAATTGCGGTGTGGTTCATTAAACACTAGCACGGCGGCTCTTGGCTGAGCATGCAATCGGAGAAGATTATCGTGGGCTCACAGAAACAGATGGAGGGTGGATATCATCACTAGCTAAAAAAAACTCGCATGCAAAAGCGTTGACCGGTCTCAGATCGCCCCAAGCCTCCTGAATTCTTGGGGGTACAACAGAAAAATCGCAGGGCATCACCTTCACGGTGCATATGAAGAACTGGCTGCCGTTTGTGTCTGGGCCCGCGTTTGCCATGCTCAGCACTCCAGGTCCGACATGCGTCACTGAAAAAGGGGACGGCCCGTGGAAGTCAAAACCGCCGTTCTGGTCAACCAATTCAAAGCCGAGGGCATTGAGAGGATTATTAAGGGTCTTGGTAACTCACAGGCAAAGTTTTCGTCTTCGAAACTGGAACCGTAGATGCTCCTCCCCCCTGTTCCCTGCGAGAGAAAAGAAGGCAAGGAGGCGGAGATATTTGAAGAAGATCAGTCGCTGGTATTGGGAAAACAATAAGAAACAATATGATCAGTCGCCAGCCGAGTCTAGAGTGAGAATAAATATGTTGCCCGCTGACCCATGAAAAATAAATTTCTCAAGACAAAGCTCTATTCAGTCCTATAGGAAAATGGACGGCCCTCCCCTCCCCTCCCCTCCCCTCCCCTTCATATGCAGACACCCGAGAGAGAGAGAGAGAGAGAGAGAGATGAGCTGGCCTGCTCTTGTAGATGGGCATAAACAGGGCAAGGCAGTATGAGCTTGATTGACCCTTCCCGCTAAAGTCCAGAATTGGTCCATCGATGCAAGAAGCCCGGGCTTTTTCGGCTACCTCCACATACTTTTTGTCATATCTCAACCAAAGAAATTTATATTGAAGCGACATAGGACGAAAGGATGATCTCGATTATGCCAAGTGAACATAAGACAAGTCTATCAACAGATGCATGGGTAGTCAAATTTCACCGTCAACCTCTTTCCCATCATGTAGCGGGAAGAGACAAAATCAGAAAGCTAGAAAATAATGAGTTAGTGGAAAGAAGAGAGCTTAGAGGCTCACATTTCCTCGGTCAAAGTCTCCACCCTGGATCATGAAATCCTTGATAATGCGGTGAAATGAAGAACCTTTGTAGCCGAACCCCTTCTCACCTGTGAAATGGATCATCATTGAAGTCAACGGCGGATCACAAATAAATTGTAAAGTCTTGTTGCGAAAAAATAAAAAAAAAAAATTAGACAATAGCACAAGTGAGAACCGCTCACCTGTGCATAAGGCACGGAAATTCTCAACTGTAATCGGAACAACATCCCCAAAAAGGCCCATCACGATTCTCCCAACTGGTTCGCCTCCAATCTCTACGTCGAAAAAGCACTTGTTTGTCACCCTCGCCTGAAGTCCTGTGTCCTAGAAAAACAGAGGCGTTTGTTCATGTCTTTGACCTATCTAAACGATTTAAGAAAGATGAAACTGACCTCAACCAAGAAATAATAAAAAGTGTGAGATAATCTTTGTCTTCAGGAGCAAATGTGGAGTAAAAAAAAATAACGGAGAAAATCATTGAAAAAAACACAGTTTATCTGGTAAATTAGTTGGCATGGTTCCAAGCAATTATGGCAGAACACTTTTTATTTTTCTTTTTTTTTAGTGAGCAGAAAACTTGATATTTATTTTCCCAAATCAAAATCATGTATAGACAATTGGCCAAACCCAAATAGAAAAAAAAAAACCCACACCAAATAAACATCACACAACATGCTATTGCACTCGAAAAACGTGTACATTATACGCCTATGCATGGATTTTGTCTGGGAGGAATTGAACTTGTATTTGAAAAACTAGTACCACAGTAAAGTATTGATATTCAGAGCAGATCAGCAGCACATACGCTTCCTTGACGATGCATGCGAGTTCACTCTCAATCCATTATATTTTATTACACAATGATTAAAAGAACACGCTTTCTCAAAGGAAGAGTGCTTGCCTCTGCAGGCCATAAAATACTCAGATTGTCAACCCTGTATCGTTATAAGACAAATGGAAGACGGATAGAACAGATTCATAGATCGCCAGGGAAACTAAAATTCTGAAGAAAGCTCACAACGCTACAAGAAGCCCCAGTAAACATGTAGTTGAAGATTATCAAATTTCAAGATGGTACCAGAAAGATAAATTATATCTTTGTTGGGTAATCATAACGGAAGGGGCCATACTGCTCGGTGAAAGTAACTGTTATGGAGTAAATAATCTGAAAATCAGTCAATTAGATTACTTATTCACAAGAGAAGCCTGCACACAATGAAATTCCCGAAAAAATCAGAAAAATGCAAGAGAAAATGGATCCTCTGTCCATTTGAAGATCGATAAACAATACCATTTGAAGATCTATAACACAAGCTTTGGATATTGAGTTCGCCAAGGATTAAACTATTGGTTTCTTCCTTAAAAAAATCCCTAGCAAGGTCCCCGTCCTTCAGCATTTGCAGCTTTGCATCTAAGTGATACCACGGTCAAGGTAGTAGGATAAAATAGGAGAAAGTCAAAACTCCATTTCCAGTCCATTAATCCACAAAGTCAGGACAGCTGACAACTCATTTATAGGTCTAATATCGCAGGAAATACCCCAAACCATGCCACTAGATTATGATTGGCTACTCACCCATTAAGTTCTTCTTCTCCCTTAAGAAGGCGCTTTTTAGATTAGGGATCAAGTTCTGGCCGATGGGTTTAATATTCATTTTGTTTTTCCTCTTTTTAGCAGAAGCACACTCCTGTCAGGTAATCCAGGAGTTGCAAGCCATGGGATCAGAGCCATAGATTAAGAGAAGTACTCCAGCAGAGAAATGTTGGATAGAGGAATATCCAGACATAATGAATAGAATGCTACATAAGGAATATCTAACTCGTTGGTCAAGAGAAGGAACATACTTAGGGGCAAGCAAGCAAACAAATTTGAATGAATAAAGCACCGTTTCTTTTTTATCAATCTCTACGCAAATGAACAGATATTCCCGGTTAATGCAAAGCATTAACAATGATTAAGGATATCATGCTGATGCTCTGAAACCTCTGGAGATGGTGAAATCAATCACAGGCACAATGTCCATTCTAAAATGAACTTCCATGATAAGACCACTGGATTAATGTCGATAAATTTAGAAGAATGAGCCATCAAAATGGGCATCCTATAATGAAGAGTTTAACTTCAGTCAAGATTTTTTTTTTTGAAAAGATGAGTCAAGATGCAGATAATATGCAAGAATATCACTCGAGACAATTTATGCTCACATATTTCACAGCTTTAAGTCATAGGTTAATGTGGTAATCACCGCTTTTCGTGCATATTTGAAGTACTCATCAAAGTAAATAGCTGTTTCATATCAACCACCAAATATATATGTCATACAATTCAGATGAAAATTTCAGAGCGTCAATCTTATAAATGATCACCAAATAATCATTTACAAATTCCTTCTGGAGAGGTAGTGGACCCATGAGTTGTGCTGTCAGACTGCATTGTTATTTCCCTTTTTTTTCACTTTTTTGAGAATTTACCAACTTGGATTACCTGTTTCCTCCCAGCTGTCCCATTCTATTCTGCCCAAAATAGTCTCGACTCCAGTGGAGTAAGGTATGGTTAGTACAGCCTCAAGATGATGACTCTTTTTACCACCTAAAGTCGATGGGTGTTCATAGAAGAGGGCTACAATTAGCCAGACAATCCCACAAGATTATCTTGCAGGACAAATGACGATCAGAATACGAATAAGAAGAACCATGTTACTGCCGTTTTGTGAATCTGACAGAGGATAAGCAAAACTATCTTCCTACGATCAACGAAGGACAAGAAATATTGAAGAGGAAATTTAAAGCCTGGGAAAAAAAAGTTCTCTATAAGAGTGTGAAAAGATTGATGCCCCTCTGTAGGAGTTGGAGTTTGATAGAGATTACCTCCCCAGAGTGTTGGAACTTCTTCATTACCTCTCATGCTTCTCTCAATTGGGAGACCACCAACGTCCGGAAAAGGATAAAGTAGGATGTACGAAAAATCTCCCATTTATTCGACTCATACCCAAGATTATATTATAATGCACCGCGTTCTCCAGCTAGCCTAACCCTCTTCTACGTCACAGGTCTTGGGGGACAAAAATATTCAATTAATGACTACAATAACTACGACCTTCTCCGTAGAGAATCCGAGCAAGACGGTGCGATCAGACGCTCTTTTTTAACTACGAGATGGAGCACCATCAAGCAGGAAATTATTCAAATCTTAGACGAACTCTGGTTCCAAATACGGACAACAAGGAAATGATTCCATGGATAGGATGCCCTTACATAAAAAAAAAAAAGAAAAACACGCAGAAGAGGAAGAATGAACCCAGATCTAGTGGGTCGACTGCAGAGAGGAAGATAGAGCATAGCAGGTGTGTTCTCCATTAGTGGGTCGACTGCAGATTGAATCTTCTTGACGTATCATTTTTCCGGGGAAGATTGCGCTGAGAAAGGAGAACTTCAATGCAACTTCATTTCTCTGCAATGCAAATGCTCTAGGCTCATCGGTTTCCTCGACTATTCTTTGTTTCCCTTCTAAATTTCTCCCACGCTGAGCCCATTCAAAACAATGCCCGTTCCTACGTAGCAGTCATAACCCGGAAGACGAACGCATGGATGAAGGAGTTGGGAGTGGCGGGGTGCTCGCACTGACCTCCGCCGCCGATTTGACGCAGACCACCTTCTGCTGAACGCGACCGGAGGCCGAGAGGACCAGCGGGACGGTCCGCATGCGAAGGCAGGAGGAGTAGCCGGCGGAGGAAGACAACGAGGCGGCCCTCCTCGAGGACGCGATGACGACGGAGGAAGCCGGAAGCGGCGCCACCAAGGGGGCGCCGCGGCCACCGCAGGCGTAGTTCACCCTCGCAGCGGGGGGGGACAATGCGGCCGCCATGGGGAAGAGAATGCAGGGAGAGAACAGCCGGAGAGCGAGCAAGCGGGGGACGGAAAGATGAGGATAGCAGCGGAGCTCGTGGGCCCAGATGGGAGTCAACAGAAGAGTCGAAAAATCAGGTGGTTTCTCCCTTTATCTCCGTCATTCGAGTTGTGCTAAAGAACAGAATTTTGTGCTCAACTCTCTCTATCTCTTTCCCTCTATCTCATTAACAAAGTTTATAAACAAGTTCATTGTATATTAGGAATCTTTAAATTTAGATTATACAGGCGCTTCCCGCATGCCACAAATGACACGTCTAGAAATATGTTTCACGTAAGTTGGAAAGTAACTTCATTTAATCTCACTATATATATTAATAAAGTTAGGAAACTTAATTTGTATATATCTTAATATAGTTCTTAGGCATAATATACATCTTGATGAAGCTAAAACTTAGGCCTAATGTATAAATATATATTTAATATAGGTATTATATATTTATATATAATATATAGGTAGTATAATATAATAATACTAAATGACGATCACCCAATCATGACCAATCAAATTGTCGATCATGATCAGCAATTTTGGCTGATCAGATTGTTGATCTTTCTAATTGTTTCAATGATTGATCATGATCTCAATACCCTATATATATATATATATATATATATTCCCTCCCCATAAACATTGTGTAACTCCTCCCCTAGGGAATGCTTCTTGATTGAACTTTAATTAGGAGAAAAATGCTTATTCCCATTGAAATAGTAAATTTAATTGCCCTACTTTCCAAGGAGCGTGAGGTATTCAAGCAAATACAACTCATGGTTACATTAATTTGTAATTTCACATCAACAAAAAAATCCTATTATAGGGGTGGTCCACTACCTAGGACAACAAATTCCCCTCGCAATCACATGCAAGAGCCAAATGGGTAATTTGGAAAACCATCAAGCTTGCCAACTATTCTGAGTCAAATGAGACAAAATGTCTTGTGTGCTTCAAGCAGATATCTTATAAATTTTGTTGGGGTTTAACAAAATCATTGAAGTCAAGATCCTTATCATGGTTAGAGTTGAACTACTTAACATTGTAGCAAAATTGAATGCAAACAATGAAAAGAAAATTTTACAATAATTATTTTTTTCATTTGACTTATTCTTTAGAAGAGAAATCCATGTAAATCAAGTAAATGATTAAAAATAGTAATAAAATATTTAGCAAGTATTGATGACCAAAGTGACTAACAACATGATATAACATCATATGCTACGATACATCATATCAAAAGAATGACCAAGAATGTTCTGTGAAAAAAATAATTTTTATTATTTTATTAAAGGACCAATATAACATGGAGCTATTTCATTACATGTTGAAAATTCAATAAATAATTGACTTTGTACTCATGTAGAGTTTTGGAAAATAAAGGACTTAGTATTTTGTATCAATTGTAAAGAAAGACAAGTTGGAAAATGTTGTAATTGCTTGATTGTCATCATGCATTGGGAAAAAATATCATGAACAATGAGAGAGAACATTGTTTACATTCAAAATGTGAAAGTCTTTGGATCAATTACCTTTGTCAATCATAATCTTACTTGTGGGTCTTGAATCACAAAGTTATCAGAAAAAAAAAAACAAAGCTCAAGCTGTGAATCAACTATTATGACATTCATAGACGATAAATTACATTTAAATCATGGAACAAAGAAGACATCTTTGAAAATTAATTATTCATCTAATCTCACATCACCAATTAAATTAATTCAAAAATTAATTCCATTAAAAAAAACAATTGAATTCTATATTGAATGTAAATAAATAAATATATTAATGTTTGAACATATATATGTTGGTGCACTTGAATTAATCATTTAAAATTTTGTAAAGAAAGAGATAGGATTCAAAGTAATTGAGAGATAAATACTTATTACATAAGAAGATGATGTTGTATCTTGTTTATTAAAAAATATTGCAAATTAAATCAATATGCAGAAGTCATTATCATCACTCAATACTATTGATTTGCATTGAGATATTTAAAAAAATTGTAATCTCACTCATTTTTGCAAACCCAATTTGAGAAGAAGCATGATTGAGAAATATTGCAGGAAAGTTTGTGTCTAGTTTATACCCTAGTGGATAACTATGGAGTTTATAACATGTTATAACAATATGCTTGTAAAAAATTACAATTAGTATAATAAAAATAGTCTTCTCTCTATCCCAGATATTGCTAAAAGTGACCATAATTCTTGGTATTAATTATTTTTTTAGTAAATGGAGTAATATAAGATGCATAAATGTTAGGAGATGGTTGAATGTTTATCTACCTTTGACATTCTTCTTGATAAAAAAGTGAATAAACCCTTGTTTGTACAAGGAATGAAATCAAAAAGTAATTATCGGGGTCTAATTTTAGCATAGAAATCATATGTGCCCATAAAAAGTGACATCACATATTATAAGTTAAAGTAACTATTGAGTTCTTTAACAACTCAATTGAACATTTTTCGCAAGAACAAGCATTACAAAACAATGCTTATTCTCTAGGGAGACAAATACACCATTGTTAGATGCAAATTGATGTTGATAATACTCAAGGATGTTCAATATGTTGTTGGAACCTTGGTTATCTCAGACAAGAAGAAGACTTTTGATGACAATAATACTTTAGTCAGAGGAAGATAGGCACATTGTCTTCAAGCCTAAATGGCTGATGAGCTTGGGATGACGTTAGAGATGGCTTTGGAGAAGAGGAAGGATCTTGACGTAAATCCTAGTCATTGTCTAACACCTTATTACACAAGAAAGATATCTCATTGAACTCTTTGTTTTTCTAATCCATTAAGATGCGAGAGGGGACATTTTGGAAGGTTCTTGAGATGGGCCTGCCTATCTGAAGGAGGTAGGTGCATGGGGCTGGAAGTAGATTTTTTTTCCAATTTTTTATTTGGATACATGGGCATGTGTTAGCCCTTTGAAGATGGCAAGGAGTATTTACCTAAGACTATAAGAAAAAAATAGAAAACTTTTATTGGTCTTCGATCAAGTCTAATTAGCTTAGAAAATTCACAGTTATCTATTTATTTATAGTATTTTTTAAATAAAAAAATTTATTTTTATATTAGCTATCTGTGCACATGTTGATGACGGTGCTATTTTTTTCATTCTCTTCGGGGTGCAACCCTTTCAAAGAAGAGGGAGGTGTTGCGTGGTAGTCTAGGCTGGGCCGGGTCGGGCCGGACTGGGCTCTATCGAGCCCACCAACCTCCAACAGGCCCGGCCCACTGAGGACTGCTGAAAATGTTTTTTTCTTATAAAAAAAAAAGAAAAATCCCAGAGTTTGCGTGTTGATAAGCTGAATCCTGCCGTCCGATCCGATCTTGCGTGTTGAAGATCGTCGGATCCGATGCCTTGTTGTGATCCATTAGAACGACAGCCCAATGGGCTCATTGGGCCGGATGTTCGATTCTGACAGGCTGGCCCATCAACCTGATAGTGCTGGATCCGAAAATAGAACCTGGATTATATACTGATTCGGGTATCGGGTCTAGTTTCGGGCAGTGTTCGGTACCTGCCTGCGTTTCTTCCGACTTGCCGTCCAAGCCAACGAACAACAGCTTTTCCATAGCTTCTGCCTCTCTTCTCCCTCCCACTCTCACTCTTCCTGTAGAACCCTAGATTGCGGGGGAAGCGCGGCCTGCAGATCCTTCTACGGAGACTGTGGTACCGGAGATTGGGGGCGCCGCCTCAGGTTTACAATGTTTCTCACCAGGTGAATGAATAGCGGACGTTCTGTTTTCGGTCAATTCGAAATCTGATCTTCTCTTTGCCCTCCATTTCCCTCCTATATGTTACGGAAACGATCGGCCGAATTCTTCCCCGTGTTAATCTGGGTTTCCATGGGTTGCCTGTGGCTGCTCTCAGGACGGAGTATGATCGGGGAGTGAACACATTCTCTCCCGAGGGTAGGCTGTTCCAGGTCGAGTACGCCATCGAGGCCATCAAGGTGGGCACACCCGAGGAAGGGCGCGGAAATCTGAATTTTCGGATAGCTGATTTCGAAACATCTTCATTCTTCATTTTTGGTCATCTTTATTTGGTGCAGGTTTTGAAATTCTAATATTTTTTTCTTTCTCTGTCGTGTGATTAGTTGGGTTCTACGGCTATTGGTCTGAAGACGAAGGAAGGCGTTGTGCTTGCGGTCGAGAAGCGAATCACCTCTCCTCTTCTGGTCCGGACGCCGCGCCTATTTTCATTCCTTCTCGTTGTTTTTTGGATCTAACTTTTCTTCAAATTTGGGCAAAGGAATCCGTAATGTTATTTGAACTACGCACTACTGTAATTTTTAGTGTCGTAGGGAAAGATAAGAAAACACATGGCCGAAGGTTCTTTAGATAATTTCCCTCGGAGTTGTGTTTCGAGGTGCATACTGTTGATTAATCCTTCTGATGATGCTAAAGGATTCATGTCTTTATAGGAGACTCTCTACGTGATTTCTCCTAGAAAATAAGCTTAGCCTGTTTTAGCCTTTCTGACAGAGTCCGTCTGCCTTTGTGTATTGCTTTGCAACATAATCCTAGTTTTCTGCATAGACAACATTTATGGTCACCCTAGATTCATTCTAACATGCTCGAAAACCCTTGTATTCGTGCTCTCAAGTTGCTCAACCAGCTCGCGGAAGGTCTACCCACTTTTTACATTGTCAAGCAATACCAGTTAGTATCCAAACCCCAGGAGTGAGAGTTGAGACTTCAGATGATAGAAGCAGACGAGTATATTTTTAGCACAAGGAGGTCTTCTCCGATGTCATTAACCTCTGATAACAGGTCATTTTGTCATGCTCGAAGAAATGTATTCTAAGCGACAGAGAGTCCCCTTTAGCATCGATAGTATTTTTTGAACTTATGTGTGGTCCCTCACGAGTTAGCTGCATATTCTATGCCCCATAAATTTTCGGTGAGGCCTGGTTTGTAGCATTGCTACTGATTTCTTATTCAGTTTTCTCATATGTGATGGTAAAATTGCTGGTGAATCACACTACTTTGATGGATTAATTTTCCAGGGCAATGTTGTCTTACATTTTCGGTATTTTCTTAGTTAAGGGGTAATATTTTTGTTCTGTAAGTGACATAAATTCATGAAGCCTATTAGCATACTCGCTTCTGCGTGAATGAGGCCTTTAAAACCAGGCCCAAAACCCATGATTGCTCTTGTCCGTGTCAAAGCCTTATTTTCTATTGTGGGAAACATTTTTTCCTGCGGTGGAATTTTTCCTAACAGTAATGATTTACCGTGCCTTTGCACCACTACACCTTGCATGATTATTATTAGTTGTGAATATCTTCCTTAGCATGTTTCTTGATTCCCAGGATGGTAATTTCGCTAAAACGTGCATGGAGTCTACTTTACTCTATTAACTCTAACCCGCTTATAAATGTTCATTTTAGATAATCATTAAGCCAAATAATGCTATATTGAACGCATGGAAAGGTGGTTAGATCTTGTATCGGATATCTTTCATGAGAAAGATGATATCATCAATATGGTACCAATCAATTGGAGGGACCTGGGATGGGCTTTGAGTTGTAAAAAAAGAAGCTGATAGTTGAATCTATTTTGTCAAACAATCTTTTTTTTGGTTAGATTCTCCTAAGGGGAGCAATAATACCAGAAGGAATCTTTTCTTAAAGTGGTTTCTTCAGATAAATTTGAAATTATAGAGAAAATGTATCTCATGTAATACATATCTTAAGCACTGGTTTTGAATTGGATGCACATATTTCGATGTATTATCAAGTCCTTTTCAACCAAAAGGATTAAATCCACTGATATTAGTGTACGATAGCAGAATTTCGAGCTTTTCTTTTTTACTGATTTTCTGCTGTTTCCATTGTTGCTTGGAGGATTACTAGCAATGATAGGGACATGTATAAGTTTCTGATTTCGTAGGATTAATGCAGTTAAGACTTGAAGTGCTTTTCGTATGTTTTCTCTTAAACATTTGCATTTTTTTGTTTTCCTTCAAAATGTCTTGAACCCATCTCTTTCTGAGAGTTTCGTTCTGAGATTTTGCTAATTAATGTGGAAGGAATTTATTTTAGATGTTGGGCATGTTATTGATTGTGCAATCAGGATATCTAGTCTATTTGCTTTTCTTTCTTCAGCATTCTTTAGTTTCTTGAACTCAGAAGAAAAGTGTCTTTTATCCGACTCTCCAGGAGCCAAGCAGTGTGGAAAAGATCATGGAGATCGATGAACACATCGGATGTGCTATGAGTGGCCTTATAGCTGATGCGCGGACTCTGGTGGAGCATGCTCGTGTTGAAACTCAAGTACTGTCTAACTTCCTAATAATTTTATGCTGTGGTATTACTACTAATAAAGTGGACATTTACTAGAAAATTGGATTAAATGAACATCCGTTTTCATCAGAATCACAGGTTCTCCTATGGAGAAGCAATGACTGTTGAATCAACTACACAAGCATTATGCGACCTTGCACTTCGATTTGGTGAAGGAGATGAAGAATCTATGGTAATGATTGGTTCTGCTTTATAAGCCTTTTATTTTTTTGCCACTTCAAGAGACATTTGCATTGGCACAGGTGATGTTTTTATTATTGTTTGGTTTCACCTTATTTTCTGACCTTTCGTCAGATTAGTATTTATTTTGCATCCAGAAATATTTAATAGTTTTTTACATGATTGGAATGGTATTGTCCTTTCTTTCTCACATTCACCTCTGATTTGTGATTCCTAATCTAAGACAGATTTCCTTTCCAGTGAATGTCTGATTGTTAGGAAAAAGGAGAAATCATGTTTTAGTAGCCCTTGGTATATTTATGTCTGTGTGGAGATGAGTACCTTCCTTAACATCGTTGTCCATTGCTGTCTCCCTGCTCGAGTTGGAGGTTATTTAGAGTTATGCGAGGAAAACTGACGTGCGACCCCACTCTTCTTGTCGTCTTGAAACAGATGTCGTTCGTTGTTGTCTTTGTCATTGTGTTGTGATTGGTGCTATTGATTGGTCAACTTTAACGGGGAGAATATAGAATTTTGCCTTTCCGGTAAAACTTTTAGTACCTTAGTGTCCTGAAGACAGGAGAGTCTGATGTCTAGCGGTGTGACAGACTGGAGGATTTATGTTTTCCGTTCAGTTTCTTTTAGTGTCAGACGGTTGATAGACGTTTCTTTTAGCGGTAGACGTTTCCATCTCAGGGTGGAACCTATTTTTGTCCGCCTCTCTGGGCCGCATAGGGAAGATTTTGCCTCCTAATCTGCTACCCCTGCAGTGTTGTGTTATTTATTTTCATACCTGATGTTTTTGGATTGGGAACATGCTTGTTAGGTTTGTATTTCTGGGCTCTTCCTTGAAGATTCTATTATGGGCAAATGAGTACGATCACTGGCTGGAAAAGGTCCCTGGAGTTTGTTAGAAGCACATTGCGACTAGTTGGCTACCTTTTGGCCTCATTGAATCGATTCTAGTTAATGTCTTTAGCTGGAACCGCATAAGATCCTTTCTCTCAGGCATGCCACTGAGTTAGTCAATTATCGGATGCTGCTGGGGTACTCCGGAGACACAGTACTATGTGGGAATCTCGCAATCAAGGTGGTCAGGAACTTGTTAGATTGGGGAAAGAATGCTTTAGTAAGAATTTCCAAAGACATGCTTTTTGAGATATCCGAGGTTAAGAATGAAGAGTTGGGAAACAGTTACTGAAAGTAAGTCCGAATCTGTCATTGATAATTCCAGCGCAATGGAAGGAGATTAATAGACCTTTTCAAAAATAGGATGCAATGTCATTGGTCTGAGTGGGTATCCTTGAGAGACAGTGGGTGCTGTAGGTAGGCATTAGGAAAGTGTCTTCCAAAAGGCACTTGGCTATCTTGAAGGATAAGTTTGATGATGTAATTATCAATGTGATGGGTCAACAAAAAAAATAAAGAAAAGAAGACGTCATTCTTCATTGGTAGTTGATGTATATGAAGGATCAGCTTTGAGCACGTATATTTTTGCACTCATCACCAATTTGACGAGTGAATTAGATGGAGTACACATGGTTACTATTTTGTTAGCATTGAAAAAATGCTAATAAAAAATTATGGAGCCCTTTACAGATTTGGTTGGTGGAATAGTTAACAACATAAGTATGGTTGGTGGAAAACATATTTTGTGGGTTACAGATTAGAGAGTCAGCTTCTGGCCTGTACATCTTTGCCTTTGTATAAGTCAGCTGCAGTTATCAAAAGGGTGATGCAAACTGAAGAATATAAGGTGTGGCAACCTAGATATTCATTTGAGAGTTTCTGCATTAGTGGGAATAAGATGGAATAATAGATGCAATTTTGGTTGACAACCATGCTATTCGGTTGCAGAATAAGTAAGAACCTTTTAAAGTGACCTTTTGTGGTATAGAAGGACATGGGAAGGATACTATTTGATTTAAGACCTCTATTTGGAAAATGGAAAATACATCATTGAGAAGAAACTTTGGTTCTTGATTCTCCGCTAGAATAATTGAAAAACTTTGATTAGGTTGATCGTGATGTGTTAAGTAAAATATATAGCGACGAAAAAGAAATTAAATGGACTTTGTTAGCTGAGATACTTTTAGTTTAGGTGGGGAATAAGAAAAATGATTTATACTCGATGATCATCTGGAAGCTGGGCTTAATGGTCGATATGGGGTTATCCTGTCACATGGGCAACAAAAAAAGGGCGCATTAAGTCCAAGAACAGCCCTTGGATCTGATAGATACCACATTTGACTTTTCAGGGTGACGGTCTCAAAATCAAGTGCGATAAGCCCCCGTTGTTCTTCAGAATGTAAATAGCTTGAAAAAAGTTGTTTTGAGATAGTCTCTTGTATCCGGCAAAGAAGATCAACCAGCAGAACCCCCCCTTTTTTTTCCCTCTCCCTCTCTCTTAGAGCTGGCAGAGAGACTAGAAAGAATTTTTAGTGCAGCCAGGAAAGATTTATGTCATCCCCTTGCATTGTTTCTGAGATTTATTAGCTCGGCTCTGTCTGTGGGAAGTGGCCCCATGGCTTAGATAAAATTAATTGTCATTTTTTTATCATACATCTCATGGAGTAAAGACTTTTTTACGAAGTTCTTTTGTCATTCCATGGTCAATGTTAGGATTGCCTCTGCCGTTGCTCTCATTCGATTCTTCTTCTTCGATGTAGTCTCGACCTTTTGGAGTCTCCCTTCTGATTGCTGGACACGATGAGAACGGACCCAGTTTGTGAGTCTCCCTCTCAATTCGACCTCTCTCTCTTGCCTTCCTTCCCATTGGAATCATTGCCATGAATGGACTGCCGTTGACCGTGCATACCATCAGCCCTAGTGGCGGCCAACCCACTTCTTTGGTCGTGGCGGCCTCGGGCTGGCCCTAGTCAGACAGCCGCCCGTTGACTTGTTTCTTCTCTACTTTATTCATGCAGGTACTACACCGATCCTTCAGGCACATTCTGGCAGTGCAATGCAAAAGCCATTGGGTCGGGCTCCGAGGGAGCTGACAGCTCTCTGCAGGAGCAATACAACAAGGTAAGGAGCCCTCTCTTCTTCCATGGAAAATTACTCAAGAGCCCAGAAAAATGAGCTCTGTTCTTACCTGGGCCCGCTGTCGTATATCGTTTTAAAGGAAACGGGCAAATAGGTTTTTTTTTATAATTTTATTATTTTTTTAAATGCAGGAATTGAGCCTTAAGGAAGCCGAGACGATAGCGCTGTCCATCCTGAAGCAGGTGATGGAGGAGAAGGTATGTTCTTCCTTTGAGAACTGACCACGAACGAGGTTGGGGGGGTTCTCTGCGGGCTTTCATGGAGTTGACTTGAGATCTGATGTGGCCAGGTGACTCCGAACAATGTCGACATCGCGAAGGTGGCCCCCACGTACCATCTGTACACCCCTACTGAGGTGGAGGCCGTCATCAATCGGCTGTAGAGAGGGAGAGAGAGAGAGAGAGAGAGAGAGAGAGAGGAACTGGCCAAATTGGGTTCTCTCTCGTTGGAAGGATTCTTGCTTCCAGTTTGGATTCGGAAGGCTGCTGCTGCTGCACCTGGCCTTGCCCAGTTAACCTTGTCTTGATTGCAGAACCCTTTCCTTCTGTCTTTCTTTCCTTGTTTCTTTCTTTGGACTCGTCTACGAAGAAGAAAGGGAGGACTCTGGTTCTCCGTGGCCACTTCGGACGACCCCCTCATGAACATGGGTTCAACCATAATAGATTCGGATTCTTGGACAGCAGTCAGTCTTATATCATGATATAATTCAGATAGTAGTTGCCGGATTTCTTTTTAGAGTTCATTTTAACGTTCCACTCATTATACATATATATATGAATTAATACTTTTAGGCGGTGATTGAGTTGTTGCTGGTACAGGTTTTTTTTGTGGGGCTCTCTTTAAGAAATAATTATTTTGGGGACTTTTAGCCTTATTTATGTACGATTCCTAGATGGACATGAACTAGTTCATCAATCAATCAATCATTTCAGGGGATTTTGGGATTTTTTGGGCGTCTAAATTCCCAAAAATGATTGATTGATTGCCCTATTTAAGCCCACCTTTTTTTTTGGGTAGATAGATAGACAGGTAGATGAGGGGGGTGGAGTAACTTTGCAATTTCAAAAAATAAAGGTACATCAATTTACAGTTGAATTTTGGTTAATTCGGCCTTAGAGATATGCATTAAACAAAATGATGGGTTTTAAGACAAGGAAGATAAGCTACAAAAATGAAAAAAAAGTATATCAGTTATTGAAATAATTATGGGGACTTAAAAATAACTTTCTCTGTTTTTGGCCCTGGAATGAATGAAGAGGGGAAAGAGCTTGGCAGAAGCAGCAGCTCGGCAGATCCTCCGGGGAAGGGGGAGCAGGGAGGGGAGAGGGGGAGATGGGGAGCCGATCACCCGCAGCGTCGAGGTGGCCATTCGCAGCGATCCTGCTCCTCCACGCCGTAGCTGTCCTCCTCTTCACCCGGGGATTCCTCCTCACCCGGACAGAGCTTCCCTTCTACAGCACCTGCTCCGACGTCTCCCTCTCCCCCTGCTCCCCCTCCTCAACAGGCTCGTCCCCGCCTTCTTCTAATGGCACGTCACCGGTCGATATGGGCGGCGGTGCCGGCAAGTGTTGGACCAAGCCTACCGTCGACCGTCTCGTCGTGATTGTCCTCGACGCCCTCAGGTGAAATACCCACGTTTGTTGGCCTCACTCTGAATCACGCATTGCTTCAGGTGCTGAAAGCTGGTGCATGCTTGAAAATTTTTACGAGGGATCTTCTGATGCATAATTCTAAACTAAACACTATGTTGGGGCAACGGTCAAGTTTCGAGGCCATTTTTTGAAAAATTGTTCCAGCTACTGGGCGTAATGTGCTACATTAGCGATAAAATGTCCGCTGCTGGCGGAGTTTTATCCGATGATCTTCTTTATGAGCGGACAGCGCGGGCCATCGGGGTTGGTGCTGAGTAGGGGATGTGGGGGGACGTATGCCATAAAGACAGAAACCGGCGCCGAGGAATTGGGTAGATTCAGGGTCGGAAAGCGTACCAAATCGGATGCTTCAGGTTTCGTGTTGACGTTAATATGGAATATTCCAGTTCGGAATCGCTTACTAGATTCTCTGGTAATGTAAAGTGAATCCCGGTTGAGAATTCGTCTTGAACATTTAAGAGGCTCTGCCAATGAACGGAACGATGGCGGCTTTATTACCTGGGCAGTTCTTGTTGCTTGCCTTTACGATCACCTCCTTCTGTAATTCTCCTGGTTGAGGATGGTTCGATTTAGTCAATTGGTCTAATCTGCTGTGAATTTTCTTCTGTTATCTTTTAGCTTCTTCGTAGCTACTAAAGAAGACCGTGGAGCGCGTTAAGACATTATTTTCTTTAAACCTCTATTCTTGCCTGGATAGAGTTTCTTAACATCTTTAATACTGATACGAAAAAGAGAGGGGGGGGTTTGTGGGAGTGAGGCAGCAAAGGACTCCAGACTCTTCTATCTGTATTGGGAGGCCTTGTATCACCATCCAATTCTCAAGAAAGCTCTGACAAAAGTAGTCATAGCACAAATATACAGTAGTTTATTATTATTTTTTTTTGAGAACTTAGTATGAAGAGAGGTTGGCTTGCAAAAATCCGACGTCTATTGATTCAGTAAGAGACTGAAGAGACTAGTCCTTTTTTCCCTGGTGACATGAATTCCTCCAAAATCTTGGTCGCTGGAATATATGTTGATAACGGGACAATCCAAAGAAGATCACCAGTTTAACGTCACTTAAAAATTTAACATTTTATTATAAAGCCTTCTGAGTTTCTTCTACCTTTGATGCCTCTTAGTTGTCATAAGCTATGGTGGAAACGGAATGTTTAAGTGGGAGAAAATAGTTGAAATCCTAATCAAGTGAGTAAATGCAACGATTATCCAATTTTTTTGGAGAAACAACTTTTTATCATTTTATCCAATGCAGAAATTTGGAAGGAAAGTCTCTATTTTCTATCTTTTAGATTTGTGGCTTGCCTTATTTTGTGCCTTTCTTCTAGATTCCGAGTTTCACTTGAAGGAGTCACAGTTGAATATGCTAGCATCTAGTCTGTTCCATTTAATGCTTTATAAATGTCTCAGACAATGGTCATTGGAGAAAGCTTTGTTACTTTTAGCTTGTCTGTATTGTTAAAAACTGTTCAAGAAGAGAAAAATGTAACAACAAATGAGTGATTCTATTAAATCATATATGTATGCCTATCCTGGGTTTAAACATCATTATGGCGGATTCTTAGGACCTGTACTTCCGCAATTAGTCCTCAAATGGAGAAGAGAAGATGGTTAGGTGTAGAACTATGTGTTCTGCTGGAAGCAGCGGTAGTTAAATTTCAGAAAGTCTCCATTGAATTTCATTATCAAGCTATGTGTGCTTTGTTTGCTGAAGTACTAATTTTTCTACCCTGCCCCGCAGATTTGACTTTGTTGCGCCCAGCATATTCTTTGATGGTTAGTTTTTTTTACGATAGTTCTGGTTAGATGTTGTGCTTTCTCTTTGTTGTTCACAGGTCCTTTAGACATCTGTTGCATGCTGTGTCATGAAAGATGCATAGTGTTGTGTTACATTTATATTTTATAAAATTATTAGTCACATGGCCTACTCATTTTCTTCCAGAGGCAAAACCATGGATGGACAAACTGACGGTGTTGCAGAAGCTGGCTTCAGATGAGGGATCATCTGCTAGGATATTTAAAGCCATTGCAGATCCGCCAACAACAAGCTTACAACGTCTGAAGGTATTTTTCGCCATTTCAAAATTTTTACCTGTGATGGATTTTCATGTAAGCCTACTATTCCATGAAATGAATACTAAAAATAGTTACGTCAACGAAGTGATTTGTTGGAGTAAAATATTTAGGGTTTGACAACGGGAGGACTTCCCACATTTATTGATGTCGGGAATAGCTTTGGAGCTCCAGCAATCATTGAAGACAATTTGTTGTATCAGGTTTTTTGTTGTTCTTCTTTTTGCCATCTTGTCATTTTTCTTAACTATTATGATTGTGATTGTCTTGTTAATTTATTTTTCGTTGTATCAACAGTTGGCCAAAAATGGAAAAAAAGTTTTAATGGTTGGTGATGATACCTGGTTGCAACTTTTCCCAGATCTCTTTTATGAAGCTCATCCTTATCCTTCATTTAATGTTAAAGATCTTCATACGGTACCATAAACCTCCATTACTTCTTGTTGAAGTTCATCTTTCACTTTCCTTGAATGGCATTGTTACAAGAAGCTTCCTTTGTTTTCAAATGAGAATAATGTTGACCACCTTGTTGACTCATATATGACAGTTGTCATGTTTTCTTGCGTTTAGGTGGATAATGGTTGTCTGGAGCATCTTTTGCCATCGTTGCATAGGGAGGACTGGGATGTTCTTATTGCTCATTTCCTCGGTGTGGTATGTTGGACCTCTTGCTTCCAGAAGGAACAAGATAAAAAATTGGACTCTTTTCGTGTTTCCTGGTCTTTGCCAAAAGATTGGGTCAAAAGTGATTAGTACATTCATTTGACTTCCATGGTATAATTTTGATTTCTTAGACATTTTCTACCGCCATCCTCCTCAATTTTGATCTTACTACTGGGGACTCTCTAGGATAAGTTGTATCAGGATAGTTTCTTGATTAACCATGAAACTATTTTATTTTTGCTGATAAAGCTTCTTTTATTAGTCAAACTGGCTCTAAATATTCCTTATTTTTAATTTTTTGGGAAAATTTTTGATATCTTATCAATATTTATTCTCTTCTCTTTTTGAGCATTTCATTAGTACTTATATTTACCTTGGTAATTTAATTCTTTCCAAATCATTTTTTATTTTTTACTTTTTCTGTTTTTAGATATGAATTCATCCCTACGTATTTCCAGGGGCGTTTCATAAAGTATTCGCACTGAAAAGTCCTGGATAGTTATCATTTTCCTTTTTGTGCTAAGTTTTTAGTTATTTTGTATGAAAAAGGAAGTATAATGGCTATTGGTATATTTGGTGGGAGGAAATTCATTTGTTGAAATTTCTCTCTTTACTCTTGGTTTTGAGTTCACTCTGCTAGAGAACTTACATGATCAACATGTTACGACCTCATTAATGAAGTGTACATGGCAGAATAGGGAGACACATGCACAGCACGTGGGAGAAGCTTCAGGGGACTTCCACAGACTGGAAGTTTCAGATGAGACTGATAGAGGACTATAAATAAACCTGAAAGGAACAGAACAAGGCACGGAAGAAGTCCGCACTAGGAGGCCAGGAAATCCTCTCGAACCAATTTCCTACCCTTATCTTTCCCTTTTCCATTTCTTGTACTGTGATAGAACCGTCATCATGACGTTCTATCTTGTCAACATTTACTTGAGTGATAATCTATGCTACTTGTTCCTTTTCATCTGTTCAGATCCGATCCTCCTGAAGAGGATCATACCACAAAACTAGGAATAGCAGCGAGAGAATGATCTATGAAGAATAGAGAGGGAACTGGTAACTGAATGTCCATTTATTCTTTGAGAGTTAAATTGGCAAGTGAATGCTGTTGGGAATGTAGTATACTGTAGATTTTAGATTTTGTTGATTTGGCGAATTGGATGGACGATGATAATCTGGTATGACTCCGATAATAACATATCAGTGACGTCATAAGAAGGGTTCCCAACTGACAGAAGGTGAACCGATGGGGTCAGTAACCGACAGAGGAGTGGGACCGACGGGGTCAGTAACAGACAGAGGAGTGGGACCAGTCCCAAGAAACGGTTAGTGGTAATGGCAAACGAGAGACCAATGAGGTATAAGTAGGGAGGGAGGTTGGCAAGAGGGGGCATCCGGGGAGAACGGACCTAGTGGAGAGTGGGAGGATCTCTCGAATATCCTCCAAGGTGATCAGTCACTCCGACTGGTCATTTCTACCCTCAGTGTTCTTGTTCTATTGTACCTTGTTTCTTTGTTCTAGGAGTGCTTCCTTTTCAGTTCCAATTGGTGTTCTACCAAATTGGTATCAGAGCCAGGCGATCCTTGTATGGTCAAGAAAGCAGCAACATCCAAGATGGACAAGGTCGAAGCTCGTATGGAAGAGCTCCACACCGAGCTACAAAATCAGAAGGTTAGGGCGGAACGACATCAAGAAATGATGGAGCAAATCTTGCTCCATCTCCAAAATCTTCAGGTAGGAAAGCTCTCATCCATTCCATCAGGAACAACACAACCGCCAAGATCTAGTGAGGAGGGGGCTTCGGCTCCAGATCCTCCACTGGCAGCAGTGATTGCTGCAACAGAGGCATCGGGGCCAAGAAAAGGGGAATTATTGACGGTTACGGGTGAAAATGACTATTTCAAGCAACCATTTGCGCAGGTTACAAATCCTGCAATTGATCCTCTCAAAGAAGGTTTAGTTATGTCACTAGAGGTGAATCTTGGAAAACAAGGAAATATTTTGGAGGTCGGGCCTCGAAATGCTACTCAGGTTATTCTTTCTAGTCCTGTGTTGAAGGAAGATGAACTTGAAACGTTAATGAAAGATACTGCGCTCAAGCCCCAAGTGCTGCCAACGTTCTTCAATATTGGCAAAGGTATTGATGGCTCATTACAGAAGGCACTGGAAGAACTTTGTGAAGCTGTTGATGAAGCAGTTCGTAACAGATCACAGCTGCTTATACTTTCTGACCGCTCTGAGGAGATAGAACCAACTCGTCTTGCTATCCCTATATTTCTAGCAGTTGGTGCTGTTCACCAGCATTTGATCCAAAATGGTTTGCGCATGTCAGCTTCCATTATCGTTGACACTGGTCAGTGTTTTAGTACTCATCAATTTGCTTGCTTGATTGGACATGGAGCCAATGCAATTTGTCCATACTTGGCATTCGAAACATGCCACCAGTGGTGGTTGAGTACAAAAACAGTTAATCTTATGAAGGACGGGAAGATGCCTACTGTGACAATGGAGCAGTGTCAGAGGAACTTTTCCAAGGCTATTAAATCTGGTCTTCTCAAAATTCTCTCAACGATAGGTATCTCCTTGCTTTCAAGTTACTGTGGAGCTCAGATATTCGAAATTTATGGACTTGAGCATGATATCGTTGATTTTGCATTTCGTGGAAGTGTCTCAAAGATTGGGGGCCTCAACTTTGACAAGTTGGCAAGGGAAACCCTGTCCTTCTGGATGAAGGCCTTTTCAGAGGATACGTCAAAGAGACTGGAAAATTTCGGTTTCATACAATTTAGAGCTGGAGGTGAGTACTATGGAAATAACTCTCAGATGTCGAAGCTGTTTCACAAGGCAGTTCGTCAAAAAGTGAAAGTGCCTCTGCAGTCTACCAACAGCATCTGGCTAGTCGTCCCGTAAGTGTTCTCAGAGATCTTCTTGAATTCAACAGTGATCGAGCACCAATTCCTGTTGGGAAGGTTGAGCCCGCCTCTTCAATAGTTGGGAACACCTGCCAATATGGCGTGACTGGCGGCCAGCTCTTTGTGAGTGGTAAAACCAGACTTGATGCAAGTTGGGCATCAGTGAAACTGATTCAAGAGAGGTTTCCGGATTTTCAACTTGAGGACAAGTTGAATGATAAGGAGGGGAGTAATGGTATGACTCCGATAATAACATATCAGCGACGTCATAAGAAGGGTTCCCAACTGACAGAAGGTGAACTGACGGGGTCAGTAACCGACAGAGGAGTGGGACCGACGGGGTCAGTAACAGACAGAGGAGTGGGACCGGTCCCAAGAAACGGTTAGTGGTAATGGCAAACGAGAGACCAATGAGGTATAAGTAGGGAGGGAGGTTGGCAAGAGGGGGCATCCGGGGAGAACGGACCTAGTGGAGAGTGGGAGGATCTCTCGAATATCCTCCAAGGTGATCAGTCACTCCGACTGGTCATTTCTACCCTCAGTGTTCTTGTTCTATTGTACCTTGTTTCTTTGTTCTAAGAGTGCTTCCTTTTCAGTTCCAATTGGTGTTCTACCATAATCTTTGTAACGATAGAAAATTCATTGAAAAATTGTTTTGTATTGAAGCATTTGCTGATTACAATGAAAGAGAAGTGTAGAACTTACAAACACAAAACTACCTTATGCAATCTACAGCAGCCTGTGACAACCTTAATTGACCTAGTACTACTGATTCTTACCAATGAAAGTCCTAGTAATAGATCTCATAGAAGCCTAGTAAGAAGCTGATATCATGAAATCTAGGGGGCAGAGAAACAAATTTATCTGTAGATAATGAGGATGTTAGAATAAAAAATACAGATTTATTTGTGGATAACGAGGACGTTAGAATAAAAAATACGAGGTAAACTAACTAAATTACCCGTATTGCTGATTATAATACAACTCAGTTGGTGTGTAAATAAAGTGGTGAGTGAAGAGATATATACTATTCTTCGGAATATCCAGATGATGGTGCAAAATACCAGTGGTAGGGGATAAGACACTCTTTAAAGTAAAATACGTTTAATTATGTCCTCTTGGATTCTTGTTGTGTATGACTATTTAGCCTTCATAGTGAGACTCGTGACTACATCGTGTGAGTTGTGTGAGGTTGGTGCCCTTGTCAAATTGGCTATGTTGTAATCATGTCATGCTCTAGGGCTTGTCAGTGGTTGATAGCCTTCCACGGAAGGGAACTTGATCCCCCCTTGATCGTAAAAGAGAGTAAATCATTAGTTGTGGTTTTAAAATGCTGCTTGGCTGCCATCGAAGTAGAACAAGTAGAGGAAGAATATGAGACACGAAAAAAAAGGTAAGCAAACGAGAAAAAGAAAGGATGGAGAAGAGTAGATGGAAGATAAACAAAGTCTTACAGCTGTCAATTCACTGACCTGCTATTTCTTTTCTTCCTTTTATTACCTTTGATGACTGACTACCGGTGAATAAGGGATTGGTTTGGGGGATGTTGAAGTTACGGTGTTGGAAAGTTCTTTTAGAAAAGTTTATGGTTTGTTCATTTTGCCTAGATCAATCAATTTACTTTGCCTGCATCTCTCGTCTGGTGTTGTTCTTGTTCTCCCCTTCCCACTGCTAATCTGTTGTTTACATTTCATCTTACCTTGTGACCTATGCCAATGACTGAGCTATCTTTTATTGTGTCTCCCCTGGTCATATTGACTGATCTCCTTGATGATACTGTTAGCTACAGGTTTAAGGGTCGTGACTCTCCCTGTTCCCTTTCCTTGCTGTTATGGATGGAGGATAAGCGGGATGACACTGCTAACCTCATGATCATAGCGTTTCTTTCTGTCTTTTTTCGTTCTTTCACGAGGTGGGTTATGGTGGAGCAGGCACTATTCAATCATGACATCACCTAATCAAGTCGGTCCCTTCAATTCCCTGGAAGTCCAGGCCTGAAACTGGACCCACATTCATAGAACATTGCCAGTTATTCCGTAGATTCGGACGAATCTTGTTGACATGTTAACTTTGTTGGGTTTTCAACTTCCTGCTTTGTCTCCTCTGAACTGGATTTTTTTGCATTCTTTTCTTTAGCGTTGTAACTTACTGCTCAGAGGTTAATATATACCAGTGTCTGAAAACGAGCTATATATTGGTTGTTTTGCCTTAATGCAACTTTGAGCTTCTGCATTTGGTTCAGGATCATGCAGGACATATTTTCGGTGTTGATTCGTCTCCAATGATTGAAAAACTGGAGCAATACAATACTATTTTAGAGGTATTCCCTACGTAAATTTTTGGTTAATCTTGCTCTTTTGTTATTTGTTTCTGTTTCTGTTGGGAAGGTCTTGTGGTGGCAGTGGTCAAATGAAGTGTTTCTTTCTTATGTTGTTTTGTCATGCAGTTTACAGGGGTTAAACTATTTGTTTCAGACTATATTGACTTATGCTCTTTTTTCACTTCATCTATTACGTTCTTCACTTTCAGTTCTATTTTTCAGAATGTTATTGAAATCCTGAGGAGTCACTCTGGGCCTGGTGGTCTTCATGAGAACACATTTTTCGTGGTGATGGGGGACCATGGCCAAACAATCAATGGTGATCATGGTGGTGGAACTGCTGAAGAGGTCTGTGCTTCATATTAGGCCATTCTTTATGTTCACATGATCCTGATTTTAACTACCTCTTGCAGGTTGAAACATCACTTTTTGCAATGAGTTTAAGGAGTTCCCCTTCATTTTCATCTATTCCCGATGGCCTTAACTGCAAACAAGATCTGGTATGTTTTCTTCCCGCAATGCTTATTCCGATGTTGTTTGAGAATTCTTTTCCTTATTCAAGTTAGCTCCTTGACCGAATGCTCAATTGACTGATATCCTCTTTCTCTGCGTCATTTAATCCTCCTTGCATGTGTCTTGTGTCTAACATCTGTTCTGTCTCCTTGCATGGATAGACAGGAGGTTTGAATGTGTGGATGTGCTTAAACAAAACAAAGCTTCATACATGAGAATAAAATACAGTAGTTAAAATTGAAGCCATTTTTAATCTTACTGCAACATGAGTTTCTGAATGATATAGTTCTTACCTTGTTCCATGGAGGGATTTTAACCATTTTAATCTCTTAACTGCTCTACTCTTATGGGCTTCTCCTCCCTTCTTTCTTATTCCACTGAAATCTAGTTTACCCACTTGTGATTAGAGTTACAAATTGGTCAGTACCCAGTTGAAGACCTTGATAAGATGATACCTGACTTGTGACTCTGTTTTCCTGCGGAACGAAAACGTAGAACTTTGAGCTGAGACTTCTAGAAGTTTTCTGAATGTTGTCATTTTCTTGAATGAAATTCTGCCTGCTGTTATACATTTTCTTTTCCAACACATCCTGAGTTTGTAAGACCAAGCTGAAATCATAGAGGGAAGGGATGCCAGAGAGACTCCCATCGTAGAATGATCTTTTGCTAGTGTGTCGGAAGAGAGTTTAATCATTGATTTCCTATCAAAATGTGGGTTCTTCACACGAAACAAAAGCACTAACCTTGGCTCTTTACATTTACTAATGGGGCTACTTTTCGCCAAGGGAAAACAGTCTGATAGCTGCGGATCTTGTCTCTGAGCATTTTTTTCCCAGATACCTCCGAGAATGGTCAGGAGCATATTTCAATAAGAGACCAGAGTTTTTGAATCAGATCACAAAACGAACTGTTGAGGAAATCTATTATGACTAGATTAATGCAGTTAACATACATTTGTTGGCAAAATGCTTGTAGATGCCTCAAATACCATTGGTTTATAGTTAGCATCTTCTTGTTTAAATGAGCAGCATGTGAAGGAGATCCTTTTTCTCAGACATCCTTTAAATCATTCAGGCATAAAGATTTGTTAGGGCATTTTTACTTTGCTTCCAAATTGGAGTGCTATAATCGGCTGTTTTGAGCTGAAATCGCTTGAATTTACGAGCAGCCTGTTTTCTGAACTCTCAATATGTTATCTTTGTGAATTTGTTTTTCATGCTTCATAGGTTGTTCATAGGATCATTCAGTCATTGTCCATTTAAAGCCAGGTCTATACATTTGACAATGGTTTCTTTTGTATTTCCATGAAGATTTTCAATAAGCCTTAACATTATCATTTACACACTACATTGATCGTCATCAACTATGGTTGAGAATGAAAATCATAATTATTTGTTGCGTAACGAGTGTGGCAACCAGTATGAAATATGTTCCTTAGAATTATGTGATGAAGTACCTCTAAGTTTCTGTTTCAGATATCTTTTACCCACGTGAAGAAACCATTATTGTTAATTCTTTCTAGTTTTGACTAATCTTTGTGAAATTCTGAATTGTCAGGACGGGAAACAAAAGTGTGTCAGTTCCATGCAACAGGTTTTGGTGATCTTGATTTCTTTACTTAACGCCGGTTGTTTTCTTTTACCTTATTTTTTTGGCTTTCGTTCTTTATGCAGCTTGATTTTGCAGTAACCATGGCAGCTCTCCTAGGTGTTCCTTTTCCATTTGGAAGGTGTAGTCAGATTTTCTTAAGATTTTTTTTCGTTCAAAATGATGATCTTATAAGTTTTTATTGTAGATGTCAGCATTTAGTTATGCGTTTCTAGATGGTATTACTGTTGTACATCAGTGGGCTTAGTTATATTACGCAATGACAATTAATGGTGGGATCTCACATTTAAATGGACTATCTTTATTCCAGGGATGTTCTAGCTTTTATTTCTATTGGTCTTTATTTCTTTGGTACATATTGACCCCCCCATTTCTTGCTTCTGTTTTCATTATTTTTACTAAGTTCCTGACTCTAAGACCTTGAAATCCTGACTTGGCGGGTCCAACTCAGGTGAGTTGAGTTAGTCTGACCGATTTAAATTCCATTATCCGTTATTGTTAGATACTTCATTGTCATTGGGGTGTTGTAAGTTTCTGGAGAACAAGAGAGGAAGATCTGGCAGAAAGGTAGAAAGGGGTTTTGCCGCCTGTTATTGAATAACAAAAACAATAAGGATAAACGAAGAGGAAATACATAATTATTTGATCAATATAAACCAGATGACGCCCACCTATTGCTCATTATTAGTGTCATCCACCGTGGAGGAAAAAAGAAATGAGATGAAGATAAAGAACAATGGAAGAGGAGTGGGTCATACCTAGCTTCTGCCATCATTGTCGCTAATTCCTTTTTCTTCTCCTTTTTAATTGCCTCTCCACCTGGTCTTCGCTTTTATCCTTCTTTTGTGAAATTTTTGGTTTCTGATGATTGCAAATTGGACAAAAATATTTAAAAAACTTTTAATCCCTTTAACCTCACATTTGAAACTTTAAAATACACCCTTAAAAGTCATAAATACATCCTTATTTTTTAGTTTTTCTTTCCGAATGATCTTGAGTTGTATTACAGTGGCACGTGAAATATAAAAGGGGCCATATGTGGGTTGGTGTGATCAAGGACAAACTTGGCTAGATACGGGAACTTTATATTGGTTTGGTTGATTTTTTACCTAGCTGGCTTGATTTTCAGGAGAAATAATATTTGACGTCCTGTAATTTGGAAAGCGTGTTTATCTCATTTTTCCAGAGATCACAGAATCATGTCGTATCCTGGAAATGGGATCGTCTGTCAGGACATTGACTTGTTTGCCCAAAATAACCATATTTCTTTGTTCCACATGTGTTGTGACCATTTGAGTTGTATTGAGAAACAAATTCTAAATTAATATTAGGTGTAACTGCTGGATTTGTTGGGAAACGTTGCAAATGCCAAGTTTTGTGCCGATTCTTTTGTGATTATACATTGCAGCTTGATACATTTTTTCGTTCCGATTTTCCTTTGATTTAGCATGTACGCAATTACTCAGCCACAAACTTTGATCTTGGGCTGTCTAACATTAAGCATATAAAAAAATGTTAAGAAGAACAGAAATTTGTGTGAAGAAAAACAGAAAAGTAGAAAGAAATAGGTTGGTTCATAAAATGCAATGATTTTCCTTTGTTCCGTTTTCATTGCATTGTTGTTTGCTTCTAATGCTTCAATTCTTTCATCTGAAACTTTAGGCGCCATCGATTGTGTTGGATCGTTGGCTCTAATACCAGATGATGTGATTCTCTTTAGGAGGATTAGATCTGAGGGATGAGAAGAAAACCATAAGGATGGATTGCTGTAAATGTCCAAGAAGATAGAATGTCGGAATGATGGTTCTATCACCGTACAGGAAATGGTAAAAAGAAAACTGAGGATGGGAAATGCGTTCAAGAGGATCTCCGGGCCTCTCCTAGAGTGGACTTCTTCCGTGCCCCTTTTGTTCCTCCCAGGTCTATATTAATAGCCCTCAGTCGGTCTCATCTGAGACTTCCAGTCTGTTGAAGTCTCCTGAAGCTTCTCCCATGTTTTGTGCATGTCTTCTTCTGCCCTGTACACTTTATTAATTGGCTCGTAACACAATCATTGGCTCTTAGATCATGTTAGAGTTCTTAGTTCATCCAACACAAAACTCATTGGTAATGAGTGGGATAGGCCAATCTTCATGACCTTATGTTTTATGTTGGGATAACCAATGTGGGGTTATACTAGAAACAACATATTCAAATAATATGAACGAGACAAAAGAAAGATGCAGTATAAGTTTCCCTGATCAAATATCAATTATCATTTCTGAATCCACTGGGCTGTTTTTCATTCAATGTTTCTTCAATGTTTTTCATTCCTGGGCTGGGCTTCATCATATGTCAAATAAAATTATTGAATCAACTTATATTTCCTTTTTCCTCCTGTAACTCACTTTGAAGAAAAGTATAGAAGCACTTGATAGACTCAAATCAATTTCAATTCCATCCAACTCTCTGCAAGTATATACTTTTAGATGAGGTATTCTTGTCTGCAAGGACGTCTCGATTTTTTTCTTATGATATTGTTTGTAGTTTCTGCAGAAAAATTTGTCGATTTTTTGAATTTCCTTTTTGGGCAGAAAAAATTATGTTTGTACAGTTCTTCAGTACACGTCATGGGACTCATATTTTTTTTCATTTCTTCAGCATTGGACGTGTAAATCATGAATTGTATGCTTTGAGCGCTGGTACATGGGACAGAAAAGATACTGTTCGCAACTCTTTTTCAGATTTGGATGCATGGATGAAAAACTTTATTGATACTCTCTGCATAAATTGCTGGCAGGTATTTTACGCTACTGATGATGTAACTGTTATTACCTTGCACCTTAAAAAAAAATTTGAATTATTTTATTTAGTCAATTTTTTTCCTCTATATGGAAATGAATGTTGCTAAATTGTGTTATTTTCTCAAGTTTCTCATGGTGTAGGCTAATTTCACTAGTACTTTGACCACGTGAAATGTTAATGCTCTCATTTGCCTTGCTCACTTGTTACACCTGAAAACACTTCCATCCTTACAGCGTACCTTACGACCAGTATTAAAAGAACTGTGATGAAATAAAAATGAGAACTCTCAAACAGAATAATCTCTTTATATATGACAAAGTTGTTCATCCTTAGGAACTATCTTAATCCTTACAAGGGGAGAACCATTATGTAGTAAAGAGGGAAGACGAATGAACAAGCCCGCCATCGCTCATGATCCTTTTCTATTGCAGACAATGTATGTAATAAAACTGTTACAAACTTTATGGTCTCTGTTAGAAAGGTATTAGACTCTATCACGAGCTCTTCATCATTCATTGATCCTCAAGCATTGAATCTTTTTGTTCACTGGTCTTTTTCTGTTATCTAGTTTTGAACAAGTTTCTTTATCTTCAGGTGAAACGATACATTGATCTTTATTCTTCGACCTCAGTTATTGGATTCTCTTCGGAAGAGTTGAAGCATATAGAGGAGACTTATGTTCAAGCACAGACTTGCTGGACCAATTACATGGATACCATATCAAAACATCATGTTAACTCTGAAAATAGTAATGTAACACCATCAATTTTCCATGAGCAAATCCATGCATACTCAGCTTTCTTAAAAAAGGTTGCTGAGCTTGCACGTACAAAATGGACTGAATTTGATTTGAAAATGATGGGTGTTGGTTTTGGTGTCCTATGTCTTTCATTGTTGTTTCAACTTTTTTCGATATGGAGAGTTGATCAGTTATGCCAAGTATCCTCCCAATCTAGTACAAACTCTGGGATTTCCTTCAGTCTCGTAGTTGCCATATTTTTGGTGACAATTCGAGCGGCTAGTTTTCTTTCAAATAGTTACATTTGTAAGTTCTCCATTTTTTTCATAAAATTCATGACACAAATTCTTTATGTTTCCTAATACTCACCACTTCTGCTTGAAATGTTTTCTTATTTTTTTACTTGATTATTGTGATATCAGTGACAGAAGGAAAAGTGGCAAATTTTCTTTTGGCAACAATTGTAGTGATTGATCTTCATCATTCATTAGTCGCTGGAGGAACGAAATTAGAAGTGGGTATTGGTTCTCAACTCATGATTATCAGCTTTCTTCCGTTCAATCGTTGAGACTTAATGTAGATGTTCTTGGCAATAATTGTAGTGATTGTCCATTTGTATTTTGATGATCGCTATATTTTGGGTGCATTTTGTTTTGTAGGAAGCTATATTTGTACTGCTGACTGTTATTCTTAGATTCAAGATTGATCTTGGGTCGTCAAAAGAAGCAGTTGGTTCAACGTCTTCAAGCACGTATTCCTTGGGGTTTTTTGGTGTTAATGATATCAGCTCTATTTTGAAGGTTATCTCTGAGGTTTTACCACTTGCGTCCTTGGCGGTTTTAGCATTCCTGGTATATTATATGATCACTAGTGTTGTGTCTGCTGGGAAAGTGTTAAATTATTTCTCATTGGAACGTTTGTTAGCTATGTACTCATAGCTCTTCATTGGATCTGTGAGAGCAATGTGAATGCAATTCAAATGACGTTTCAGAAGATTGGCATATATCTTATCCCACGACTAATATATATTATAAACTTTGGGATGTTATTACTTTTGGTTCCTGTTCAAATGTTCAAATGGAAGAATAGGCCAGGTTGCAATGAAATAATCATCATTGCGTCAATCTCCATGTTATGTGTACTCAGCCCGACCATTTTACTGCTGTCAGGAAGGCAGGGTCCTATAGCTGCTCTAGTTTTTGTCTCTGGAGGTATCTTCTCATTGCTGTATTCAAATTCCTATATCTTTTAAGTTGACATACATGTCATTCGATTTTTCTCATGTACTTAGGGTTGATGCATTATTTATTTCCAACTATTTTTTAATTTTTCAGCCTCGAATGAATATTTTGTTATAGCTTTTATAATAAAATATTATTCCTAAAAGTTGCTATATTGATCTTGAGAACTTCCGTTTTTTCGCAGCCTGTTGTATTATACGGACTGAGAAGATATCACATAAAAACACTTCAGATGGGACCCCTGGGAGAATACTTGGAAATCCCATTCCTGTCACAAAATGGTGCCTTCTAGCTGTTTGCCTATTTTTCTACACAGGTCACTGGTAAGAAGCATGCTCTTTCCATTATATGTAGTAAGTGTTTCGAGGACCTGGACGATCTTTGAATGTCCACTTTACAAATATGTTTGAATAGATGCAAACTTTTGATGGTTTCCTGTATAAGGAAACTTTAAGCAAAATGAAGGAAGGAAATTTTCATTTTTTTGTTGATGATTTGTCCAAAATTACCTAGGATCAGCCTGGTGCTATGCCACACGTTCAATGAATTCTCTATCTTCCATATAATTCTTGTTAAATTCAGTACATCCAGATGCCCACTATATTCATCCCATATAAATGAATTTTTCAGGTGTGCCTTTGATGGACTCCGCTATGGTGCAGCATTTATTGGGTAAGTAAAAACGAGGTTCAATTTTCTCATTATTCCTGCAGAGATCATGCATAGAAAATTGTCCAAGATCTGATGTCATTACGCTTTTATCTTTTCTTGGTTTAAATCCATGTCATATCTGTGTTCTGGGAGGCAAGTTTTCTTGGGGGAGCTATGCCCTTGTGAACGTACTAGGCTTACAGAATTGAGAATTCCATGTTACTGTTCATTTTGTGATGAAATGATTTTTTTTTCAGGTTTGATCATTTTGACCTAATTCGCCAAGGAATCCTTCTTGCAATAGATACATTTGGTTTTTCGCACATTCTTCCTATTTTTGGTCTTCCACTTCTTGTCCTCTTCTATCAGTATCCTAGAAGCAACCAGGAGAAGCATACATGTTTCTTGAATTTGATTCAGGTAATCTCTGATGTCATCCTCTTGCTTGTGGTTTTTCTGTATACAGCTTATGTGTCATAATAAATAACCCATTAAGCAGAGCGTACCATCAAAAGATGGAAAGCAGATAAATCCAATTTCTGTCATATTCTGGATTTAGTTTGTAGCATAGTTTCAGCAGCCAAAAGAAGCAGTTTTTACCTGAGGAAGTAAAAATAACCGGGTAGAATGCCCCAGTGGTAAGCTCTTTTGGTGTCAGATCATCTATATCCTTTGTCGAAAATTGTTCTTGTGTGATCTTCTTTGACTTCTAAACTGATATATTGGCACTTGTTTTGATAAAACCTCGTGCCTTGTCACTCTATCTCCTCAGACTGGGCTATTCACCCCCATGTAATGGTCTCTTGATCCTTAAATGCCTGGAGCTTTTCATTCCTTAGTGTTTGATTCCCGCCTATTTTCATGCTTGCGGATGGTTTCTGCTAATTTCAGGTCCAAATGTTTCCTATCTTTAACAATGATCATCTCTGTGTTATTCAATTTCACATCTTTCTCGGGGCTGCATTCTGCATAGTATCATTTACTGTGGACGAGACACAGTCCAGAGGATAGACGTGTCTGGTAGTTTTTTAGAATTGATTGTTATGCTTCTAGAACCTTCTGAGGTGTGGTATAAATACCTGAACCCCCCCTTCTTACGTTGTAGTAGAATATGCTTTCGTTTCAAATAAGAGAACATCTTTCTCCATGAGCTCTGGCATCACCGCTCAGCACCCCAGACCTGATTTTATCTTCAACATTTACTCCAAGGGATGGAGGAGATCTTTGCGTGATCACCCTTCATCAATCGTGTATTTTCTTGAGGGTCAGAAATGCAGAATGACGTCTTTTTGTCGATAATTTCAGGTATTTTTAATATATGGATTGATTAACGCAGTAGCTACCACAGCAACAGTAGTATGTGTTGGAATTCAAAGGCGGCATTTGATGGTATGTACCGACCTACACTGGTAACATGAAACCTTTGAGAAATTCAAAAATTGCCAAATGTTCTTCTCCATCTCTGGCCTTAGAGGTTCACCTGTACATCATACTTTGTTTTAGATTTTTATGTTGAAAATCCAATCCAATTCATTTATTTCAGTCATCTTTTATCTTCTGTATTTTGATGGATGTCAATATGCTCGATTTCATTCCTAGGTTAGTAAGTTGCTCTCTAGATATATATTTAGTTAGAATTTCTGATACGTCTGGTCGTTTCCAAATTCCACCTGCCCACTGGAATCACAGAAGTGCTCTCTTGGAGCATGGTTGGGCCTCACAAGTGTAGTATCTAAGATGGAAGATTGGAGCATGAACTGAAGCAGAAAAATTATGGATCTTTTTAATGAGCTTGTGGCCATGAATTAAGGTTGTTGATCGCCCCTTTGTTCCCTCTAGATCGCCACACTCTCTGCTCCTGTTAGGGTTAGGGGAAAACAGACATGAGAGAAACCTAAAAGTCATCTGTTTACACGAAATAGCTGGTATAAATACCAGCTTACACCAAACTGGGCCAAAGGCCAATTAATCACTTATATTTCTAATTCCATGTGGGGAATAGGTGGCTTAAGTGACATCTCGTAGTGGGCCACTTACATACTGTGGCTCACTTATACATAAAGAGAGAGAATTTTCACACTAACACCCCCCTGCAAGTTGGGCCTGAATGTTAGTCCTGCCCAACTTGGAGACTAGTTTTTGAAACTGTGGGCCTGACAATCTTTTGGTAAAGATATCTGCTACTTGTTTTGAAGATCTCATGAACGCCAGAACTATAATTCATTCATCAATTTTCTCTTTGATGAAATTCCATTGATTTCTATATGCTTGGTTTTGTCATTTTAAACTAGGTTGTGGGCAATTACTTTAGCCAATTTGTTGTTGCAATGCAATTGGACACCCTCTTGAGCAAATAGCTTCAAATCCTCTAAAATTCATTTCACCCATAGAACTTCACATACCATGAGCCATGGAATGAAACTCAGCCTCCACGCTTGATCTGGCCACCACTTTCTATTTCTGATTACGCCATGTGATTAGATTCCCACCTAGATAGGTACAATACCTAAATGTGGACCTCCTATCCATCACTTAACTAGCATAATCAGCATCAGAATAAGCTTCCATAGATAAATCTCCATTCTGTTTGAACAATAGGCCTCCTTCAATGGCATTCTTCAGATAAGCTAGAACCCAGTGAGCTGCTTGAAGGTGATTCTCACAAGGCTCATTCATAAACTGACACAAAGAACTCACTACAAATGAGATATCTAGACGAGTATGATTCAAGTAGATTAGTTTCCCAATCAATCTTTGAAATGCTTCTTTATTGACAGGGGGACCTTCACCTTTTTCAGGCTTCACATTAACATTGACAGGAGTACTTGTTGGTTTACGGTCAAGCTAACTTGTCTCCTTGAGCGTCCAATATATATTTATGTTGAGAGATAAAGATGCCTTCCCTGGAATATGCCACCTCAATTCCCAAAAAGTATTTTAACTTTCCTAAAGATTTAATATCAAATTGCTGAGATAGTTCCTCACTAAGTTTCCCAATTTCTTCACCATCATCTCTTGTAATGATTATATCATCCACATAGACAATAAGGACTGACATTTCACCTAGTTTTTTGTGCTTGATAAACAACATATGGTCTCTATTACTTTGCTTGCACCCACAATTTCTCATAACTTAAGTGAATCACCCAAATCAAGCACTTGGGGATTGCTTAAGTCAATATAATGGTTTGTTTAATTTGTAGACAACATTCGGCTGATCTGTCAGATGGTATCCTGGAGGAATAGCCATATATACTTCTTATTCTAACTCGCCATTCAAGAAGACATTCTTCGCATCAAATTGAAAGATGTCCCAATCATACTTTGCTGCTAATGCAATGAGCATTCTCACAATATTGAATTTAGCTACGAGGGTAAAAGTCTCAAAATAATCAATCCCATAGGATTGAGTATATCTTTTGACAACAAGTCAGGCCTTAAACCTTTCTAGAGTCCTATCGGCATTAAACTTGGGATTATAGACCCACTGACATCTAATCATTGTTTTTCCTTGAGGAAGTGACACCAGTTCCCATGTCTCATTCCTTTTAAGGGCCTCCATCTCCTCATTCATGGCTATCTTCCATTCTTCACTACCAAGTGCCTCATCAATGTTGCATGGAATTATTATGCTTGTCAAGGTATTTACAAAGCTTTTATATTGAGTTCCTAATTTTTCATATGACACATACTATCCCAAGAGATATTTCACTTGACTTCGACAAGTTCTCACTTGTTTATGAAGAGCAATGGGCCGATCTAAGATCTCTTTCAGATGGAGTTACATCTAGATTCTCTTCTTCGTCTGTTGTCTCCTCTCTTAAGAGTATTTTATCCGTATCTCTTGATTGCTCCTCAGTAGAGATTGGAATACTCGGTTCAGCTATCTTCTTACCCTTAGGATGTTGTTTGTAGACTTGAGTGACTTTAAGCTGGGCTGATGATTGGATGATAGAGTTAGGATCACATTGATTGCGACAGTACGGCTCATCCGATATACCCTGTCATGGGTCTTTCTGAGTGAATGTATTGCTTTTTCCCCTATTACCTTAGCCAAAGTCCAGCTGACTTTGACTTTCTGATAATTTTGGGTCTGCTGTGTTGACTCTCATTGACGATACAAGGAATTGATGCTTTTGTACATTAGACTGGTCTCCCTCATTCCCATGATCAATCTTTAGTGGCTTCTTTGTAAAAAACATCTTCAAAAGTTACATCCGTTGAAGTATAGAACTTTCTTGTGGATGGGTGGTAGCATTAGTATCCTTTCTAGGTAGTAGAATACCCCACAAACACAAAGTACCTTTGGGTTAAGCTTCCCTGCCCTCATATGTATATAGGCAATACATTTAAATATTCTGGAGGCTAAACGTGTAGTCAACTTCACTATCGGGTACTTTGACTGTAGAACATTGATTGGGCTTTGGTATCCCAATAGTTTTGTAGGAATTTAGTTCACAAGATGGACAACTGTGAGGACTGCCTCTCCCTAATACATTTTTGGCATGTGAGCTTGGAGTAGCAATGCTCTTGTTATTGAAAGTATGTAACCAATTCTTCTCTCCCATTCTGTTGAGGAGTATTGACACGTGATGATTCATGTATCACATCCCTTTTTACAAAGTATGAGTTGACAATTGAGTTAAAAAACTCTTTGGCATTGTTTGATTGAAAGTGCTTGATTCCCCCTCCAAATTGATTAGTGATCATCTCGCAAAATTGAAGCACAACCTGAGACACCTCTGCCTTTGACTTCACCACATAGAGCCATGTAACACACGTGCGGTCATCCACAAAAATAATAAACCACGTGCATCTAAAAATACTAGAAATAAGACATGGCCCCCATATGTCATTGTGTATGCACTCAAAAGGACTCAGACATCGTTCATTCAAAACTTTAAAGGACAAGTGTTTATGTTTGGCCAACTAACAAGCCTCACAAGATAACTTGGAAATTTCTATTCCCCCAAATATGGAGGGATAACAAGCTCTTAACAACTCAAAAGGAGGTTGATCCATGCACCTATGTAGCATCATTACTTTGTCTTCAGCTGCCCCCTTCGCCATAATTGAGGAGAGACATTTTGCTACAGGATCATCCAAATACAGCAAATCATCTTCTTTTCTAAAGAATGAAATCCGTCTGCTGGGCACCTTGTCACGTAAAAAACAATCATCACTATCAAGTATAAACTTGCCACCCGGTATCAACTGATTTCAGTAAGGATATAAGGTGTGCCCTATGGTCTGACTTGTGTAATACCCTCCTCATAGTCCCTGTCTAAGTGTATGTCTCCAATCCCTGTAACTAGGAGAGCCCCTCCTCTTGTTGTAATTATCCTATGGGATTCATTAATGCTTGAATATCTGAGAAAATGACACTGCTTGGGGACATGTGATTTGTCATTTCGGTATCCACTCTCCACTGAATTCTATTCAGTTGAGAACAAAATTGAACCTCACCTGATTTTGAAAGTGAGGTGGAGCTCAGAAGACCCTAGAGTCGGTTGATTTGTTCCTTTAACTTCCCAATTTCTTTAGCTTCCCCTTGTATCTTTTCAGTCGCCTTCCCTTTAGCAGTAGAAGTCTCTCCACCATCCTGACTCTGGGAAACAGTTACATACACTTTCTTTGATTGCTGTTAATTCTTATTGGCCAATTTCTAAGAGGTTTCCTTAGTGTGTCCCCTCCTCTTGCAATAAACACACCATAGTGTCTTTCGGCTCATTTCCTGAAGCCATTTTAGGAGTTTGATTTGAGACCTGTTGACTCACCCAAGAGTCACCTTGGGCTGGCTTTGAGTCACTCTTCTTGGCTACAAAAGCAGTAGAATTGTTGGTAGATGTGTCTAGTACCAACTTCAAGTGACTCTCCTCCTCGATGAGGATTCCTATGGCCTCTTCAAAATCCACTTCCCTTTCTCTGTGGATAATTTAACTTTTGAGGTTCTCATATCTAAGGTTGAGACCCATGAGGAAGGTAAATAGCCTCTGTTTGGGGATATACTTTCTCTCTATGGACTTTGGGTTTTAACTAGGCCAGAGATAGTCCATCTATTGCCAAATACCCTTCACCTTGGATGAATATGTCAGAATATTGTCACTGTCCTATTGGGCCTGAACTATTTTGGCATTCAACTCGTAAATACATCAGTCATGATGTTATTTGGCATTATATTTTTGTAATTTGTCTCATAGTTCCTTCACAAAATCCACATACAAGAAGTCTTGTCACATCTTCAGAGTCATGGTGCTCAATATTCATTGGTGTATAAGTGCTTCCTCAACCTTCCATTTCTTGTACCTTGGATCGTTCTTAGGGACTAAGTCTTTGGTCAGATGATCCCCCAATTCCCTGCCTAGCAAAGTCAACTCCACCATCTTGCTCCATTCAAATATATTGAGACCATCAAACTTGACTTGAATGTCTGAAAAGACCCTTGTGGTCTTCTCAATTTCAGCCATCTTAGGCTTCTCAACCTCCTCACTCACCTTTGCCATTGCGAGTGCAGAGCTAGGTCAACCCTATGATCAGAAGTATGAGAGGAAAAATGAGCCTTGAAAAAGCTGGAGAGGCATGTCTGGAGAGAGATGGGATTGGGGAAAAATCACACGAACCGCCTAGGCTCTGATACTGTGTTAATCACCCCTTTGTCCCCTCCAGATCATCGCACTCTCTGCTCCCATTAGGGTTAGTGAAACATGTATAAGAGAGAAACCCTAAAAGTCATCTGCTTACACGAAACAGTTGGTATAAATACCAGCTTGCACTGAACTGGGCCGAAACCCAGTTAATCACTTATGTTTCTAAGAAAGGTGAATGGGGAAACCTACCTATTTTCAGGCTTTTGGGAATTATCATTCCCTGGTTGTGAAGCGCATAATTAGCATTTTTGGTGATCATCCCTTCTCGGTTCTCTCTCTTTCAGTGCGCTATTGGCGTCCTATCGTTTAGTGATCACCCCAGCCCATCCCTTCTTGGCTGGCTCTCCATATATATATATATTTTGTTTACAGTCGTCACATTTCAACGGAAATAGCTTCAGAATGCTTTTCCTCAACATGATTGAGAACCACGTATGCATGCATATTTCCTATTGTTGTTATGGAGGCGCACACCACTGGGTGTTTTGGGGGTCATTTTTGAGGGCTTATTCCTCTTCCTTTGTTCTGCGATTACATTGGAACCATGCATGTTTCTTATTATTGTCAGCCGTTAGTGACGATTATGATCTATACTCATGTGATAAAATTGGGCTCACCCGCCCTTTTGACATGACGCATTCATCTCTCTATCTGCCAGGTTTGGGGATTATTTGCACCAAAGTTCGTGTTTGATGTGCTGGGCCTCCTTCTCACCGATACTCTAATTTTAGCGGCATCTCTCTATTATATTTGACGGGATGATCATCTTTTGTTGCTTTGCATCCGGGCCTTCTTTACTTGTCTAGCAAGAGCAGAAGTCTGACCGAGCTCCTTCCATCCATCTCAAGAAATCAATGGCTAATCCGCCCCAAATATTAATTATCGTACTGCCTACCCGGAGGATGCTGCTTGGGTGTTCTCCAGAAGAACTCTTGGCCTGTTTGGGTCCCGGAAGAATGTGGATTTCTGCCGTGGACGCGGCCTGCTGGCAGAGAATGCGTATTCCCTTTGGAAAGGGAAAGGTGATGTAAGGCTGAAGGCAGAGTACAAGGAGCCCTATCCTCTCATTAGAGCAGGAATTTTGGATCGTTTTCTTGCGGCTTTAGCTTGTTGCCCACCTCGGAATTACCGAATCTTGCACAAATGGAGCTTTATTTTTTTGATCTTGAACCCGGCTGGAATGAAAGTTTACATCTTTTTATCTTGCAGATGGCCCAACCGGAGCTATGTTTTTTAGTCTCTATCATGAACCGGCCTTCTTCCCATGTTTATTTATGGCGACCTTCGTACCTCCACGCGTCCGGGATGTGCGTCGGAAAGGGGTCTTCTGTAAGACTCGATGAGAGAGTGGGTGGGGGAGGGGAGACAGAGAGAGAGAGAGAGAGAGAGAGAGAGAGAGAGAGAGAGAGAGAGAGTACAACTGTAGTACCCTTCCTCAGCATTAACAGGGCTACACGGAACACGTGTCTACGAAGAATGAGAGCTCTACTTTTCTCAGCTTTGACATCGGATAAGATCCACTGAGGGGGCTCTCCCTCAGCAAACAGTTTTCCAAAGGGTGTACTTGAATGTGAAGATAGGAGGGGCGGACCCATGAGTCTCTGAACACATGGATCTACCAGGCAACTCGGTCTCTCCCTCTCTCTCTCTCTCTCTCCCTTCCCTCCAGTTGACAAGATTGGGCTGTGGCCTTCAGAGACCAAGATCATCTTAGGACAACGTGCCCGTGCCTATGGAGGAGTAAGGTGTGATCCCACCAGAGTTTTCCTTTTAAGGCGAGACATCAGAGCCAGGCGACGTGGATGATCCTCATTAAAACGCGAGGAGGGGGTTTGACATGGTGGGTCAGCGGCCCCCGGGCAGATTCTCAGCGGGTGTTTCAACTTGATGAACTCCAGAACATGCTGGAGGTCAACGTGTCCTTCTGTTCTGACCTTCCGGCTCACGCAATGCAAAGGAAGGCGCGTGGTAGCTGATCGCCTTAGTCAACCGGCTGACAGTTAGATAACAATCTGATCACGGTCTTTGCCTATTGATCGAACTTGGTAATTGCCTCTGAGTTGGACCATCTGGTTGTTTAATGACGACGTTACAGTCGATTCCCGTCTACTCGCTTCCACGTAGAGATTTGAAGGGCCTACCGAATAAATGAAGCACCGCCAATCTTACATTAGTTGATCTGGTTGGGCAACTTACCATTAGAGGGTCTGACTTTAGGGTTTTCATTCATGAGAAGAAAATCCATGAAGAACCGCTCATTCTCTCTCTCTCTCTCTTCCCGTCGGAACTGTCCTCGGTGAGGAAGAAGCAGCAGCAACAGCAGAAGCAGAAGAAGAAGAAGAAGAAGAAGAATAAAAAGAAGAAGCAGAAGAAGAAGTAAGTGATGGTGATGATGAATGATGATGATGATGTTGATGGTGACGATGACGACAATGATAAACCAGTGAGCTCTGTCGGCCCGGGAAGAAAGTAAATAATAAGGAAACGGCGCTAGGGGAAGAAAGAGAGGGAGACATCGAGTACCGAGACGCGCTTTATTCTGCACAAAGTCTTCTCAGGATTCACATGCGACGAGGAGATCTCTCCCTCTCTCTTTCTCTCGCACTCACCTTTCTCTCTGTTCTTTGTTTACTTTTTCTGTATCGTTTGCCCTCTTTACAAGGAACAAAATCTATGCAACGCACACATCATCTCTGAGAAACAATCAGAGGAGGCCATGGAGTCTCCTCCTCTCTCCTCCCAAGAGTCAGAGGCCGCTTTAGGAAGTTCTCATTGCTAACTCTTCCAGCCCTTTTCACCTTCTTTCTGTCATTCTGGGGGGGCTAAATCTGCCCGAAGGCGGCGGATAACCTCTGGAAGTCCCGGCTGCACACGTCGGCGACCTGGAGCCACGTACCCAGAACGCCGCCTTGGAACGGGCCCTCCGCCCTGACGACGTCGACACCGGCGGCGTACACGCCGTGGCTTTGCATTGCCGAAGGCGCCGGGAAGGTGTTGTTGAGATACTCCGGCCACTTGAGCTCCTCCTCCGGCCACGGCAGCGGGCTACTGTCGAATAAGCTGCTGCTGCTGCTGCTTCCTTGGAACTCCATGTCGGCTCCGCCTCGGCCCCTGATGCAGTCCCAGAGATGGGCTCCGTTCACGGGGTTGCATGGCGGAGGAGGAGAATGGAGACTATCTGGCGGTAGCGGGACGGAGCTCGCCGCCGGCGGGAACACGTCGGAGGACCTGGAGTTTTGGCTGAGCCAGAGCAGCAGAGGGCTGAGGCTCGCCGACAGGCCGATGGAAGCCGTCGGCGCCGGTGGTGGTGACGAAGACGATCCGCAATTTGGCTGGTCGATGACGGAGTCTTTGGTCAGCGCCGCCGCCATGCTCTTCCCAGCGCCGCCGACGAGAGGCGAGGCGTGATCGGAAGGGGGCGGCGCTGTGGGTCGCTGGTCGTCGAGCGAGGTTTTCTCCTCTGGCGGCGCCTTCTCGGCGGCGGTCCCTGAGAGAGGCCTGTGGGTGGTAGGGTCGATGCCCTTCTGCCTGAGCTTCTTCTTGATGCTCGAGTTCCACAGGTTCTTGATCTCGTTGTCGGTCCTCCCGGGGAGGCGCGCGGCAATCTGCGACCACCTGGCGGAGAAGGGAGCGGCCGGCGCCGGAGAAGACTACGGTGAGGATCCACGGGGAGGAAGAAGGCGACCTTTCTAGGCGCGGAGTTAAAACGGATACCTGTTCCCCAGAGCTGCATGGAGCTCGATGATGAGGTCCTCCTCCTGCTGGGAGAATGTGCCTCGCTTGAGATCAGGCCGGAGGTAGTTTATCCACCTCAATCTGCAGCTCTTCCCACACCTCTGCAGGCCTGCAATTTTTTTCCTTGGACCATATCAGAAAACCGAACGAAGGGTGGATTGAGGAGGAGGAGGAGGAGGAGAGAGAGGGGGAACCTGCTTGCTTGGGGACGGAGGACCAGCAGCCATGGCCATGCTTGGTGATGTGGGAGAGGAGTTTCTCGTCCTCCTCAGGTGACCAGAGGCCTTTCCTGAGCTTCTGCTTGTAGCAGCAGGAGTGCCTCCCCATTCTCGCAGCCGGAGAAATGGCGAGGACAGAAAGCGGTCGAGGAGAAAATTCAGTAGCGGGGAAGAGAGAGATGGCATTAAGGGAAAGGAGGGGAGGGGAGGGAGGGAGAGAGAGAGAGAGAGAGAGAGAGAGAGACGTCAGCGTCAAGAGGTTGTGACTCGAGTCGAGGTTTTGCTCTTCTTCTTCTTCTTTTTTCCCTTGGGATTTTCTGTCTTCCCCTCGGGGTGGCCTGGTGAGGACTAATAACCACACGGCTTCCATTGGTACGACCTCGTTCTGGGAATTGCCTGCTGCTGCGGTAAAAGTCAACCCCTCTCTCTCTCTCTCTCTCTCTCTCTCCCCACGTCAAGGACTGTAAGTACAAAGGACGGAGGGGAGGAGCAGGAAAACGAACCGCAAAACCAGGCCGTAGAAATGACTTCCTCGTTGCTTGCCAACCAATGCAATCGCCCTCGCGCCATTCGACTCGGCTGATCTCATCTCATCTGACGGCTCAAAAATGGGCACGTCCTTCACGAGTCTTCAAAGGACGTTTTCAGGGCGACTCTACTCGGTCCTGTCAGAAAACGACGATGACTTCTGCGAGGCTTCTCTCTCTTCCACCTGGCCCCGGGAGACTCGTTCCAACTGGGTGGGCCCTACAATGGGGCCCAACCGGCTCCATCGGGTCACCGGCGATGGGCCGAAAGGAAGGTGGAAATTACGGACCGGAGGCGGGCGGCCCAGAGCTTGAAGCCATGGCGGGGTGGGGTGGGGGTGGAGAGAGAGAGAGAGAGAAAAAAGAGAGTGAGAGAGAGAGAGAGAGGTTTAACATTAGAGGAAGAAGAGGAAGAGGGGGGGACCATCTCCACAACTGTCGTCTTGACGGCCTTGGCTGATCTCCCGGTTTTATCTCTAATTTATGCGAATTTGAGACCCCATTAAAGGGTTGATAGACATAAGAGATAGATAGATAGATAGATAGATAGATAGATAGAGAGAGAGAGAGAAGAGAGAGTCAGCCCCACCCTCTCTCTCTCTCTCTCTCTCTCTCCCCCTCCTGCGACCTTTCGATGGCTTCAAATCCTCGCTGTTTCCAGCCTACGTGAGGGCCCCAACGCTGGCGACACCATCTCTTGAACAGGACAGGAATTATGAACATGAATATATATAACGGGATATAAATATATATATGTATATATATATATATCGAGAGAGAGAGAGAGAGATTTGGGGGGAGGCTTGGATAGGAAATGGAAAATTTGGCAACTTCATTCAGAGACAGAGGAAAAGAAGACCCATTATATGAAATATGAATAAAATAAACGTAATCAACTATCCTGATGGCCACAGCAAGGGAGGTCCCTCTCTCTCTCTCTCTCTCCCCCCCCTCCCTCCCTTGTTTACGATCTTTGATGCTGTGCTCGGCTTGATGCTACGGTAAATTGGAGAGACACTACCGTTGGAGGAGGATCCAGTCCGTTCATCCTGTGATCCCATGGTAACAGGGTATTCCCGAGATTTTGGGCCCGGCTAGCCGGAGACTATTCATTAATGGGCGACATATTCTCTCTCTAAAAAGCAATAAAGAGGCCAGCTCTCTCTCTCTCTCGTTCTCTATCTCTCTCTCTCTCTATCTCTCCCACGGTCAACGTACGACCGAGTGGTTTCCCACGTGCGCTGCCCAATCGGAGCGCAACCAGGATATCGGGGTCCATTGTTGGAATATTCTATCAGGCCATCATTAAGATGAGGTGTCGCAGGCCGGGGGGCTCGAGACTTTCAGTCACACGTGCGAAGCTGAATAGAAGAGCACGCTGCCGCATGGGTCCGAGGAGATGCCCGAGGATACCCGCTCCGCAGAAGGCCACAGAGAGAGAGAGAGAGAGAGAGAGAGAGAGAGAGAGAGAGAGAGAGAGAGAGAGAGAGAGAGGGAGGGAGAGGGAGAGAAAGAGATTCTGAAGCGGGGCATGGGAAGACCATCCATGAACGCAGCGTGATCGTCGACATCGCCATCGTCTCTACCGAGACGGGAGCCCTCCTCCCCTCGGATGCGCTCCCCAGAAATCTTATCCCGTGGGCGAGAGGGAACAAATGGGGGATAGAGAGAGAAAGAGGGGAGAAAGAGAGGATAAGACCTTGCGGAGGGAGGGGGGGCCCTGCAGTTGCCTTACGGCAAGGAGATGGACCACACGGGCCGTCCTAAGACTTGTCTTCGGTTCCCTCCGCCATTCCACGCAGTGGGCACTGAGCTCTCATCTTCGGGGTCTCTGTGCGGAGGGGCAATGCATATTTAATGGCGGCGAGAAGATGCCCTGGCCCTTCTCCTGTGACCACGAGGGGGCCATGGCAGGACACCCCACCAACCCCAGTCGTCTTCTACGCCGGACTCTAGGCCTATTATCTCCACATTACAACCGCCTCTTGCTACACTTTATATAAAGTCAAATTTATGTAGATTCCCTGATCCTCATTCTTCGCCATTCTCATTGCCCTTAGGCTTTTCATACCCGCTCCATCTCTCTCTCTCTCTCTCTCTCTCCCCCCTATGTTCCTTTCTCTTGCACAGCCAGCCCTTAAAAGTCGAGATTTATAAGCAAGGTGGGAGGGGAGAAGGATCATGGAAAATGACCGAAAATGTGTATGTTAAGTGAAGGTGGGGCTGAACCAGTAATACGAGAGCCAGCTCAACGGGTGTGAGAGGGACGCGTTTGTCTTCCATAAACATCATCGAGCAGACAACGTGGACTTCAGACTTGGCCCCTCCTCCCAAGGACCGGAGGCGGAGAAGAAAGAGGGAGAGGGAGAAAAGTATGAAAGGGTAGGGAGGGCAGAAGTGCAGCGAGAGAGAGAGAGAAGAAGAGAGAGAGAGAGAGAGAGAGAGAGAGAGAGAGAGGAGAGGGAGAAAAGTATGAAAGGGTAGGGAGGGCAGAAGTGCAGAGAGAGAGAGAGAGGGGAGAGAGAGAGAGAGAGAGAGAGAGAGAGAGAGAGAGAGAGAGAGAGAGAGAGAGAGAGAGAGAGAGAGAGAGAGAGAGAGAGAGAGAGAGAGAGAGAGAGAGAGAGAGAGGTGATCACATAGACCTGTGTCACGGAAGAAAATATCAAATTGTGGGGCAGAGAGAGTCATAGATATTATGTTGACAGAGAGATGGAGTGGGAGGGAGGGAGGGGGAGAGAGAGAGAGAGAGAGAGAGAGAGAGAGAGAGAGAGAGAGGGGACCGCTGTGGGGCAGCCCCAACACAGCTGTTTCCGAAGGAGCGTGTAGGGGCGGCGGTCAGAATCGCAGCCCCAGAAACATGCCATGTACGAGATGACCAGGAGGCCGCCTGGGCCCACCCTTACAGCTGGCGCCGCCTCCCCTCCCATAAAAGTTTGCGCTTTGGGAACGATGTATTGCGCCCCCCACACGCGACGCGTGGCTCTCCCTCCTACCCTTTCCCGATCGGACAAGAAAGTTGATCGTACGGTGGGGGCGGGCGATTGACGGCGTAAGGATCCATTCTTTTCTTTCTCCCGATTATTCGATATCCCAACAAAGTACGTACTTCGACGGGCCAGTATGCTCCATCCACAGTCATCCCCGGCCTATCTCTCTCACCTTCCCCCTCTCTCTCTCTCTCTCTCTCTCTCTCTCTCTCTCCCCCCTCCCCCGCCACAAGTGCCCATCCAGAGCTCATTTTGTTGACTTTTGGGTGAACTTGGGCTGGGCCCATTGTTGTAAACAACACCTCAGTTTGAGTCAGGCCAGACCCACTAGTGTTCACGTGTTCTTAAATCAGAATTCCTCCATCCACCAGAAAAAAACAGCACCAATCGAGTATGGCACTGAAGTAAAGTCAAAGTGGGAGATAATTTGATTCGTCATCTGCTGAAACACTTCCACTGGAATGCTCCCTTCTCCATCGGTAGAATTAACATCGGGACCACGCTTATTGCTTATATCAGCCATAGCCTCTTCATGCTACAATCAAAGTGTCCTCTTTCCATTATCTCTTCGTTATCCCTTGACTTTTTTGCCCATTCTTAGAGAGAGGGGCTTCATAGAGGCAATGAGTGGCCACGATCCCTTCATTGAAGAAAGTTGTCAAGACTTAGACATCAAACCCATTTACACCAATAATAATGATCATAAGATTGTATCAAATGAAAAGGCAAGTACTAAGAAGTGTTGTCCTAAGAAGTTCTCCTCCATTGAAGGACAGCGATAAGTATTTTTTTGATAGAAGAACAAGTGGAAAGAGAATCTTATGAGACACTTGATCTCTTTGACTCAATGAAAGATGTCTTCCTCTTCAAGTAGAAAAAGATGTCCAAAAATATAAGTTAGGTTTAACCCTACGTTCTTCATCTTTAACCACATCCAAAATCTTTTTTCTTACTAACGTGAATTAATCGTTGTATAATAAATCACGCAAATTTAAAATTTTTATAAAACTAGAAAGGACCAATTCTTGGAATTTTAAATTTTTATTAGAGTGAATAAATCAATTATAAATCGATAAAAGATTCCAAAAATAGTGGAAAATTTTCAGGTCAATCACAAGGATGTAATATAATATTGCGTAATATTTTAGAATTTTCCTAAAGGAATATGATTTTTTATGAATTTTTTAACTAAATGATAAATATAATCTATTTAATAAATGTGAAAAGGAAATAAGGCAATGACGTCAGGTGACGTCAGCGCCTGAAGAACACGAATCGGGCGGAAACAGAGTTCCGACCTACGATTCTTTCGTAAGTGATTACTGTGAAATTAATAGATCAAATTTAGTTCTATAAAAGTCCGAAGAATTGTAACTCAAGTATGAAATAATTTGGATGTTGAAATCGTGCCAAAGATTACTAATTTAAGTGAAACTAAAGTTTAAAATAGGAAAAATAAAGTTCCGACTTCGCAGCGGTGATCACCGGAATTCTGCGTGTTCAGAAAAGAAATTGTGCAATGTCCACGGCCTCGAAGGCTCTCCTTGGACAAAGACAATGTGGGTGATCTCTAGAACTTCTTTTGAAGCCCATAAATCAGTGGAATGGATCACCAAATCGTTTCCGGTGGCTGTCACCCGGCGGAATAAAAAAATGGCGACTTATGGCCCTCTAGCGACTGTCACTCGACGGAGGTGTGCTGGATGGAGGTGGGGCGCGTCTTAGGGGCTTTGTCCTCAAGTCAGCGCAGCGAGAGGAGGCCCTTTATCGCATCTGATACGCTCTCAGGAGGTGGCGACTCGTCTCTCGGCGGATTGTCCTCTTTCCGGCGATGACTTGTTCGTCGATCAAGTGGAGATGATTTCTTCATTGAGTTTTTGATGTTTTGTCTAGAATCCTACACCAATTTCAGCCACGATGCTCCGCGAATCGCGTTGACTAAGTTTTTTGCTGAATTTTTGGTGATTTTTGCAGCTTAATTGCTCTCTAGAAATCACAATATCTCTGCCAGTTGTCCACCTGCGAGAGAGAGAAAGAGGAAGAGATAAAATAAGTACTAAAATGCCCTCAATCTATGATGTCATAAGGATCATTTTATATTGGTCATTGAGGGGCATTTATGTTATTTATAAAAATGCGGGAAAAAATAAGGCACGCGGTTTAGTCTCACATCAGTTTTCTAGGCGAGTTTCACGCACATATATTATGGGCGATTCTTTACCTATCAATAGGTACAAATCATCCGCGTGTGTATGAACACTCCTTGCCCCACGCCCGGCTGGCCACCGGTGACGTGGAAGGGGAGTAACGCACACGTCAACCTCTTGAGCGCCTAGCTCGCGATCTGCTTCGCCAGCCGCTCGAGCCTTGAGCTCGCGGTCCTTAGTCGCCTAGCGGCTCCGCTCGACTAGGCCTCTGACCCGCTAGCGGGCTCGGTTGGCCAACGGATATTTTTGCTTTTTCTATAAATATTTTTTTTCATTTCTCTCAACAAAATAAACTTATAAAATCATGTAATTAAGCAAAAATTCATATTAATCAACTAGAAACCACTTCTCATGATTTAACACAAAAATAAGTCTATTTATCATGAGTTAAGACTAAAAACATCATCTTACTAAATTATTAACTCATGATAATGAAGACTTATTACACCCCCCAACTTAAATCATTGCTAGTCCCTTAGTAATAGAATTAAAAATATAATTATCATTCAGAAATTTCAGACATCATATTTCAATGCACAAAATACAATTAGAAATGATGAACCTCTAAATATTTTGGACTATTTTATCAAGTATTGAAGAAAGATATCAAGCTTTTAAATGTCTAAACACTCCTTGGAATAACAATATAAATTTCACTTCTTCAATCTACATCTTTATCACTTCTTTACTCATAGATATAATTCACAAGATGGTCCAATTATCAAAAATCATCTAAGCATAATATTGATCCTACCTTTCCCTTTCCTATGACTTGATTTTTGAAGTTTGCACTATATTTCTTCTTCTTTTTTTTTTTTTTTTTCGCGGTGAATAAGCAGCTTTTCCTGTAAACAAATTTCGACAATGAGAATGATGTCTCACACCCTCCATGTGTACTCTTCATTTCCAGGGCTTTCACATTATCCACTTATTTTGCAGCAAGTGTTTTTTTTTTTTCACACTGCTCATTTTTTTTCTATTTTTCGAAACAAGTGATTTCTCCTCACAAGTCCTATAGATCAGTGTGTAAAAATCTCTATTAAACTCAAATGATCAATCAAATTTTCTCATCAAGTAAATTCTATCCATCAAGATCATGAAGTGAAAAATCTGTAAAATCGAATTCATGTTATCTATAATGTATCCAAGGAGTATTCCAACATTTCAAGCTATTCAATCATTCTCTTAACTCAATAATAATCATCCTAATATCCTTTGGTATCAATCAATTTAATTGATTTAATTTTTCCGTGCACATAATATGATGTAAAAATTAGATCTGAAAATTATGCCTCTGTTTTAGTTCTGTCAGTTCTGTTTTCAGCAACAATCTATTTGTAAAAATAATAAATCAAAACTATCATTTTCATAATAATAATTCTGAATTTCAACAATATATGCCTAGGGGTTTGAAATGTGAGAAAAGGGTCTCTAAAATTTCAAGTTTCATACTGTTTTTATAATTTTTTTCTACTGGTTTTTGACAGTCTGCACTCTGCACTATTTTCTGTTATTTCTAACAAAACTAGGAAATCAACACTATATTTTTCAAAAAATTGCTCTTATAGATGATGAAAAATTGCCAAAACATGTTCCTGTTCATTCTACAGCATTAAGACTTAATATCTTCATCACCTTACTCCCAACTTAAATTTGACATTGTCCCCAATGACACAAATTACAAAAATGTAATTTTCAATCAAGTATGCATATAAATAAAATTAAGCACGAAAAATATTGTAATAAAGGATCAAGTTCAGGAACATATAACCTCAGGTTCGCTTTTAATTTTCTACTTCGTCTTACACTCCTCCTCCTGCACTTTTATTCTTTTTTTTTTTTGAAAGAAGAAAATAATACAGAAAAATAGATGCTGCAAAATTCAACAAAAGTAAAGCACTAATTTTAAATAGAACCATGGGTTGCCTCCCATACATCGTTGACTTTAATGTCTCCAATTGGACACATTAATCTCATTCTCGAATTTCTTTTAATAATAAAATCTCTTTTTCTGCAGGGCATTCATGTTCTATGTAAGGTTTAAGCCTCTGTCCATTTACCTTAAAACTATGATCATTTTTAATATTTCTAATTATTACAGCTCCATAATCATATATTTCTTCCACCACATAAGGTCTTATCTATTTTGATTTCAATTTTTCTGAAATAGTTTCAATCTAGAATCATATAACCATACTTTTTGTCCAACTTCAAAAATTTTTCTGCTGATATACCTATCATGAAAGATTTTAGTTTTTTCCTTATAAATTATATGATTTTCGTAAGCTTCATTCCTTAACTCCTCTAATTCATGTAGCTAAAAAATTCTATGCTCATTAGCTGATTTTTCATCCATACATAATTTTTTTATAGCCCATAATGCTTTATGTTCTATTTCCACAAGAAGATGACATGATTTCCTAAAAATGAGACGAAATGGAGACATACCTATGAGATTTTTATAAGTTGTTCTATATGCCCATAATGTATCTCGTAATTTCGTGGGCCAATCCTTCCTATCTGGTCTCACTATTTTTCTCAAAATTCTCTGAATTTCTCTATTTGTTACTTCAGCTTGCCCATTTATTTGAGGATGATATGGAGTGGCTACTCTATGGTGTACTCCATTTTTTTTCAATAGCTCTCTAAAATGTCTATTTGTAAAATGTGTTCCTCCATCACTAATGATCACTCTAGGACATCCAAATCTTAAAAAAATATTTTCCTACACAAATTTCATCACGATTTTATGATCATTAGTTCTAGTAGGAATAGCTTCCACCCATTTAGACACATAATCAACAGCAAGCAAGATATATTCATATTTTTCAGTTGATGGGAATGGCCCCATGAAATCTATACCCCATATATCAAAAATTTCAACAACTAACATACTACTCATAGGCATTTCATCTCTTTTATTTAAGTTACCTATAGATTGACATGAAATGCATGTTTTACTAAATTCAATAACATCTCTAACTATTGTAGGCCAATAAAAACCACATTGAAAAATTTTCGCAGCTATTTTTCTACTAGAAAAATGCTATGATATTCTTTTTCAGGAATACATCTCCTAGGAATTTGATCATTACCCAAGTAATATAAATCAGGATCATGCCAAAAATAATTTCTAATCTTAGCAAAGGAATGATTTTTTCTATTCTTTTCCCACTGTTCTGGAATTTTTCCAGAAACCAAAAAATTAACAATATGTGCATACCATGGTGATGGTTGATGTTGAGCTCTCATCAATTGCTCATTTGGAAATGTATCTTGTAAAGGTGCTGCATTTGTTCCTATATCACTCAATCTAAAAAGATGGTCAGCAACAACATTTTCGAAACCTTTTTTATCTTTTATTTCCAAATTAAATTCTTGCAACAATAATATCTATCTTAATAAACGTGGCTTTACATCTTTCTTATTTAACAAATATTTTAATGCTGCATGATCAGTATAAATGATGATTTTATCTCCTAAAATATATGATCTAAATCTTTCTAATAAAAATACTACAGCTAACAACTCTTTTTCAGTTGTGGTATAATTTAATTGAGCATCAGAAATAGTTTTGCTAGCATATGAAATAACTATGGGTTTTGACTCTTTTCTTTGTCCTAAAATAGCTCCTACTACATAATTTGATGCATCACACATTATTTCAAATCGAAGAGACCAATCAGGAGCTTGTAAAATAGGTGCCTCAGTAAGTAATCGTTTTATTTCAGAAAAATATTCAAAACATTTCTCATCAAAATTAAAAGGCACATCTTTAGAAAATAATATGGTGAGAGGTTTAGAAATTTTCAAAAAATCTTGAATAAATTTTCTATAATAACCTGCATGTCCCAAGAAAGATCTAATCTGTTTTACTGAATTTGGGGGTTACATTTTAGATATTATATCAATTTTCGCTTTATCTACCTCCAAACCTCTTTCACTCACAATATGTCCCAACACAACTCCTTCTCTAACCATAAAATATGATTTCTCCCAACTCAAAACTAATTTTTTTTCTATACATTTCTTCAGTACATGGTGTAAATGGTTTAGGCATTCATGAAATGATTCACCAAAAACCGAAAAATCATCCATAAAAATTTCAATGTATTTTCTAGTCATATCAGAAAAAATAGACAGCATACATCTTTGAAATGTAGCTGGAGCATTACATAATCCAAAGGGCATGCATTTAAAAGTAAAAGTATCAAATGGACAAGTAAAAGTCATTTTTTCTTGATCTTAAGGATTTATATAAATTTGATTATAACTAGAATATCCATCTAGAAAACAAAAGAATCTTTTTCCAACTAGTTTTTTGAGAATTTGATCAGTAAATGGTAGAGGAAAATGATCTTTTTTAGTTACTGAATTTAATTTTCTGTAATCAATACAAACCCTCCAACCAGTGGTTAATCTTGTTTGTATTTCCTCCCCATTTTCATTTTTTATAACCGTGATTCTTGATTTTTTTGGTACCACCTGTGTTGGACTAACTCATTTACTATTTGAAATAGGATAAATAATATCAGCAACTAACCATTTTAAAATTTCTTTTTTACCACTTCCATCATGTTATGATTTAATCTTCTTTGTGGTTCTCTACTTGGTTTAGCTCTTTCCTTTAAATATATATTATACATGTACATATTCATATCAATGCCTCTAAGATCATCCATTTTCCAGCCAATAGCTTTCTTATTTTTTCGAATTACTTCTATTAATTCTTCTTCTTGCTCATTATTCAAATCAACTGCAATAATGACAGGGAATGAGTTATTTTCCTCCAAAAATGCATATTTTAAATTAGAGGGAAGAGGTTTTAGTTCTAAATTCATGTGATCTTCTTCCTTCTTCTCCCCTAAATTGATGTTTTCGATTTCTTTTAATTCTTCCATCACACAATCATCAATAATATCTGGGCCATCATAATTATTTAAAAATTTTATGGTATGACAATCATACACTTGAGATTTCTTAAGATCATTTGATACCTCAAAGATTTTAATTTCTACTGATTGATCTCCACATGAAATTTTTACAATACCTGTGGGGAAATCAATATTCATCTTTGCTATATGCAAGAATGGTCTCCCTAAGATGATTGGGGTGTCATAAAACTGTCCATTAAAATCTATTTCCAGCACTACAAAATCAGTTGGAAATTTACATCCTTTCATTGTTACTATCACATTTTCTAAAATTTCTTTAGGATTTTTAATTGATTTATCAGCAAATTATAATGTGACAGTAGATGGTTTAAGGTCAGAAATATTAAATTTATCACAAATACTTATAGACAATAAATTAATACTAGCACCGGTATCAAGTAATGCATTTTGAAAAATAAATCCACCAATATCACACGAAATTAAAGGAGCACCAATATCTTTTGATTTATATGGAACTTGATTTAATAATAAAGCACTAGCATGCATAGATAATTTTTCTACTCTAGGTGCTCTTTTTGGTGTACACATTTCTTTTAAAACTCTAGCATATTCAGGAATATGTTCAATTGCAGTAAGTAAAGGAAGACTAATTTGCACATCTTGTAAAATTTTCTTTATTTCTTCATTATGTTTCTTTTTCTTTCTTTATCTAGGTTCTAGAGCTTTAGGAAATGAAATTTTTGTTCTTTCTTTCAGATTTTCATTAGTAGAATCTAAAAGTTCTTCATTTTCTTCTTCTTGATTTTGTTTTGGACTGTCCACCTTTTCCTCTTCTTTTACTGTTTGGGGATAAGGATTAGGTAAAATTTTTCCACTCCTTAATGTATTTACTGTCCTAATATTATCATTTCATGGGTTTTTTCTTAGGTTCATGCTACTAGACTCTCCTTGTTGAAATCCAACAGTTGGGCATTTTCTTGAATTTTGTATGGTTTGACTAGGTAATTGTCCCTCTTCTCTCCTATTCCCAAGAGCCTCTATAATTTGTTTTTGTTGCAACATCATTTGATTCATAGTTTGCTACATCATTTGACTGATTTGTTGCATCATTTCTATAGCATTAGGTTGAGTATGAGAGGGCTGAATTTTCTGAAATCTGTTTTCTTGTTTTGGACGAAATTTAGAATTTAAATTGGGTCTAAGTGCTTCTGGATTTTGAATATTATTTGGGTCTCTCCATGAAAAGTTATTCCTCATATTATGATTATAAGAATTAGGAAAAGACTCTCTATTTCTATTAAAATCGTGGGTTACTTGTACTTGTTCTTGCATAGGCTGAAATGATTGATCTAAATTATAACATTGAAATTCGGAATACTCATTTTCACCATGCATAGGATATGAATTATTTGAACTAAATAGAGGATTAGAAAGCTTATGAAAATTCTCAATAAATACATCAAGTTTATCTAACTTTTTATTAATTTGATTAACCTCATTTCTTAGATTAGATTCATCTTGATGATGAAATTCATACATTCCTCTCCTCTTATCCCTATCATATAACTCAAAAGAGGCTTGATCTCTCGAATTTTCACTTAAATTTTTATAAAGGCTATAAATCTCATCAGGGGTCTTCTCCATAAATGCTCCTCCACATATAGAATCAATCATATTCTTATGTTGTTCTAGTAATCCATCATAAAAAATTCTATTGAGCTGTCACTTAGGTATAGTATGATGAGGATATTTTCTAAGTAAATCTTTGAATTTTTCCCATGTTTCATGCAAAGTTTCTCCTGACCTTTGAGCAAAACTCCATATATGTTTTCTCATATTTTGAGTTTTTCCTAAAAGGTAAAATTTTCGAAGAAAAGCCTATTCTATATCTTTCCAACTAGTTAATTCTCTATCTAAGGTAGATAGCCAATAATTAGCCTTATCCCTAAGTGTATGAGGAAATAATTTCATCTTAATAATTTCTAGTGTAACTTGAGGGAGATTAACTAAATCACATACCATATGAAATTTTTCTAAATGCTGATGAGGTTCTTCTAAAGGTAATCCATGAAAATTAGGAAGTATTTGGAAAATTCCTGAATTTATTTCAAATTTAACAGTGGGTGTCAATGGAACTCTAATATTAGATGCTCTTTGAAATGATTCAGGGATATAATGATTTTTCATGGCCATAGGATTATTCTCAGTTTGACCTGTGCTACCTTTAGGATCCATCAAAATTAATTTTTCTTTAGAATTTTTAGTTTTAGGAAAAATAATGAGAAGATTCTCTAGTCTTGGATGTAAAGATCTTCTACCATACATAAAAATAAATAAATTCGAGGCAAAAATTTAATAACCACTTACCCTCCTTTAGTTTGCTCCTATCCTTGCTCTGCTGCTCTTCGTGCTACTCTCTTTTTATTTTTCTGTAAGACAAAAATAAAAACAAGAGTTATATTTTTTTATATTCTAAAAGAAAAATAGAAAATTACCAAATATCATGTCATACATCCTCGACAATGGCACCAAAATTTGATGTGAATTAATCGTTGTCTAATAAATCAGGTAAATTTAAATTTTTTATAAAACTAAAAAGGACTAATTCTTGGAATTTTAAATGTTTTTCAGAGTGAATAAATCAATTATAAATCGATAAAAGATTCCAAAAATAGTGGGAAATTTCCAGGTCGATCACAGGGATGTAATATAGTATCGCGTAATATTTTAGAATTTTCCTAAAGGAATATGATTTTTTATGAATTTTTTAACTAAATGATAAATATAATCTATTTAATAAATGCGAAAAGTAAATAAGGCAATGACATTAGGTGACGTCAGCGCCTGAAGAACACGAATCGGGCGAAAATAGAGTTCCAACCTACAATTCTTTCGTAAGCAATTACTGTGAAATTAATAAATCAAATTTAGATCTATAAAAGCCCGAAGAATTGTAACTCAAGTACGAAATAATTTAGATGTTGAAATCGTGCCAAAGATTCCTAATTTAAGTGAAACTAAAGTTTAAAATAGGAAAAACAGAGTTCCGACTTCGCGACAGCAATCGCCGGAATTTTGTGTGTTTAGAAAAGAAATCGTGCAATGTCCACAGCCTCGAAGGCTCTCCTTGGACAAAGATGATGTGGATGATCTCTAGAACTTCTTTTGAAGCCCAGAAATTAGTGGAATGGATCGCCAAATCGTTTCTAGTGGCTGTCACCTGGCGGAACAGAAAAATGGCGATTTGTGGCCCTCCAGCGACTGTCACTCGACGGAGGTGTGCTGGATGGAGGTGGGGCGCGTCTTAGGGGCTTCATCCTCAAGTCAGCGCAGCGAGAGGAGGCCCTTTATCGCATCTGATACACTCTCAGGAGGTGGCGACTCGTCTCCCGATAGATTGTCCTCTTTCCGGCGACGGCTTGTTCGTCGATCAAGCGGAGATGATTTCTTCGTTGAGTTTTCAATGTTTTGTCCATAATCCTACACCAAATTTGGCCACGATGCTCCGTGAATCGCATTGACTAAGTTTTTTGCTGAATTTTTGGTGATTTTTGCAGCTTAATCGCTCTCCGGAAATCCCAATATCTCCGCCGATTGTCCGCCTGTGAGAGAGAGAAAGAGAAAGAGATGAAAGAAATACTAAAATGCCCTCAATCTATGACGTCATAAAGATCATTTTATATCGGTCATTGAGGGGCATTTATGTCATTTATAAAATATGCGGAAAAAAATAAGGCACGCGGTTTAGTCCCACATCGGTTTTCTGGGCGAGTTTCACGTGCATATATTACGGGCGATTCTTTACCCATCAATAGGTAGAAATCATCTGCGTGTGTATGAACACTCCTTGCCCCATGCCCGGCTGGCCACCGGTGAGGTGGAAGGGGAGTGACGCACACATCAGCCGCTTGAGCGCCTAGCTCGTGGACCGCTTCGCTAGCCGCTTGAGCCTCGAGCTCGTGGTCTAGTCCTTAGCCGCTCGAGCCTTGAGCTCGCGGTCCTTAGTCACCTAGCGGCTCCGCTCGACTGGGCCTCTGACCCGCTAGCGGGCTCGGTTGGCCGGTGGATATTTTTGCTTTTTCCATAAATATTTTTTTTCATTTCTCTCAAAAAATAAACTTATAAAATCATGTAATTAAGCAAAAATTCATATTAATCAACTAGAAACCACTTCTCATGATTTAACACAAAAATAAGTCTATTTATCATGAGTTAAGACTAAAAACATCATCTTACTAAATTATTAACTCATGATAATGAAGACTTATCACTTACTCTTTTCCAACTATTTAGTATTTTTCCTATGTCTCATAACTCATAGAATACCATCCCTCGCATCCCTCCCCCTTTAATAGAGTAAAAGGATGGAGGGGAAGATAGAGAGGCAGGGAGGGCAGATAAGACACACCCCTCTAGTTAGTAGGCCATTTTTGACAACACCCATAACTCTTTGCAGATCATAACATCCCTTAATTTCTTGGGCTGTTATGTATATATGCATTCTTTACGAGTCTACAATACTAAACACTAAGCAAATGATAATTAGGTAAATGACAATCATGATTACAAAATCACAAGATTCATGAAGAAAAGCATCGTTGAATCTTGGCCCACTACGAGAAGACATAGGGAGCATTAGGCCTAAAAATTAATAGAGGCTGAAGATAAATGAAGGAAATCAAGAAAATAGAGACAACAATTGACTATAATTCTCTAGATAGACTAATGTTCAAGTCATATTACTACTCTCTACAGAGTGGGGTGAAAGATCTAGGGGTTAGGTGAAATACCAAGAGGGGGGATGAATTGGTGCTTGTATAATATCAAATTTTCTTTTTAAATCATAGAGGTGTTGACACACATGTTAACACTTCATGATTATTTAAGTGTGGGCTTTTTTTCTCTCTCCTTTAATGAGTTCTCCTGATTTTCTCTCCCTCATAGATAAGACTCAATCTTTTTATATTAGTTCACTCCTCATTTGGATACCTCTAATATGGGAGGATCTCTTCTATTAGTTTTCAACTATTTCTCTTGAAGATACACAATGAAATTCATGGGATTAGTGGCCCAATAACTCAGGTTTGATCTTCGCAAAGATTCAATCTATTTCAAGCCAACTAGGGCTTAAGAGCACCTCATGCCTTTGCCCAAAAACACTCTCCCCTCACAACTTAGTTACCTTAAAGCCTGATGGAGAGCTTCTTTGAAGGGTTCAAGTGTTTCGTTTGATCACCAACTATTGATAAAGAAGGATGATGCAATCAGTGCATATTTGAAGCTTCGCGGTGATGTTTCTTGATTATGAGAAGCATAGTTATTTCTGATGTTGCTAATATTTTTTCCTGTTGGACATCATCCTCCAACAGATTTCTACTTTTTTTCAAGAGATAAAACCGAAAATTTAATTCAAATATTTATTATTTTTCAAAAGACATTGTAATGACTTCTAACTATTGCAAATTTGATAACTTGTTATTCCTTGGTTTGTTTGATTTAAAATTTCAACTAAAGATTTGTCTTTCATGGACAAACAACTTTTTTGTTGAGACCATTTTTATATTCAAATGTTGAGTTGACTATTTTCTCCATGTAAGTAGTTGACATGTCATTGTCTAGATTTTCAATTCAAGACTCACAAGAACCCATTTAATATTTCCAACTATTTTCATTTTCTTTTCATAATGCACATGACCAATGAATAAAGGGTTACATTTGAATTGTCAAATAATCATGGATAAATGAATTAAAAAGGTAATCATCATTTACCATCTCATTTACCTATTTAAATATTTATTCTAATAAATGTGACACTTCACCTATTCATCAAATCAATTAATATCAAATCACATATTTATTTTTGAGGGTCGCTGAAAAGCCTCAAAAATGGTTAGTCAACAGTATTTATACTCTTGTGTTACTCCTTTAGATTGTACTACAATTAACTCAATATTGTTGTAAGCTCGGGGATCGATCCTTAGGGAATGATGAGCTGAGTTTACTTTTATTTGTTGATTAGAATTGATAGGAATGATAAAGATGACAAAGAAGAAGAAGAAGTGAGAAGTGAAGGTGAAGAAAAGGGGGGGCTGAGGTGTGAAATGGATTTATCTAAGTGTGGATGATACCACACGATTGAAGACATCGAGTGATCAACTCTAATGCTAATCAAACTCTATTTTTCTAATTAATAACTTCTGACTCATTGGTTCTTCGAAACCAACCTGATTATTATTGTGTTTCTTTTTTTATTTCTGCAAGGAGGAGGTGATAACTGCTAGTCACAAGAGAGAATCTTGTTAAGGGCGAATCACTGGATGAAGCATATATTACACACCTCTAATCATGAGGTATGGAGCTGAGACATTTCGAACCTTGCTAGGATGACGAATGCTTGAAGTTCTCAGAAGATAAGCTTCCTTAATTGATCAATACATCATAGATATATGACGACGCCATCCATTCTCTCTCACTTTCATGAGGTTAGCCCTCGATTCAATAGTTGTGATGCTCCGTTCATGCATGATTAGCCTTAGATCTTCACGTAATCATCTCCTTCATCAGATCTTCCTTTGTGCCTTCTCATGTGCCTCTTGATTAGTAAACATCTTGACCTCTAGATCAATGCTTCCTTTCTCTTGAATAGATGGTGGATCTTCCTCCTCACTCTTTAAGTGACACCTTTAGGTGATTATGGGCCTTACGCCCATAACTCTCATTTGGGCCCACCTTGCTTGCTTCTCTTTGAATGCTTATGAGTTTTATGCTCATAATTATTCACTTGAGGCTGGGGTGCGATCTTGATTCCTTGATATGTGGCATGCTAGTGCTTCATATATGCAGCTCACATGATTAGAAGACAAAGAATTACATCATGTTCTCACACGATGTACATCAGATATCTAAAAATGTATATTTCAATGAGAAATGAATGAAATATATAACATGTGTATGAACATTGATGCATGTTCTAAACATGAGAATTTATTAATAAATCAATGGATTTATGTCTTAAAATCATGACCTTTTGATGTGATATATACCTCATGTATGATGTATTATTAATGCATTATCACTTATTCATCAAATCAATTAATATGAAGGTTTAATATTTTGAATTGATAAGTTAATCATAACATCACAAGGTAAATAATGAGTTTAATACATGAAATATATTAAACATTTATAATAATCTTGTAGACAATGTCAAATATCGATTATATATTTTCTCATTAATTTAATATCAAAACATATATCTAAGGGCATCAATGAGGGGACCTATGATGAGAACAAGGGAATGAGGTCCAAAAGGGTGATAGGGAGCACACACAAAGACTAAGTAGGGATAAATAGAAGGGCTACAAAGGCACTTCCAGTGGTGACTAATTAGAGGAGACTAATCTCCCTATCTCCACTTGGAGATTACATACATCATTCTTCCATACCCCTCCCCGGGAATGCAATGGTCTTCTTATATCCTCTATCCTCCACAGGCCTAGTCACTGGCTGACGAACATCATCTTGGTCTGGGCTGCCTCCTTAACATCTTCAACATTCACCTTCTGTTTAGAAAAATTATAGATGGGCCAGTGTGCCAAATCTTGTAGATGTTCTAAGACCGTCTTCCACGTGGATGGTGTCCTGTTGCCAGAATCTCCATAGAGCTGCTGTGCAAGCCAACTTAGAGCTCACATCCCCACCAACCAGAAGCTTCGATGCCTTCTCCACAAGCACACATGGCTTGATGTAGCTGCCAAAGTAGCAGTCATTGATGGGAGGGACAAGGCAAGAGCAACAGTCAAATAGGAAAGGAGGGGACACATTAGGTCGTCTAGAGCAATGCCCTTCACTCTGAGGATGCTTAGACAGATAGGGCAACCAAGAGGGTGAACACAAAGGGCTGATGAGCAGAGCAGCAGGACCTCAATTCTTTAGGGAGGAGATGTTTACTGAAGTGACGATGAAGGTTCTCCTTGACAGATCACGTTGTTAGTGGAATTTCAAAATATAGTCAAATAGGTAGAATCAACCATGAAGAAAGCTTCATCTATTAGGAGATAGTTAATGGAGGGATATAGAAAGAGGAATGATGATAGAGGATTATTGAAATTACACTAGGGAGGTTGGGAGCTTGTGACTTAATCATATTCTTGGCAATCTGTGGAATGCGTCCAATGCTTGTTGTCTAACTATTTTCTGTCATTGCTAAGAAAATTCAGCAAATTTAAAATTTATAAATTCTAGAAAATAAGGGAATTCTTAATAGAGAAATATTTTTTTAGTGGATTTTTTAGGTCGATCATAGGGAAGATGAAGTACTATTAATTATTTATGATTTTTATTTGATATATTATATTTTGTAAATTATTTTCTGCCCAAATTATAACGAAATAAGCTAAAATTGCAAATTTGGGGGTTATTGACGTCAGCTGACGTCAGCCTACGAAGAACAACCCCAAATTCACTGTCGACGGAAATACGTCGACACGTAAATGAATCAAACCAAAGCCACAATGATGGAAATAAGAGATTAATAGAAAAGGGCTTTTGTTTGAAACATGATGAAGGATTGAAAGATGTATTATTGGAAGCTAAAAATAGTAAAAATGAACAGAAATTAAAGTTTACGGAAGAACTGGGCGGCGCAGTCGTCGATCGGATTTCCGCCCAAATACGATCGATTTGTGTAGGCTTGGTGCACTGATTGGTTTCCTACACCTTCTCCAATCGATGGTTGACAATCTCAGCAACTATCACTTGCTGAAATCGAGCAGTGAAGGTGATTCGACTCCGAGCATGCCGCGGCATTCGGAGAAGGATCCTCGGAAGAAATTCTTCACCGTTTGTATCGGGCGAAGAATGGGAAAGATTTCTGGAAGAAATTCAGCCTCTGTAGCAGCTGAATGAGGGAGAAATTTAGACGAAATCCATCTTTTGTATCGGATGGACGGATTAGGCAAAATCCGGCGTCTGTAGCAGCTGGACGAGAGGGGTTTTGATCCTAGAGGGGGATAAAATAATCGAGGATGCCTTATTCCTCTCTGGAAACACCTTTTCAATCTTCCTTTACACATATTTTGCCGATTTGTTACAAGTAATTGTCGCATTTGTTGCCGCAATCCGTGTGTCCGCCGTTAACACAAAAACCCTGAAAAGATTTGATTTTTCATTAGTTTTAAAAGATTATAAACTATAAAAATGACATGCATTGAATTATAACATAATTTCCAATTGATTTTTGTCAATTTACTTGGCGAATTTCTCTCTGGAGAATCAATTGATCATCCGGCATGATTTTTGCTGATTTTTCAGGATTTTCACTGATTTTCTGAATTTAATGATTTTTCTCAAATTTCCTTAATATTTCTATAAAATCAGAATAAACGTAGAAATATTCTCAAAAATAATATAAAACATAAAAACATGGGAGAAATATTTTCATCATATTACATGACTGATTTCTTAATGTAATTATTAGAAATTAACATTAAAATCATATAAATCATTTTAAATCTAACTTTTCCAATTTAAAGTATTCTGCAAATAATTTAATTAAAATTAAAGCATAAATCACAGAAACACTAAGGAGATTATCATATAAATATTGAGAGTTATCACTTGTCTTCCACTAGGGGGTGACTTATGACTGATCAATTATGCAACAACTCCGAGAGACTCGGTGGTCCTCTGAAACATGTTGATATAATGAAATAAAAAGTCATTTAAATGTCTTGAAATCGGTTAACCAAAAACATTTAGAATCCTAAATTTACCTAATTAAAGTACTAAAATAAGTATTGTGATAAGTGCGAGGTTGATCCATAGGGAATGAGAACTAGGTGATAGGTAGTTACTATTCTATTTAGTTGACATATTGAGATGACGTGAGCACAAAGAAGAAGGGATGAGAGTAAATAAGAAAAATCTATATTGTCAGAAAGGGGAAAATAGAAATGCAATGATGTGGAAGATGATTGAGGGGGAACTATCATAAAAGAGTCATAATACGAACATATCTCTTCTATTTCTAACTTATGAGTACCTAGATGGTTGTTCACTCAGGGAATGCATCAAACCTAGAAAAACTTACCTCGGGTCTTTATATTTCACCAAGGCCAGGCAGTTTTCTCTTTAAGTATGCTTGTTTGACAATCTAAGCTGCAAATCAATGCTTGAATCAACCCCAAACATGTCTAAATCAATGCAGAACCTCAATGTTGTTTCATTCTAGTTTACTAAATGTTGGGGCATTCAAAGTTAGGCTTTCCGCTCCTAAACGGTGACTAAAATGTGCAAGGTTTACATGAGGATAAGAGAGTACATGTGAAGGGCTAATATCTGCCCTCTCGTGAGCTAGTTCATCTAAGATCATTTGATCTAGGGCTGAATGAATGAGGGTCTTTCTGTCTTTTTGACTGTGATAAGATGGGGCAAGAGTCAGTTCCTCTTAGATTGATCTGAAGCGTTGGATTTGGATATCTTGTCATAATCATAGGATCTTTCGTAATGTTGAGTTCTGCTGCACCCTTGATAAGTATGCTCCATCTGCCATTAATCATGTGGATGTTCTCAATGGCTTCTGATCTCTTCATTTGGTGATGCCGCATGTTAGTGCCTCGGCCCTTGGTTTCATCACATCATCTCTAGATCAAATTTTGGCAATAGAAGTGAATATTAAATTCTTAAAAATTATAAAATAATATCAAAATTTTATGAAACTCAAAGAAAAATCAATTATGACCATAAACTCAAAGAAAAACTTCAAAATTTTTTCTAAAGTGTTAAAACTCACGAAATATTTAATTAAATAAAAAATATTTATTTTTTAATATGATAACATGCTAGATCATAATATTTAAGCCCTTAAATAAAATAATTCTTATGGTTTTCGCATGATAATCAGCATGTTATCACATGTCCAATGCTCTACAACCAACAGATCAACAAAATCCCATATAGCCTTACCATCAGCTTCCATGTGGTGCAAGGAGAACCCAACTACCACACCTCTCCCAAGAAATCTTGTGATCTGCATGTAGAACATCAGAGCGGGCAGCTGAATCATGTCCAAGGCTGGCACAAGAGAAGAGTGATTGAGGATTGAAGAGAGAAGAAAAATAATGGCCTTCTAGGCCTTTTGATACATGAGTTTCCATGCTTGTACAAGAGGCATAGGGAGTCACTCTTATAATATTAGAGATGACTCATAAGACTCCTAGAACTTAAGGTGATGAGATGAGAAGGTGAGAAGGTGAATAGTCCATTTATGGACTGTGCCTGATTATTTTTTGTTGTTGGTAAGAAAATTCAGAAAGTTTAAAATTTATAAATTTTAAAAAATAAAAAATCTAAGAAACAAATATTTTTCTAGTAGGTGTTCCGAGTTGATCATAGAGAAGAAAAAATATTATTCATTATTTTTTATTTTAGTTGATAGATTTTTTAAAAATTATTTTCTTACTAAATTTAAGTAAAATAAGGTAAAAATATGAATTTGGGGTTTATGATGTCAATTGACATCAGCCCATGAAGAACACCCCCAAATTTAGAGTTACTAGAAATATGTTGACGTATAAATTGATCAAAGCTAAATCATTGAAATAAAATACTAATTTAAAAGGTCTTTTATTTGTAATATGATAGAGGATTGAATAGTGTTTTTCTAAAATCTAAAAATAGTTAAAATAAAGATAACTCAAAGTTTATGGAAAAATGAGGTGACATATTTATCGATCTGATTTCCACCCAAATATGATCAATTTTTGAGGGCGCAATGCACTGATTTGTTTCATACACCTTCTCTAGTTGATGATTGACAATCCTAGCAACCCCCACTTGCTGAAACTGAATAGTAAAGGCAATTTAAATTTGAATGTGACATGACACCTCGAAGGATCGTTAGAATAAATTCTTCATCATTTGTGTGGGGCAAAGAATGGGGAAGATTTTTTGAAGAAATTTAGCCTCTATAGTAACCGAATGATGGAGAAAATTAGACAAAATCTATTGTTTATAACAAATAGAAATCTGACATCTATAGTAGTCAGACAAGAGAGGTTTTCATATAAGAGGGGGATCGAATGATCGAGGATGTGCTCTTTTTCTCTAGAAACACCTTTTTAATCATTTTGTGCAAAGATTTCGTCAATTTGTTTCAACTTTTTTTCGTACTTCTTGCCACAATCAGTGCATCCACTGTTAGCATGAAAACCTTGAAAAGATGATTTTTCGCTAGTTTCATCAACTATAAGATATGAAAATAAAATGCATTCAGTCATAACATGATTTCAAATCGATGTGTTTTAATTTTCTTGGCTAATTTCTTGGTGGAGAATCAATAAGTCTTCCGGCTCAAATTTCTCTAATTTTTCAGGATTTTCACCTTTTTCATAATTTTGGGTTTTTTGAAAATTGAAATTAATGCCAAAATATTCGAAAAAATATATTCATGAAATATAGCACATGAAATAAAATTTTTCAACATATTTCATGATAAATTTCAGCATGTAATTCCCATAAATTAACATTAAAATCACACAAATCATTTTAAATCTAAATTTTCTAATATAAAGTATTTTTAAAATTATTATAGTTAAATATAAAGGATAAAGCACATAAATATGAAGGATATTATCATGTAAATGATGAGTCAATTAATTACTTAGCAATGAAAATAAGATCTAAGTACTTCATTCTCATTTTTCTGTTTATGTTTTGATCTAAATTCAGCATTAAATTTATACTTCATTACTCTAGAAATCTGTATTTTCTATTGAAAGTTAACATCCAAATTAGAGGTAGAAGAAATTTTTATCTCACATATCATTTCCAATTCCAAAATTGAGGTCCTCCTCTTCTTCTTATTTATGAAATTTAGAATTCCCCATTACAAAATCTATAGGCCAAATTATTATAAAATCTGCAGATCTCAAGTTCATAGGATAAGAATTGAAAATCAAATTAATCATTCATGTTCAAACCACCCATAAAAATTTCACAAAAATTCTCATTTCCTTTCTTTTGTACATTCTCACATCCATCAATTTGTAATACCAAATATCAAATAGTTTGGATCCTACTTGACAATCACTTCTCACATGCATCATGAATGTAAATATTCAAATAAAAAGTATACTCAATCTTTTCATTTATTTAAGCAATATCAGATAGGTAGCTTTTCCCTTTTTATTTTTTATTTTCATTTGTCCTAGTGTTTTTTTTTATTTGAATAGGAAGACCCCTCTTTTTTTTATTTGATTGGTGGGCCTTACACTCTATCTATAAATAGAAATGATTGATTTCATAAAATTTTTATTTTTTTCCTCCTATTGAGAAACATAATTTCCTTTCAAAGTGACTACTTTCTTTCCTTATATCTAAATACTTGGCACACAAATTTTCAAGTTATTAAAAATGACAACTTCAGTTTCATGATCATTTTGTGTACTTGATGGGTAGTTCAACACTTCAGATCAAATATTCTAATCCATCTTAGCCCAACTCCCTTCAACATACTTCATCTACAATAATTTGCCTATTTTATGTAATGTAAGAATCAAAAATGACAAATAATCAGATTTGGACTTCCTTCAGTTCAAGTTCTATCCATGATATGTGAGATTTCTTTCATCCATTCATGTTTCATATATTTATGTACTTTTCATGAATACAACTTATGAACTTCTAAACCAATGTCTAGCTTTTCTCAATTTATTTATTTATTTTAATTTTTCCACTCATTTTTTAATCTCTCCACCATGACTAAAAAAATTGTCTTGAAGGAAGTAAACAAGTCTAATCATAATATATCATTCTTAAAATTTTCAAATCAGAAATATTTTCATGAAATTATAGGAATCAAATATATCAAGGAGGGAGAAAAACTGAAAATAAAAATTCAAGTCAATGGGGTTAGAGAGATACCACATGAAAATCTTAATGCAATAATACATTGGATTTTCAATCAAACACTTGTGTCCCATTTCTTCCATAACTTTCTACTACATTTGTTAAAAAATAGAAACAACAAGAAAACAAAATGAACTAAAACAACTGAAAACTAAGAGCAAGTAAAGATTTTTGCATGCATGCCTTCATTCTGATTCTAATAGTGAAATGTACTATTTATCCTGAAACTTTTCATTCTCCAAATAAATATTTAATCTCTAACCATTCACCTTAAATTCTGTATCATCTTTGGGACCTTGGATAAGAATAGACCCATGGTCATAGATCTCATTCATAACATATAGGCTTATATATTTAGACTTTAATTTTCTTGAAATAATTTGAGCCTAGAGTTATAAAGCCATAGTTTTTGATTTAATTTAATTTTTTCTATGAATGTATTTATCATGGTTAAAAAAATGGAGACATTTTCAAAGGTGTTTTAAAAGCGATTAGCCCATAAAATAACATCCAATTTGCCGACCAATCCTTCCTATTAGGCCTCACTATTTTTTTTCAAAATTTTATGTATTTCTATTTTCTACCTCAGCTTGTCCATTGGTTTGTGCATGGTAGGGAGTTGCAACCCTATGATTCATACTATTTTTAATTAATAAGTCTCTAAATTGACGATGTGTGAAATGTGTTCATCCATCATTAATAATAGCCTTGGGACAACCAAATCTATAAAATATTTGACTCTAAACAAATTTCATAACAATGATATGATCATTTTTCTTAGTAGAAGTTGCTTATATCCACTTGAACATAGTACACAACTAGTAAAATAAATTTAAATCTAAAAGAAAGTAAAAGAGACCCATAAAATCAATTCCCCAAACATTAAATACTTCAACAAATAATATAGGTTGTAAAGGCATTTTATCTTTCCTACCAATATTAGTAAATAGTTGACATGAATGATATGTTTTACAGAAATAATGAGCATCTTTAAATAAAGAAGGCCAAAAAAATCCACATTGTAAAATTTAAGCAATTTTCTTTCTAGAAAAATTACTACCACAATTAGATGCATGACACATTTTCAAAATATTAGATTTTTCATCCTTTGGTACACATTATCTAAGAATTTTAATCTGATCTTGAATAAAATAAATCAGGTTCATTACAAAATCATATTTTAATTTTAGCAAAGAAATAGTCATATTCAAAATTTCTCCAAAATTATGGTAATTGATTTCAAACTAAAAGGTTTACAATGTGAGCATACCATGGATGTTTTTGTTGTTCACTTGCTAAAATTAGTTCATCGGGAAGTGAATCTTGTAAAGGAATGATATTTGACTCCTTAACACTTAATCTTGACAAATGATCAGTCAACACATTCTCAAAACCTTTTTATCTCTAATTTTCAAATCAAATCTTTGAAGTAATGAAATTCATGTTATGAGACATGGTTGAACATTATTGAATTGTAGAGAGAGAAAGGTTCCTTGTATATCAAAAATAGGAGAAATACATGGATTTATATAGTAGGAGAGAGAAGAAGGAAGAGTCATTTTCTTGGATCTTGATTGGTGGAAGCCGAACAGCCAAAGGTCACCCTCTCCTGATTGGGTGCCACCTTTCTTGGGGCACAAGCACCTTCTATATTGGGCACCAAATTCAATATAGAAAGGTGAGCTGACGCCCAATATAGAAAGGTGGGCACTGCCCAATATAGAAGGTGGGCTGGCACCCAATATAGAAGGTGGGCAGCACCACCTGTATAGCCCCCAATTGAGCCTTCTCTTTTCACACTCCCCCTCAAGCTGGAGTGTAAATGTCATATAGGCCCAACTTGCATGAGAAGGTGTCATAGGATGCCACACTTAGCCCTTTAGTGAGTATATCAGCGAGTTGGTCTGCAGAGGCCACATATGGTGTAGAAATAAGTCCTATGATGATGTGATGACGAATCATGTGGTAGTCGATCTTGATATGCTTGGTACGCATAGGAAAGGTCTGGTTGTTGGCAATGAACATGGTAGCTTGGTTGTCGCACATCATCGGCATAAACTCCTTTAATCGGAAAGCTAAGTTCAAATAAGAAGTTACGTACCCACAACATCTCGGATGATGTTTCCGCCATTGCTTGATATTCTACCTTGACACTTGATATGGATGGGACAGATTGTTTGTGACTTTGCCAAATCACAAGATTGCCACCCATGTACACACAATAACTAGTCATAGACTTTCGGTCCTGATGATCACTGGCAAATCTTGCATCGGAGTATCCGACTACCTGTAGGTGATCATGATGTCTGAAGATGAGTCATCGTCTTGGAGCATATTTAAGATATGCAAGTAGCCATAGAGCAGCCTCCCAATGGACCTCTCAAGGACCATGCATAAACTGGCTCAGAACATTTATGGTGAAGGTGATGTCAGGTCGAGTTAGCGTAGCATAGATGAGCTTCCCAACTAGGTGCCAGTATCATTTAGGATCAATATAGAGCAAAGATGTAGTACTCCAGAGTTGAGGCTTGCTATCAATCGGAGATGCGTAGGGCTTGCATCCAAACATGCCAGCTTCTTGTAAGATATTGAGGATATACTTGCATTGGTTGAGGATGAGAGCTCCTAGTCGAGAGGCAAATTCAATACCAAGAAAGTACTTAGGTTCCCCCAAGTTGTGAATGTCAAGATGTTGATGCAGAAAGGTCTTGACATCTTGGATACCTATATGATCACTGCTAGTGATGATCATGTCATCCATGTAGACGGCGAGGATGATGCAACCAGCCAAAGTAGTCTTGCAGAATATGGTGGGCTCCATGTCACAAGACACCAGTCCACAAGTTGAGATGAGTTCACTGAACTTTGCAAACCATGCTTGCAAACTCTGTTTGAGGCCATAGAGCACGTGACGAAGAAGGCATACCTTATCAGTTCCCCCCTCAATCGAAAAGCCAGGAGGTTGCTCCATGTAAACACACTTAGAAAGGTCTCCATAAAGGAATGTGATGGGTGCAGCTGCCAGTCAAAGTTGACTACCATGGAAAGAAGGATGCAGATGGAGTTGAGTCGAACCACCGAGAGAAGGTTTCCTCATAGTCTATGCCGTGGACTTGGGAAAAGTCATGAACTACCAGTCAAGCTTTGTAGCAATGGATGGTCCCGTCAGGATTGTATTTGAGGGTGGACACCCAATGATAGCTGACAATATTAGTATCTGCCGGTCGATTGACGAGGTCCCAGGTGCCACAACGAACAAGAGCAGAATACTCTTCATCCATAGCGGTTTTCCAGTGAGGAAGTAGTAATGCAGCCTCAGGAGATCGAGGGATAGTCTCAGCAGCCAATGCCAGGGCAAAGGCACAATAGGGCAGAGAAAGTTGGTCATACGAGATCACAATAGAGTAGGGGTGAAGAGTGCAGGATCATGTACCTTTCCGAAGCGCTATTGGAAGATGAAGATCATTTGGGGGACGTGAGGAGGGTGCAGATTGGTCTTCCTCGGAGAGCTCAGGGGGCGAAGATCCAGGTGCCGGAAGGACAGGGAGGGGCGGAGCCAGTAAAATGGGCATAATAGTAGTCTTGGAGGCCGGGAGTAGTTCCAGCATGGGAGCGGAAGGTAGTGGAAGGGGAAGATCAGGCACAGGAGATGGTGCCACCAGTGCCACCAGGGAAACAATGGGAGGTGAACCCAGACTCTTCCAAGATGAAGATGTCGTAGAAAAGGATGGCATCGACTCATGAAATGTGACATCGGCTGAGACGGTGTACTTATGACTGTCGGGTAGGTAGATCCTGTACCCTTTCTGCGTGCAAGAGTAGCCCACAAACATCCCTCTGGTCGCACAAGGAGCAAGTTTGGATTTGGTGGCCGAGTGGTCGTGAGCAAAGGCCACACATCCAAATACTCGAGGCAGCAATGGAAATAGTTCCTGATTTGGATGAAGTCGATGAAGAGGAATGTCTTTGCCAAGGGGTATAAAAGGAAGGTGATTGATGAGGAATGTGGAGGTCAGAATAGCAACAGCCCAGAACTCATGAGGCACATTCATCGCATATAGGATCGTTTGAGTCATGTCGAGAAAGTGACGATGCTTCCGCTCAGCTACTCCATTTTGCTGAGAGGTGTGAGGGCACGACGTTTGATGAAAAATGCCAACAGCAGCACACAATTCTTAAAAATCTTTTTGGACAAAGTTCTGCAGTATTGTCCATGCGAATGATCTTTGGAGTGCATGAATATTGAGTCGAAACCTCCCGGAGAAACTGGTGGATCATCGGAAAAACATCGGTGCGGTCGGTCAATAGGTAGACCCATGACACTCGAGAGTAATTGTCAATAAGCACCATGTAATATAAAAAACCGAGTATGGATGAAAGGCGGGATGGTCCCCAAATATCGCAATGCACCAAATCAAAAGGTTTTGAACTAATTGATTCAACGCGTTGAAATGTGCCACGATGATGTTTGCCCATTTGACATGATTCACATTCAAAATCTTTAATTTGGACCCACGGGAGAGCTTGGCGGAGCTTTGTGATACTGGGATATCCAAGTTGGCGATGCCACTCTAGAGAGGTAGAGGAATGAGAGAGGAGATAGGTCATGCCTGTGGATGGTGCATTGGACACGAGCTCATAGATGCCACCCCAAGTCTTACGCTCCAAACCAATCTGTGTGTCGGTCCTCAAGTCCTGAAACACACAATGATGTGGCAAAAAGGTCGCTGAACAGAGGAGAGCTGCAGTTAATGCGCTAATTGAGATAAGATTGACAGGGAAGCTCGGAATATAGAGGACATCATGGAGTGGAAGCTGAGATGTCGGTGATGCAGTGCCTTTGCCCGTAACCGAACAGGGGCGTCCATCCGCAACAAACACGGATTCGGGATTGGCGAGTTTGTAGAGTCAAGAGAGAAGGGTGTCATCACCCGTCATGTGGCAGGAAACATCAAAATCAATGATCCAAGACCTCAATGAGGAGGCTAAGAGAGCAGTACCTTGGCCAGATGATGGAGTACCAACTGTGGAAGAGGAATGTGCTGTGAGCGAGCGGGCCTGAAGCTTGGTAGGAGAGAGATTTGCCACATAAGGATGAGCTACTGGTGCAGAGGAGGGGGGTTGCACAAACCCTGGAGTCTCCAGTTGTGGAGTGGCCGGTGAAGGGGGCACATGACAGGGATGCTCGGGAGGATAGCCCCACTTCTGATGGCAGCATGCGGATGAATGCGTCGAATGAGAGCAGTGAATGCATGGAGGGCCAGTATATTTGCTGTGATGACGTTCAGAGGAGCGATCACCGGAGTTTGGACGATTGCTGGAACCTCTGCCAGTGGCAGCTAGAGCCATAGAGTCTGAGGTGAGTAGTGCTGAAGAGTCGGATTATGCGAGAGGAGTGGCCGAAGAAGGTCCCTTTATGGGGGTGAGGCTGTCCACCCATTGAAACGCATTGAAGACATCGGCCAAGGAGGGAAGAGTCGTACCACTAAGGATGGAACCGTGGATCTGTGTACTGATGGCAGCAAGAATAGAGTTGAGGAACAACGACACTAGGAGTTCCTATCGATAGCGATTTTGTTCCACAAGATCTGTTGTGTATGGCTGATAAACTTGTAGGCGTGTATCACACCCACAAAGAGTAGCGTAGACCGTCTCGAGTGGTCCTTCAGAACCTTGAAGCTTGAACATTTTCTCGAAGATGTCAATAGTAGAGGCGATGTTACTCTTGGGACCATACATCCGGAAGAGCTCATCCTAGATCTTCTTGGTGGGAGATATGAGTTGTAGTGACTCGGCGAGATCCAGGGAGAGCATCTTGAGGAGCCAGGTGGTGGCCATACGATCCCGTGTGATCCAGTTCGCATATCAAGGATCATCGGGAAGAGGTGGTTCTTCCGTCATTAGAGATTCGTGCTGGTGGATCTGCAAAAATCTACGGAAGCTGGCAGACCACATGATGTAATTGGAGCCATGTCCAGAGAAGATAGAGCACGGAGCCTGCAACTGGGAGATGAATGGATTAACTGGTCCGCCACTGAATGGTGCAGGCATGTGAGTAGACATGTCAGGAAGAGGCGGAGAATCCGCAGAATCGGCCATGTCTTGATGAGGAGATGAACAGTCACCTTAGAGAGTGAGTGAGATGTTTCCCAGGTATACAAAAACTAGTATCCGGCTGGAAACGGGCTAGTAGCCGGCTCATAGGCAGATACCGGTCCGTCAAAGAAGATAGAGATTCCTGCGAGATAGAAATTCCGGCGAGGATCGCCGATAGAGATATCGCATGATAGAAAGGATGCCCAGATGTGGAGATTGCCAGGTCAAGTGGAGTGTCCAGATGTGGGAATCACCTGGAGAGAAGTAGCGTCTGGGTGTGGAGATCGCCTGGGCAGGGAGGAGGCCTGGACGTGGAGATCGCCAGGCCAAGTAGACCACCCAGACGTGGAGATCACCTGGACAAAGGATAGTCGAAGAAGAAGACCGCCAGGAAGAGGATGCAAGGAAGGATCGCTGGAGCCCTAGGGCTCTGATACCATACTGAATTGTAGAGAGAGAAAGGTTCCTTACATATCAAAAATAGGAGAAATACATGGGTTTATATAGTAGGAGAGAGAAAAAGGAAGAGTCATTTTCTTGAATCTTGATTGGTGAAAGCCAAACAGCCAAAGGTCGCCCTCTCCTGATTGGGCGCCACCTTTCCTGGGGCACAAGCACCTTCTATATTGGGCGTCGGATTCAATATAGAAAGGTGGGTTGGCGCCCAATATAAAAAGGTGGGCTGACGCCCAATATAGAAAGGTGGGCACTGTCCAATATAGAAGGTGGGGTGGCACCCAATATAGGTGGGCAGCACCACCTGTAGAGCCTCCAATGGGCCTTCTCTTCTCACAAACATCTTTTTTTGTAAGTAATTTACATGTAGCATGATCAGAATAAAATATAATTTTGGATCCTAAAATATAAGATCTAAACTTTTCCAATGCAAAGACTACTATCAGTAATTCTTTTTTGGCGGTTGTATAATTCATTTGAGCATCTGAAATTATTTTACTTGCATATGCTATTACCATAGGTTTTTTTATCAATTCTTTGCCCTAAAATAGCCACAATAGCTAGGTTAGATGAATCATACATAATTTACAATAGTAAAGACTAACTTGGAGATTGTAAAATAGGTGCTTCAGTCAAAATTTTCTTAATTAAATTAAAAGCCTCTAAAAATGAATCATCAAAAATAAATCATTCATCTTTTTCTAAAAGTGAGATAAGTGGTTTGACTATTTTTGAGAAATCCTTGATAAGTTTTCTATAAAATCTAGCATGACCTAAAAAAGAACAAATTATTTTTATAAAAGTAAGTGGTTGAAATTTAGAAATAATTTCAATTTTAGCTCTATCAACTTCTAATCCTCTCTCACTTACTAATGCCCTAAAACAACTTTCACCATAAAGTGACTCTTTTCAGATCTAAAGACTAAATTACTTTCTATATATTTATTAAGAGCCTTTTGTAAATCATTCAAAAAGTCATCAAAGGAGTTTCTATACATAGAAAAATCATTCATAAATACTTCTATATCATTTCCTATCATTTCTGAAAAGTTAAATCATACAATGTTGAAAAGTTGTAGGTGCATTACAAAGGCCAAAAGGCATTGTTTGAAAAGTAAATGTACCAAAAGGACATGTAAATGTGGTCCTTTCTTCATCATTTAAAAAAAAAAATTTGATTAAATCTAGAATATCCATCCAAGAAGTAAAAATATTTTTGACTAGCTAAATTTTATAATATTTGATCCACAAATGGTAAAGGAAAATGAGATTTTCTAGTTTCATCATTTAATCTTTTGTAAACAATGCAAACTCTCCAACCACTAATTAATCTTGTCAGAGATTCCTCTCCTTTTTCATTTTTATGACAATCAATCTAGATTTGTTATGAACTAGTTCGATAGGGCTTACCCACTTATTATCTGAAATTAGATAAATAAAATTAGCATCAAGCCATTTTACAATTTCATTCTTCATAGTCTCCATGATGTTTTGATTTAATCTTCTTTGAGGTTATCTACTAGGTTTAGATACATCTTCCAAGTACATATGATGTGTGCATGTGTCTTGATTTATTCCTCTTAAATCAGATATTTCCCAATCAACTAATTTTTTATTTTTTGTTAAAAGCTCAAGTAATTGTATCTCTTGATATTTTTCTAAATCGGCAACAATAATGATAGGTAATGATTGATCTTCTCCTAAAAATACATATTTAAAATTACTAGGAAATTTCGTAAGCTCTAACTTAGGCCCACTAACTTTTTTACTTCAATTTTCCTGAAATTCATTCAAATCTTCTAAATTTTGTTATTCTTTCCACCACCTTCTATCATTTCATGAAATTCATCCTCATGTTCCTGCAAGTTTCAAAATACCACAAGTTTTCTCTATGCTTTCATCTATTTCATCCAGTTCATTTAATACTCACATATAATCTATAGAATGACACCCAAATATTTCCTCATTTGGTGAATGTTGTGCTCTTTCAAAAATTTGGATTTCCACTACTGATCTCCACATTTGATTTTTGATATTCTTGTAGGGACATCAATATTAATTTGAGCAATATTTAAAAATTTTCTACTTAATAATGGGCATTTCACTCAATTCAGTATGTGATTCATTTCTAAAACAACAAAATCAGCAAGAAATAAACATCATTTAACAGTTACTACTACATCTTCCAATAATCCTTCTAAATTTTTTACTGATAAATCTACAAATTGAACCACAATAGAAGATGGTTTGAAATTTGAGATCTGAAAATATTTATAAATTGAAGTAGGTAATAAATTAATGTTGGCATCTAAATCTAGAAATTCAGTCTTAAAAATAAATCCATATTACAAGAAGTTAAAGATGAACCTAGATCCTTTAGATCTTTTGGCATTTGATTCAGAAACATAGCACTTACATGAAAAGATAATTTTTTAGTCCTTGGTTCTCTCTTCAATGTGCAAAGTTCCTTAAAAATTCTGCATATACTAGATTATGTTCTATAGCTTGCAAATGAGGAACTTTGATATAAACATTCTGAAAAGTTTTCATCAAATTTGCATTGAACTCAGATTTCTTTTTCCGTTTTGATTTCAGCACATGTGGAAAATGAACACTTGGACTTTGGTAGAGATTCATCCACAATGTTTCCAAAATCTTCATGATGATCCTTTTCTTCTTCTTCAACAATTGCTGGTCTTGTTTTTCTTTAGCTCCATCTAGCTCTTGAAATGTCTCATCTCTCTTTTGTGCAATCTCTTTTTCTTCATATAGATTGCTGAGAATTTTTCCACTCAAGGTAGTGACCGCCTTCATTTTTTTATTTTGAGGTGCTTTGTATTTATTTTTTTAGTTGGATTCTCCTTGCTAAAATTTTGTTGTTGACTCCTCAGATTTGGTGAAGTATTACCTTAAAGTTGACTTTATTGAATTGTTTCTATTTTTGCTAAATTTTCTGCTATCCTTTTCTCCATTTTCTTCATTTCCATTTTAAATTGATGTTCCTGCTGCTCAAATTTCTATTACATCTCTTGCTGAAAATTCACTTGACTTTGCATCATTTGAGTCATCATTTGCTATAACATGCTTATGGAAGGATTAGTTTGCACAAGAGTACTGGATTAATAACTAAGAGATATTTGACTAGATCTAAATTTATTTTATATACATTTTTTTTGAGAAAATTGTGATTTCAAAACTTTTCAATTTTCAATATTATTTGGATTCTTTCATGAGAAATTTGGATGCGTCCTCCAATTTGGATTGTGTTCATTAGAAAGAGCACCAAATCTAGGATATTCATATGTAGCTTGAACTTACATATTTGATGGCTGAGTTTGTTCAACATGAAGACAATTAGAAAAACTAGAATATTGTTAGTCATGAACACATCAAATTTTTCACACAGATTTCAAATCATTAATTTATTGTTAAATTTTTTTAAAGCAGATCTTAATGCTCTATCTTCAAAAGTTTTCATTTCAATCATTCCTACCCTCCTAGATGAATTTATATCATAATTAGATGCAAAAGTTTGATCAATTGAATTTTCGCTCAAATTTTTTAAAACTATATATACATCATCCTCACTTCTATTAAAAAATAATCCTACACAAGCTCCATCTATGATTTTTTTAAAAGGAGGGAGTGATCCATGATAAAAAATTTCAACTATTTGACTTTTAGGAATTCCATGGTGAAGACATTTTCTCATCAAATCTTTCATTCTAGCCCATACTTCATGAAATATTTGGTGAAGAATCTAAAATTGCTTTTGTCATAGTTCCAATTTTTCCTCTGGAGTAAAATATATTAAAAAAATGTTGTAATCATGTAACACATGTTCTATTGAAGAACAATACAAATTCTTTGAAATTTTTTAAGATGAGCTTAAGGGTCTACATGTTGATGCCCATAAAAAGTTGGTAACATTTGAAAAGCACTAGGTTTAATCTCTTTAGCATAAACATGATGTTTTAATAAGTCTTCATATGTGTAGGGAGTAAAATTATCCTTCAATAATCTAGGTTGATAGGGATTTTGGGGACCTACATTTTGAGGATTCAGTTTTTCAGATTTTCTTGTAGAAACTCTCTAGATTCAGAAATTTTAAATTTGGGCTCAATGATCTTCTACCTAGCATGCACAGAAAAAATATGACAATAATAAAGCAAAGAGATAAGTAAAAATTGGTATTAAAAATAAAAATGATGAATTTATTTTATTTTTATTATTTGTATTTTTTAATAAAAAATGTTTTTTATCTATAAAATGAATGATAAATAAAAAATAAATTTGAAAATATTCCCCAGAAATGGTGAAAATTTTTTATAACTATTTTTTGCAATTTCTAAGAACATTCGGCAAATTTAAAATTTATAAATTATAGAAAATAAGTTAAATTAAGAAAATAATGTTTTTCTAGTGGATTTTCCAAGTTGATCACTAGGAGGATGAAATATGATTAATTATTTATGATTTTCAGGTGATATACCATTTTTAAAATTATTTTCTCATAAAATTTAAGTGATATAAGCAAAAAATACAAATTTGGAGGTTATTAACATTAGTTGATGTCAACTCATGAATAACACCCCTAAATTTGGAGTTGCCAGAAGTACGTCGACTTATAAATAGATCAAATCAAAGTCAAAGTTATTAAAATAAAGAATTATTAACAAAGGGATTTTGATATTAACATGATATATGATTGAATGATGTTTTACTATCATCTAAAAATAATTAAAATAAATATAAATGAAATTTTATGATAGAATTTGGTGGCATAGCTGCAGATTATATTTCCACCCAAATTTGATTGATTAGTGTAGGTGTGGTATATTGATTGGTTTCTTACATCTTATCTAATCGATAGTTGACAATGTTAGCAACTATCACTTGTTGAAACTGAGTAGTGAAGGTGATTTGACTCCGAGTGAGCCACAACATCTGAAGAAGGATCATTAATAGAAATTCTTCACCATTTGTACTAGGCAAAGAATGGGGAAAATTTGTGGAAGAAATTCAGCCTTTGTAGTAGCTAAATGAGGGGGAAATTTGGGTGAAATCTATCATTTGTATCTAATGAACAGATTAGGTAAAAATTGACATCTATAATAGTTGGATGAAAGGAGTTTTGATCCAAGAAGGGGATAGAATGATCGAAAATATGTTCTTCATCTCTAGAAACAACTTTTTAATCTTCTTGTGTGCAGATTTCATTGATTTGTTTCAACAATTTGTTGTATTTCTTGTTGTAATCGGTGTGTTAGAAAACCTTGAAAAGATTTGATTTTTTGCTAGTTTTAAATTATAAGCTGTAAAAATAAAATGCATTGAGTTATGACATGATCTCTAATTGATATTTGTCAATTTACTTGGTTAATTTATCTCTGGAGAATCAATCGATCGTTTGGCCTGATTTTTGCTTGGCTTTTAAGAATTTAATCATTTTTTAAATTTAATGAGTTTTCAAAATTTTCTTGAATATTTCAATAAATTTATAAATATTAAAAAAATATTCTAAAAAATAAAAACATGTGAGAAAATATTTCATCATATTGCATGATTAATTTCCTCATGTAATTCTTAGAAATTCAGATCAAAATAATACAAGTCACTTTAAATCCAAAATTTTCAATTAAAGTATTTTTTAAGTATTTTAAATAAAATTAAAACATAAAGTGTAGAAATATTGAGGATATTATCATGTAAATATTGAAAGTTATGAGGTGACATTCCTAAAGGAGACTTATAAGCTGTCTGATAGACCAAAAGTGCATCTTTTAATTTTTGAGACCAATATTTCCTATTACCTCTAGTAATCTTTTTAAGTATCCTTTTGATTTCTCTATTAGATACTTATACTTGACCATTGGACTATGGATGATAAGGGGTACGTATCTTGTGAGTGACTCCATTATTCCTCAAAAGAGCCTTGAATTGAGAATTTATGAAATGGGTACCATTGTCACTAATGATGGTCCAAGGACACCAAAATCTAGAGAAAATATTATTTTTCATGTTTAGGACAACTTTGTAACCACAAGTCATAGTAGGTAGTGTTTCCATCTACTTGGAAATATAATCTACAGCCACTAAAATATACTTACATCCAAAGGAAGGAGGAAAATGACCTATGAAGTCTATCCCTCAAACATCACATATTTCTACTACTATAATGGCATATAAAGGCATCATGTCTTTGGCTGAAATGTTAATAAATGCTTGACATTCTAAGCAACTCTTAACATGATGAAATGAATCATTGAATAATGGAGGCCAATTAAATCTACTTTGCTATACCTTGGCTGTAGTTTTCTTACTCAAGAAGTGATGAACTCAATTGAGGGGTTAAATTGTCATCGTGAGTGCAACTAAGTTCATTAAAATAATATTTATAAAATATTTTTATATATATATATACTCAATAAGGTGATGGACGAAATCAAACATGATAAGCATGAAAGTTAAGAGAGACGAAGAAGGTAGTGAAGAGGAAAGAATGGATAGAACACTTTTCACTAATGAATAAATAAATAAATTAATTCAAATTAAGAGTTAATCTATTTATAGAGAAGATTACAATGAGGCCCACTTCTAGATCATACACACACCTCATTGGAATGTTAGTCATGGGTTGAGTGGTGCTTGATCTGTGACGAGATTGACATGCTCTAGAGATCTCATCTCAACAACGATCGTGAGCATGTGAGTGTTGTTGACTGGGCCTTAATTTCCTTCTTTTTTCCTTTGGCTAGCCACTACTAAAGAGGGAGCCAAAAGGTGCCTTCCAAGAGGAGGGTGTGAGGCCTTAAACCTCTGGAGAACTTACCCTATCTGAGGGATGTTTATAATTAGTAGCTTGTTGATGCCTTTGGGCATAATTTTGATATTACAAATATCTAATAAAATATATAATTCATGATTGATATTATTCACAAGATTATGATAAATGATTCATTTATTTCATGCAAATAAATCTATTACTTATCTTGTGATATTATGACTAACCTTGAGGTTAAGTGAAAAATAAATAGGTGAAGTGTCACTTATGGATAAATATTTGTTGAAAATAAATATTTAATAGGTAAATGATGGATATGTTTTAAATTCATTTATCTATGATTATTGAACTATTTAAGTATAACTATTTATTATTAATCATGTATATCATTAAAAGAAAAAGAAAAAGATTCGAAATATCAAATAAGCTATTGTGTGTCTCGAGCCAGAAATCTGGATGATAGCACATTAGCTGCTTACATGGAGAACATGACCAGCTTAACTATTAGAATATGAAGACAAAACAAGAAAGTTGAGCGTTTGTGAGAGAAAAATCTTTAGTTTAAATTTCAAATTAAAAGGACTAGAGAATAACAAGATTTTGGGTTCGCAATAGTTAGAGGTCATTATCGCATGTTTTGAAAAATGGTAAGTATTCAAATTGACTTTCTGATTTTTAAACATGTTTGTTGATACATCTAGCATTCGAGAAGAAAGTTTGAGATTTTTAAAATACCAATTCACCCCCTCTTGGCATTTTGTCTAGCCTTTAGATATTTCAATTAGTATTAGAGCTAACCTTGATTCACAAATATTTATACATCTCAAGTAGTAGATCTTATGGCTAGTGAAAGTATCAAATTTTTATACCCTAGGTCACCTATGTTTGATGGAATTAACTATGCTTGTTAGAAAACTAGAGTTAAAATTTATGGTACAAGTCAATAATCAAAAATTTGAAAAATGATCAAGAAAAGACCAGAAAAATCTAATGACGAGTCTATAGAGGAGTAGAACTTCACACTGAATGTAAGGGCCATAGATATTTTATTGAGTATTATTTATATTTCTGAATTTAACTGTGTGCAAAGTTTTGAGACAACCAGAGAAATATGAGACAAGCTTGAAATGACGTACGAAGAGACTTCACAATAAATAAACCAAAATCGACATTTTGGTAAGTAGGTAAGAATTATTTTAAATGAAAAAAAAAGAATCTATTCATAACTATGTCAAAAGATTTGATGAAATTGTCAATGAGAAGAAAATTTTAGAAAGACTTATTCTAATACTAAATTGAGTAGAAAACTTCTCAGATCTTTGACTAATGATTAGATGGCCAAGAAAATAGAAATAATAGAACCTAAAGATTTAAATGTTACTCCTCTTGATAATATTATTAGCTCTCTTTTGACACATAAAATTGATGTAGCTAGAAGTAAATCTTTTATTGAAAAATTTGAGAATAATCTTTCTCTTTAATGCATTAAACTTTTAGATGATGAAAATGAGATTACCATATTGATAAAAAGTTAAATGTTTTGTGGAAAAAGATGAAGAATTTTAGGCATATAAAAGATTTAAATATGCCACATGAAAGTGTTGACCTATGTTTTAAATGTAAGAAACTAGGTCACTTCAAGGCTGACTGATGTAGCCTAGTTTCAACCAAATTTGAGCGATCTTGAAGAACAAGAGGCATAAAGACTTATTTCACTGATTAATAGATTTAACACATGTTAAATGTGTTCAAATGTATTATTCATTATTTTCTTTCACGTTTTTTTTATTTAAGTAAATTTTAATAGTTAAAGACATTTGTAATAAACTTCCTTAACTTTAGGGTTGTTTTTAACTTCTTCTAGTATTATAGTTAGTTAAGGACATTCTTAACAGAACCTCTTGAATTTTAGGTTTGTTTTAACAGTTTCCTATTTTGTAGGATCTCTAGAGATCCGAATTTCTTGTAAGTTAGTTATCTTTTAGGCCTATATAAAGGCCTCTCATGTAGCCCCAGAGGCAGATCATATTTTTATGAATAGAATTTGAAGTTCCTTTCTTCTCAGAAAGTTATCTTCTTTGCTGATGGATTCTAGCCTCTTTGTTGGTTTAGAAAACCACTTCTGATCTTGTGGATTCAAGATCAACCCCTTGTGGACTCAAGGGTCAAAGTTCATTCATTCTGTGGACTCAGGGTGAAGGATATTCATGAAAATCACATTTTTGTGGACTCAAGTGCTGATAAAGAGAAAAAGAGTTATATGTCTAATGGCAAAGATATCAAAGGTATATAACTCTGATTCTTCTTTTTTGTAAGAAAATTTTGATGAACTTACGCATGATGTTGATAGTTTGAAAAGAAAATTAAAAATAGAACAAATTGAGAATAAGATACTTAGAAAGTCAATTAGAATGTATGAGCATAAAGAAAAGTATGAGGTAAAAATTATCGATAGATTATTGATGTCTTCATTATCATGAGTTAATAATTTAGTGATATGATAGTTTTAACTTTAACTCATGATATAGAGACCTATATTGGTGCTAAATTGTGAAAAGTGGTTTATAGTTGGTTAATATGAATTTCTGATTAATTGCATAAAATTATGCGAATTTATATAGTTTTATAACTCTATTTTTTTGAGATAAATGAAAAAAGAGTAAAATAAAAATTAAAAAGGGCGCCAACCTACATTGAGCTCGCAACGCGTCAGAGGCTCAATCGGGTGAAAATTGTGAGGCGGCTGAACACCGTGAGCTTGAGGCTCAAGTGGTTGATGTGTGCATCACTCCCCTTCCACATCATTGGTAGCTAATTGGGGATGGGGTAAGGAATGGTCGTATACATGTGGGTGAGAGGTACCTATTGATCAAAGAGGAGGCACCATCTTTTATTCACCTCAAAAGTGGACAAAAAATTGATGTGGGATTAAACTCACGCTCACAGCTTACCCCCATAGAATTATGATGCCCAAAATGCCCCTTGATTATCATGAATAAACTATCCTTGTGACTTTACATTATAAGAGAATTATCATATTTATTTCATTTCTCTCTCTCACAAATGGGCAACCGACGAGGAAATCGTGATTTCCAACGAGCGATTAAGCTACTAAAATTACCAAAATCTCAATAAAAAATTAGTCAATGCGATTCACAGAGCATCGTTGTCGAAATTGGTGAATGATTCTAGATAAAATATCGTAAACTCAACGTGGAACTCCTCTTTGATTTATCAATGAACATGTTGTCATCGGAGAGAAGACGATCTGCCGAGAGATGAGTCGCCACCTCCTAAGGGTGTACTAAATGAGATAAAGGGTCTCCTCTTGCTGCGCTAACTTGAGGACGAAACCCCTTAGATGCACCCATCTCCATCCAGCCTATCTTCATTGGGTGAAAGCCGCTAGAGAGCCGTGAGTTATTATTTTTCCGCTCTATCAAGTGATAACTGCTGGAGACGATTCAACCACCATTCTACTGATTTTTAGACTTTGCAAGAAGATCTAGAGATTACTTACTTTATCTTTGTCTAAGGAGAACCTTTGAGGCCATAGACATTGCATGATTTCATTCCAAACACGCAAAATTTTGGCGATCATTGTCGCAAAGCCGGAACTCTATTTTTCCTACTTTAAACTTCATTTTTGTTTAAATTAATAACATTTGACACGATTTCAAGTTTTGATATATTTCGTCATTGAGTTATGATTCTTCAGGCTTTTACAAAACTTTATTTGATCTATTAATTCGACAGTAATCCTTTTCGTAAGAATCATAGGTTGAAACTCTATTTCTGCTTGATTCGTGTTTGTCGAGCACCGATGTCACCTTGAGGTCATAACCTTATTTCTTTTTGCACAAATTCTTAAATATATTATATTCATCTTTCAATTTAAAAAATCATAAAAAATCTTGTTCTTTTAGGAAAATTATGAAATATTACTCAATATTATGTTACATCCTTTTGACTAACTTGAAAATTTCTCACTATTTTCAAATATTTTATCAATTTATAATTTATTTATTTATTTTTATATAAATTTAGAATCTAAAAATTAGTATTTTCTAGTTTTATAAATTTTAATTTTTTGTAATTTATTATAAAAAAAATTAAGTCACGTCAATTATCTATCGAAAGTGAACAACTTCTCAAAAAACTTAATATCACTGATGAAAACTATGATGATATTTATTTTGACACTTCTTCTAGTTATAGTTTTACATAGGATAGATTATACATCTAGTAAAAACACACAATTAGTGAAAACACTTAGGAGCCAAAGATCCTTATTTTCTTTACTTGTTTCAACACTTAATTGTGTTATGTATGATAAAATGATTTATAATTTATAGAAAATCAAATGCTTAAAAATTAGAATAGTATATTATACACAAAGATTGAATAGATCAAAGAAAATGATATTAAATGAAAAGAAATTTATTGATTTGAAATATTTTTATGATAAGTTATGTGGAAGTCAGGGAGCACTGAACATACTACTTGGAAGTCAAGAAAGGTTATTAAGGAAGGAAGGATTATGATTTAATCTTCATTATATTAAACCTTATATTAAATCTAAAAATTGATCTAAAACATGTCATATTTAGGTACCTAAGGGTAGTACAATTAAACCTAAAGTAATTTAGGTTTCTAAACTAAAGACTTAATCATGTTTTCAGGAATATCTCCAGTGGACCACTTCACATGGTACTTGGATAGTGGGTGTTCAAAATATGACCAGAGATCAAAAATGGCTCTCCACATTTAATTTAATTGATGGAGGAGAAGTAACATTTAGGGATATAAAAAAGAAGTATATAAGGGTATGGAAATATTTCTTTAAATAATGTCTTTAATTAATAATATTTTAATTGTTGATAGTTTAAAACATAACTTGATTAGGATTAGTCAATTATGTGATAATGACATAGAAGTTAGGTTTAAAAAGAATGGATGATTAATTATAGATGATAAAAATAATAAAGTTTTATTTACTAGTGATAGAGTCAAAGATGTTGATGTTATACATTTTAAAACTTTGATTAAGTCTGATATTTATTTTGTTACTGAAAAAGATGAAGAACAGATGGATCTTTGACATAGAAAACTTGGTCACATAAACATTAGAATCATTTATAAATTATCAAAATTAAGACTGGTTAAAAGACTTTCTAAAATGTCAAACACAAAAAACTTTATATGTGAGAGTTGTATCAAAAGAAAATAAACAAAGAAACCTTTCAAAATGAAAGAACACATCTCATCATCATGACCCTTGGACTTAATTTATTTAGATTTATTTGGTCCAAGTAAAAACCCTAGTTTAGCTAGAAAATATCATGACTTAGTTACTGTTGATAATTATACACAATTTACTTGGGTATTTTTCTTAGTTCAAAAAAATGAAACGAATGATTAATTCACCAAATTTATAAAGAAAATACAAAATAATCTAGACATGAATATTAGGAAAATTTAAAGTGATTATAGAGGTAAATTTAATAATACTTTATTTTTTATTTTTGTGACAAATTAGGAATATCTCATAATTTCTCAACACCTAGAACACCTCAACAGAATGGTATTGTTAAAAGGAAAAATAAGACACTACTTAATTTATCTAAAATTATGTTTGACTCATAATGATCTTTCAAAATATTTTTAGGCTAAAGCTATTAGTACTACATGGTATGTTATTAATAGAGCATTAATTAAATCAAAATTAAAGAAAACTCCTTATGAATTGCTGAGGAATAAAATGCCTAACTTGAGTTATTTTAGATTATTTGGCTGCAAATACTTTATTTGAAGTAATGGTAAATATGACTTGGAAAAATTTGATCAATGAAGTGATGAAAAAAATTTTCTTGGGTATTCTGAAAATTCTAAACCATATATAATATATAATAAAAGAATTTAATTGTTGAAGAATCTTTCTATTTAAAATTTGTAGAACAACTAAAGATTTGGAAAATTATGCATTTAGAAACTAAATGTGTTGACACATGTTCTAACAATAGTAAACATACAAGATGAAGAAGAACAATTACCTTATTTATAGCAAAATCCTGAACATGAAAATTTAGCTAGAGTCTCGAAATATACTAAGAATCATCCAAAAGAAAATTTTTTAGGAAATAAAATATTTTTATTATCTAATTTAAAAGATTACAAAATTGATTTCAATACTTAAATTGATATTCAAGGTAATAAATAGATAAAATGAAAAATAAATTTAAACATGAATTTAAAGCATGAAATAATTTAAGAGAGTAAATAAATTTAACTTGAGATATTGAAATGGCAAAAAACATGTACAAAAAAATAAATAAAAAATTATTTCACTGATAAAATAAGAAAATAATAAAAACTAAAATCAAACTGGCTTGATGTTGACCTCTAGTTAGCACTTCCCAATCTTGCATCTAGTTTAATAGAATAGATTTAAGGTGAAAAGAGTAGAAGAGAATGATCAAAATCAACAATGCACTATTTGGATTTCTATTTTCACATCAAGAGAGAAGAAAAATGTTTTTCTCAAGAACAACCAAAGAAAAAGCTAAAAAAAGGGTTTATTTCTCTCTCTTCTTCTTCTTTTTTGTTCCATAGATATGTAAATCACATTTTCTATTTTAATTTCTTATTTTTTCATACTTTTATAATTTTTTTTTCTGATTTTTCTTTTATTTTCTCCTCTTGTGTGGCAATAATCAATAATATCTATTTTACTAGATGATAATTGATATTTGTAAATATATCCCTCTACGTGTGTGAGAGAATAATCAATATTGACTATTTTACTAGATGATAATTGATATTTATTGATATATCCTCTAACATGTGGCTTAGTGAAGACTGTTAGATCCTTATGTCATCATTTCACATTGAAGAGGGGTGACATGGCCCAATAATCATCGTCAGATCGTCGTCACCTCTTCTTTTTTTTGCATGGTGCTTTATCACGATCTGTGTGCCCACCATAATGTGTTGGTGGTTGGCGACATGTTCCTTTCTAGTCCATTAGATCTGAGAGGGGCTGCCATTAGATCAAGTGTTACTTTTCCTACAACGATGGTTGCGACATGGCACATTCTTGTACATTGGATGCAGCTATAACGTCTGTTGGATCAGTGGCTACCTTTCCAATGATGGTGGGCTGCGATGTGGTGCTCTTAGATCATCAGATGTGGTAACAACCACCATTAGATCCAAAGCTATTTTTTTGTATGATGGCAGTTGCAATGTGACATCATTCAGTGCATTGGTTCTAGTCACTATTGTTGTGTTGCCATTGGATTTGAAAAAGAAGAAGAGAATGAATTTTAGTCTCATATTAGAAGTATTAGGCAATACCTCTATTATATATTAATGTGCCCCTCCTCATCATTAGAGGCATCTTGGAAAACGAAGATTCGGGTTCAACCTGAGCTCCCACAATTGATCTGGGTCCCACCCCAAGCTCCCAATAGGCCACAGAGATGAGCCTATGTGACTCGAACCTTGTTCCTATGATCTGCAACTCGATTTGTATGGGTTGTGAGGTGGTGAGTCCTCTAGGCCCATTTCTAAATGTGGTGTGGCTTTTGGCCTATGTTGGGCCCATTAAGTGGTGTGCTTCCAGCTCGCTAAAGGTGTGTGCAGACTTTTTTTTCTATTTTTATATTTATTTAATGATAGAAATTTTAAAAAATTGTAAAAATATATTTTAATTAATTATAAAATGTATCAAAATAAGATTATTTAACAACAGAATAAATGAAAATTAAACCTCAAGCCATTAAATAAATTCTAAAAAACATTTCCTTTTATTCATAAAATATCAATTTAATTCAAGATTTAGAGAGGTTCATTTAAATGACAAATAAAATAATTGACATGATAACTTATGAAATAATTCTCAAATATGCATTATTCTTCTTGAGATGATAATTGATTAGGATATCATGTAAAACTCTAATACTTCATCTTTGAAAAATTCAGTATGTTCCATTTGTACTAGCATTGGTCATGATGAAAGTACTTGTCTCTAGAGTCCATGAATCTTGATCATGAACATGTTAATGCATTTTTGAAGCCTAATTTTAATTCTTACCATCATCAAAATCATTCCTAGAATTCAAGACATGCAATTTTCAAAACCTCAATCTCATAGTTTATAAAATACAAATCCTTCATTTCAAAATCTTTTATACTCTCAAAATTTCTAAAATTTCAAAAAGTCACCTGTTTTTAACTCTAATTTTCCAAATCCTGTCTCTTTTTCAAAATTAGATGCCTTCTCAAAAGGCTCCTTACCCTCAAAATTGTTTTCCAAAACCTATGCCCAATAGAGTGCTTTTAGGAGCTCGATCTCATGTTCCAAATGCCAATTTATAGGACACTACTAATTCTTTGAAGAATCAATTACATCATCAATATCATGCTATGGTACAATTAATGGCCTAAAATCAACAAATATTGCAAATGTTTTAGAGGACATACTATCAAGGGAGTCAACCAAGTAAGCCAAACCCTAGAGGGTAATAGCTAATCCTATGAATTACCCTCCTAATTTTGCACCTTCTTTTATTCCTAATGCCCTCTTCATAAGTGGTCAAGATCCTAGTAGTAGCCCAAGGATCCAAAATAGAAGAGATTAAAGAGGTGATGAGATTTAGGAATGGTAAGTTGATACCTAATGCCACTAGGATGCCTTCTAGTGATCCAAGATTATCTAAATTAGGAAATGATGTGCAAGAGAAGGAACAAATTATTATGTCCCTCTTCTTCTATCAAAAGGCTGGATTTCATTATTCGAAAACTTTAGCTTTTTAATTCGTTACAATTTAGGATTTTTTAAGGTATGTGACAACATAATAATTGTTGCTCATGTCCTTAATAAAAAAAACTCTCGAGAACACTTAAAATTCATGTGATGGAGAGTGTGTCAACATAGACATCTACACATACGAGGTTCATATATTATATCAATAAATCACAATAGATCAATAATAGTAAAACTTAGATAGATATCAATCAATTTGTACATTTTAAGTTCACAAATACTTAACTTAAATCTATCTTCAAAAAGAGGTTTTGTGAAGATATCAACTAATTATTTTGATGTTTTAATAAAGTATAGCTGCATATCCCCTTTTTGTATGTGATCACGAATAAAAACATGTTTGATTTTTATATGTTTGATTCGAAAGTGTATGACAAGATTTTTGGCTAGGTTGATAACACTTATGTTATCACAATATATGAGTATCTTTTCTAATTTGAGTCTATAGTCCTCTAATTGATATTTAACCCAAAATATTTGTGTACAACAACTTTCAACAGATACATATTTGGCCTCTATAATGGATAATGCAATAGAATTTTGTTTCTTGGAACTCCAAGAAATCAAGTAACTATTTAAAAATAAGCATGATTCACTGATACTTTTTCTGTCTATTCTAAATCCAGCAAAATCAAAATCACATCATCTTAGAAGGCTTGTGTTTTGATTTCTTGGATACCATATCTTTATGATTGTTGTATCAATCAGATATCTAAATATTCTTTTGTCAACCGTGAGATGTGACTCTTTAAGATTACTTTTAAACATTGTATAAAGACAAACACTAAATAAAATGTCAAGTCTATTTATTGTCAAATATAATAAAAGATCAAATCATTCCTTTATATAGTTTTCTATCAATTTCTTTCCCTTTTTCATTTGTCTAGTTTGACATTTGTTCTCATAGGAGTTCATTTAGATTTTAGGTCAATCATGTTGACTTTTCTAAATAACTCTGTGTACTTTTCTTGAGATATAAAAATTTTATTTTCTAATTATTTGATTTGCAAGCCAAGAAAGAAATTTAACTCACCCATCATGTTTATTTTAAATTCAGTTTGCATCAAAGATGAAAATTTATTATATAAAGATTCATTACTTGTACCAAAGATAATATCATCAACATATATTTGAACAATCAATGCATATATATCAACCTTTTTAATGAATAAAGCTGTATCTACATTTCCTCTTTGAAAATTATTTTTTAAAAGAAATGAACTCAATTTTTCATACCAAGCTTGTGGAACTTATTTCAGACCATATAAAGCTTTCTTTAATCTAAAAAATAATCAAGAAATTCAGAATTTTCAAAACCAAGGGGCTGTTTAACATAAACTTCTTCATTAATAAGGTCATTCAAGAAAATAATTTTGACATCCATCTGATATAATTTAAAATTATTAGCATATACAAAAGATAATAAAATTCTAATAACATCAAATTTAATAACAAAAGCATAGGTTTTCTCATAATCTATTCCTTCTTCTTAAACATAGCCTTTAACAACTAATTTTACTTTATTCTTAATTACTTATCCTTGTTTATTTGATTTGTTTCTAAACACCCATTTCATTCCTATAACATTTTGATATCAAGGTCGAGGAACCAAATACTAGACATTATTTCTATCAAATTGTTTAAGTTCTTCTTGCATAGCAATAATCTAATTCGAATCTATCAAATCATCATCAATAGTTTTCAATTAAATTTGAGAAGAAATGTTATTTGAGTTTGTTCTCTTAGTCCAAATTTAGTTCTCACTTTTTCCCATAAGGAGATGACCTATCTCGCTACTATATTCATTTAAAATTACTTTTGGTGAGTCCAGTTCTATAAATTATTAAAATTGATTGATGATTCTAATAACGACTTAGTGTGACATCAATGTACTTGAGAAGAGAGTAGCTTCTCCAACTTCCTATTGATCTCATTGGGTTCATTCCTCAAATCCTTATCTACATGCTTGATCACTTCATAAACATCATCCTTTTTTAAGGGGATATTAGTTCTATCAAAATCATAAGGGGCATAATTAGAAGAATTTTCACTCAACTCTTCATGAAGATTATAAAGATGATCTTCACTCTTGTTAGCATAATAACCACCACATGATGCATCAATAAGTTGTTTATGCTGATAATTTAATCCTACATAAAAAAATTGAACAAGTTGCTATTTAGGAACAACATGATAAGGGTATTTTCAAAGCATACTTTATATGTATTCCAAGCATCATGTAAGGACCCATTAGCATTTTGAGAAAAACCCATTATCAATCTTCTCATCATATTAGTTTTTCCATGAGGATAAAATTTTTTAAGAAATTTGTGAACCAATTTAGATGATACAATATGCATCAAATTAAGAGTAGAAACCCAATAACTTGCTTTTCTCTTAAGTGAAAATGGAAAGAGAACAATTTTTATGGACTCATCAACACCCTTTATAGTGGCACATATTTTCAGAAATTCTCATAGCTGATTATGTGTTTTCATTTAAATTTCCATAGAAATTTGGTAATATCTGAAAAATGTCAGGTTTAATACCAAGTGTGCAAATAGGGTTTTCAAAAAATTTAATGCTAGTAGATGGATTAAAATATTCATTCAAAGACTTAGGCTCTTCATTAACATGATCAAGATTTTCACTCATCTTATCCATTTTAGCAGTTTTCAAGCACTTAGAAATTTTAAAGGTAGGTGTGGATTCTAATGAAAAAGTCCAATTTCTAGTCCAATTTCTAATGATTGACTCATAGTCCAATTTCTAAGTCACTATATCTCTTATTCTTGAGGATGCTAATAGATATCAAAAATTGATTGAGTTAATCTACCTAATAGTCACTTGCTAGAACATTGTCTACATTATGAGACTTCTGAGGTAGTTTTTGCATGAGTCATGACAAGTACACTAGTTAACAATACTACATCTATTGATATATGTAAAATGGGCTATGGAACGAGGTCTAGTATATGAGTGATATTGATACCTCTAGGTTAAGGCTTATTCTAATTTTGATTATGCAAATGGCAAGGTTGATTGAAAATCTACATCTAAGTAGTGCATATTCCTTGGGGGAATCTCATCACCTAACATAGAAAGAAATAAAATGTGATTTCTCACTCTAGTGTTGAAACCAGATATGAGACAATGGTAGATGCAACATGTGAAATGATGTGGATACACTTCTTCAAGAATTGAAGTTTACAATATGAACACCTATGCAGATGTACTATAACAAAAATATCGGCCATCTTCATTGCAAGTAATCTAAGATTTCATGAGTATATGAAATATATTGAGGTGAATTATGCCTACATATGAGATAAGGTTCTCAAAAGGTTCATTACTACATTGTATGTTATGTCCTTAGATCAATTGGCCAACATCTTCACTAAGAACTTGATTGAGATATCCTATGACATCCTTTACAATAAGTTAAGAATGCTTGATATCTACTCTCCAACTTGAGGGGAGTGTGAAAGGGCCTTACAAGCACATGGACCTAATGGGCCTCTTCTTACATATATGGGAGATGTCTCCTCTCTCTCTCTTGTGCTCTTGTTCTTTGTCTCTCTCTCTCTCTCTAGTGTCTCACAACACAATGACAATTCCTAGGATTGTCAACCATCAGTTATAGGTGTAAAAATTTAAGAAGCACTATGTCTATACAAGTTGATTGGATTTGTGTGAAAATCTGATCGATCTCTATGCCACTCAATTATTTCATAAACACTTGAAAACTCTATTTATTTTTTAAATTGTAGATTGAAACAAAGCTCCATTCAAACCTTTAATATGTTATGAACAAAATTTTTTTCATATTACTATTTTATTAAATAGTTTGGATTATATTTGAAGTTTTTTGGGTTGACTATTTTTGACAACTCTCAATTTAGGATTGTTCTTTGCAGGCTAATGTTAACTAATGTCATTAACCCTTTAAATTGTATTTTTCACTTATTTAGCTTAAATTGTTCATGAAGATAATTCTAAAATTAATCTATCAACTGAATATCATAGATAATTAACTTATTTCATCTTATAGACCTAGAAAAAATCTACTAAAAATATTTATCTTTAAAATTGGCTTAAGCTTTAGGATTTCTAGATTTATTTATTAAATTTTCTCAACAATGACAAAAAATAATGAAACAAATTTTGGCACTATTGTTGAGGATGTGGATCAGAAAATAATCAAGGGTCTAAATTTCTATTATTTTTAGGTCCATGATATGGATACTTCATTGAAAAATCGTTTTATTTAGATTTTAGGATGAAATTTAAGTTGTGTCACTAGGCACCTACCTATTTTAAGGTGTTACGAACAAGATTATGGTGAAAGAATAAAATCCGTATATTTTGAGGCACAAGCTTAGATGAGGCCTAATCTCCAAACTGAGGTATATTTAATGTGTGGCAAGTGAAAAATTACTCTTTTAATCGTACATGTGCACATATCCAAAGGTTTAGCTTTCATACTTTTTTAAAAGTGGACGGAACTACCCATAAACGGAGGTAAACGCAACATTCCACTGTTCCTCCCACCTGGCCGGGCCGCGTTACGAGCGTGTTCGTATTTTGTGCAAGCCCAGAGAAAGGAGAGTTTGACAGCGGAGTCTCCCCAATCCGCGAATGGAGAGAACCAGAGACCGATGTCGACCAGCCTTGTCGAATGGCGGCGGTGGGGCCGGGGCGGCGCTCTGTCTCTGGTTGTCCTCTTCGTCCTTTCCAGGTGGGAAAGGAAGCGGACAAGGAATCTGAGGGGTGGGGAGGGGGTGGATAGGGAGGGCTGGAAAGAGGAGCTCCGGTGGGTATGGACGGCAGGACGATTCTGCCATCCATGCTTGAGAGGTACCCTCCCTCCCTCCCTCCCATAGAAGAAGCCCACTCAGCCACCGTTCCTGCCAGCGAGCTTTGGCGCGGAGATCCCTAGCCCCCACCCATGTGTGCTGCGTTGCGGTGAGATGGTGTGATGATGCTTAATGGCCCGCTCTCTCTCTCTTGCCCACTCGTCATCGTCTTCCTGGTGTTGATTCGGACGTCCGCTACTTACAGAGGGGAAATAGTTTTAAAATCCGAGCAGCACGCTTATCTCATCTTCCTTTTGTTGGCATGCCTCCACACACAAGTTCCAGCTCATTGGACCTCCCCCCCCTCGCTTTGGCCTCCTTTCTGTCCTTGGGAGCTCCTCCCGGGTCGCCGTAGCGTGAGCCTCTGATCCATCCCTCTGATCCTCGCCGCTGTTGGATCGTCGTCCGCCCTCCTCCCTCTCCCTCCTGCCGTCGCCGCCCCCTCCGTTGCTCATGGCGGGTGAGGATTCCGTGGCGGTGCCGACAGCTGACACGGTAAGCACCGAATAAACCTTGCTAGTTCTCCCCCCAACACCGTTCCCAGAAGATGGTTCTGTGGTTCATCCATGGCGGAGCGAGCCGCACGAGAAGGGATGACATGGGCAGCCTCCCTCCAGATGCCTCCTCGCTTTCCTCTGGTTCATGCTCAAGTTTTCTTCCTTCCACCGCTCCCCCTTCCCCTGCAGCAGACACCGGTCATATTTTGATGATGACCGGAGATGATCACGCCTATAATCTTCCTCCTGGGCAGTTGTTTCGGTAGAATAAACCAGAATTTGTTGGGTGCCCATCTTCTTTCTCTGCTTCTTTAATAGGGATTCTGGTCCTTCAGATGCCCACTGTAGAAGTTCTGTAACTTGGGTTCAGCTTCTTCCTCTCTTTGTAGCTGATCTAAAACGTTTTATCAGCAAGTTGATCTCACCTCGACTTTGACAGATTGAGGAAAAGAAGGTGACAGTCGAAGGGAAGAGTCTGGCGCCAGAGGGCGATGGCCGGAGGGGCGAGAATGGAGAAAATCACGAGCTGGAGAGACCCGAAGATGAGAAATCAGCCAAAGCTCCCGGCCTGTTTGATGCATCAAGAGAAGAAGAATTCTTAGCTAATCACGTTGAGGTACCAGGTGAGGCCTTAAAGGAGCAGAAAACTATGGAAGCTGCAGCAGCAGCAGCCGTGGTCGAAGAGCAAAAAGAAGAGAAGGCTACAGCAGCAGCAGTCGGAGAGCCGAAGGAAGAGAGCGCTACGACAGCAGCAGCAGTAGAAGCAGTCGAAGAACCGAAGGAAGAGAAGACTACAGCAACAGCGGCAGCAGCAGTAGCGGTAGCAACAGTTGAAGAGCCAGAGGAAGAGAATACTACAGTAATAGCGGCTGCAGTAGCAGTGGTAGCAACAGTCGAAGAGCCAGAGGAAGAGAATACTACGGCAGCAGGAGTCGAAGAATCAAAGGAAGAGAAGACTACAGCAATAACAGCAGCAACAGTCGAAGAGCCAAAGGAAGAAAAGGCCACGGCAGCAGTAGTCGAAGAACCAAAGGAAGAGGAGACTTCAGCAATAGCAGCAGTAGCAGTAGCGACCGTTGAAGAGCCAAAGGAAGAGCTTACTACGGCAGCAGCAGCAGTAGCAACCGTCGAAGAAGAACCGGAGGAAGAAAAGGCTGCGGCACCAGCAGCAGGAGTCGAAGAGCCGAAGGAAGAGAGGACTATAACAGTAGCCGTCGTTGGAGAATTGCAAGAAGAGAAGAGTGTGGAAACCGTGCCAGTTGAAGAAGGAAAAGAAGAGAGGGCTACAGCACCGGCAGCAGTCGGAAAGCAAAAAGAAGAGAAGGGTGTCGAGATCGAGTCAGTTGAAGAGCCCAAGGAGGAGAAGGCTGTGGAAGCAGTGGCTGGAGAAGAGCCAATTGAGGAACTGGAGGAAGAGAAGGCAGTGGAAACTGTTGTAGTGGAAGATCCAAAAGAAGAGAAGGTTGTGGGAACTGTTGCCGCCGAAACAGACCCAGTAGTGGAACACAAGGAAGAGAAGGTTGTGGAAACCATTGTGGCTGAAGAACCAAAGGAAGAGAAGGCAGTGGAAACTGTTGTGGGCGAAGAACCAAAGGAAGATAAGGCAGTGGAAACTGTTGTGGGCGAAGAACCAAAGGAAGATAAGGCAGTGGAAACTGTGGCAGCAGAGGTAGACCCAGTTGTGGAAGAAAAGGTAGAAAAGGAAGCGGAAACAGAGCCAGTTGAAGAATCGAAGGAAGAGAAGGTTGCAGAAACAGTGGCCGCAGAAACAGACCTCATTGTGGAACTAAAGGCAGAGAAGGCAGTGGAAACAGCACCAGTTGAGGGATCTGAGGAAGAGAAGGCCACAGAGACGGAGCCAGTGAAAGAAGAAACGGTAGAGAAAGTCAGAGAAACACTGCCAGTCGAAGAACCGAAGGAAGAGAAGATTGTGGAGTCAGAGCCAGTGGAAGAACCAGAAGAAGAAAAGACTGTGGAGACAGAACCTGTTGTTCCGCCAAAGGAAGTGGAAACTGTGGTGGCAAGTCCAGTTTTAGAGCTGGAAGAGAGAAAGGAATCGGTCCAAGAACTAAAAGAGGAGAAGACTGTGGAGACAGAGCCAGCCGAAGAACTGAAAGAAGAGAAGACTGTGGAGACGGAGCCTGTAAAGGAACCAAAGGAAGAGAGTACCGCGGAGACAACGCCAATCAAGGAGCCAGGGGAGAAGATTGTAGAAAGAGAACCTGTGGAAGAGCCAGAGAAAGAGAAGGCTGTGGTGATCGAGCCAGTGGAACGGCTACAGGAAGGGAACACTGTGGAACCACAGGTAGTTGGAGAACCAAAGGAAGGGAAGTCTGTACAAACAGTCCCACTTGAAGATGGGGAAGAGGACACCACTGCGGAATCAAAGACGGTTGAAGAACTAAAGGAAGAGAAAACTTCAGATCCAGAAAAACCGTTGGAGCCAAAGGAAGAGACGACCATAGAAACAGGGGCTGTGGAAACAACAACGCAAGTCACTTTGACCGAGGAAAGTGTGGACCTAATTAACCGTGTGGAGGAAGTTGCCAGGAGCCATACTGAAGAAGAGAAGAATTCTGAAGCTGCTGACGAGCCTGTCCAAGTACAGAGAGATGGAGGCTATTCTGATTCCGCTGTCAAACCTGCTGAAACCTCCGCAGAGAAACAGAAGGATTCTGAAGTTGCGGAAAAGCCTGCTGAGAAACCAGTAGATAAACCAGAGTCCGAGAAAACTGATGATTCCTCAAAAGATGACATCCCTCCAGAAGCTGATGTCGAGGCCCACAAATCAGAAATCTCTCCCAAGCCCAAGACTCTCATATCAAAGTTGAAGCGCTCACTTGGGAAGGTGAAGAAAGCTATCACTGGGAAATCTCCATAAGCCAAAGAGGAGCCCAAAGTGAGATAGAACTGTTGCAGCTGGCCCCTGTCCAATGGTCTGTTGCCGAGTCGAGTACCACCCACTGTAAATATTGTTGTTTGCATGCCTGGATGCATTCAGCGTTGTGAAAGGTTGATTCTGCCTGTGTGTGTGTGTGTGTGTATTTGTGTGGTCCTGACGCACTTGTGCATAGAAGAAAGGATAGCCTGAGCTTCTTCCACTGGAGCAGTGTTTCATCCAGGCTATGATATGATTTTACTGAATGCCGTGGTATGGTGGCCCACATCGTATAATTTTAATTATTTCATATGATACAGTCATCACTAGGTTGCTCTCTGTGAAATTGTAAGCTTGTAAGAAGGTTGGGTCAGGCATTCTTTTGGTGATGTATGCATGTTTTCTGGACTATAAATTTCAACATTATATTGGATTTGGAGTTGCTGGTATGCAGCTGTGAATTCATCATAGAAAAAAAGGATATGCCTCTGAAGGTGTCCTTCCATTTGCCATATCTTGGATGCAATCTCAAAAGACTTTTGGATTTGCCATCGTCTCGGACAAGGGATGGCTGCGCACATTCATGTGCGGATGTACTTCTTGTATCATGAAAGAGGTGGAGTTTCATGCATGGGTCATGTTTCTATCTTATGAATGTCTGTGGGATTTGGTTGTGATTTTCTGCTCAACAACGCTCGCCGAGAGCTGCAATTTTTGGTGGTGACTAATGAAATTTAATTGATGTTTCGTTTTGCAAAGCGAGTTACAGGGGATCTGATCTTGGATTGCTCAAGAAAAGTCGCTGATTTATATCTAAAGCACATTATATTCTTAAAAAAATGTAATTCTGGATCTAAGCTACTAGTCGAAGGATCTTATCACAAGTTTCCGCTAAAATTGTGCTAGACTTGAAACTCTTGTCAGCATTATTATCCTATGCAACGATCATTTTAATAAATTGAATTTTTTTTCAAAAAATAACTTTCGATGAATGTCATGACCTCACGTTACACAAATGATCTCTCATTTAATTCTTTTGTTCCCAGGTGCTTATTTTACAGCCATAAATATCAGTCACTTACAGAGAAAAGCTTCTTTCCAGAGGTTGTGAAATCAAAAAGAGGACTCGGGTGCGAATTATCTTCAGGCTTGGGAAAAATAAATCCATAAAAAAAAGAAGAGGTAAGCCCTTTGCTAGATCCAGCTTGAAGAACCTCTTAAGCACCAAGAAATCCTTTGGCTTCATCTTCCAAATGTCTGTTCAGCTTCTAGGATCCATAAGTCATGGATATAATTGACTCCATTAGTCCCCATGGGCCCCAAAGACAGGGTTTGACACATTAACACACCTACTATCTCAAGACTGTAACAATGGATTCCACACTTCAGACATCACATACCTCTAGATTCTTTACGTCATCAGCATCATCTTTCATGGTGAGGACGAACTTGGGTTTGTATTTCCACGGCATTCCTTACCCTCGTCTTCCGGGAGACTGTTTAATGAAGAGTTTGCATCAAGATCTTCCATATCTGGGCAATGAACAGCAGGTGGATCGTTGTACCTCGGATGAGCTAAGCGGCGGTGAGGTGGAGGTGGGAAAATGTATCAGCAAGAGAACCGGCTGATTCCTGGACCAATGTGGCCTCATCTGGGGCACACTCTCCGACGGCTACTGCATCATTCGTCACCTGGGCAGCTTCCCCTGTGAGCTCCAACTCCAATTTCCTAAAATCCTCCTCCAGATATTCGTCTTCCGCATCAGTGCTGTCGAGTAACGCCAAACCTGCGAGGCATGAAGGCATCAAGAGACGAGTGAAGGGGAAAGAGCTCTGTAGGGGCTCAGAGGGAGAAGGGGAGCAGGGATCCCAGAGAGAGGGCAAACAGTCACCTAGCGCTTCATCAACTTGCTTCTGGGAAGCAACGGTTTCACTGAGCTCCTCCAGACACAGATGGACCTGCTCTATGCTGATCTTGTGTTTCCTGATTGCTTGAGCTCCGATCCGGATGGCTTCGGAGGCCTGCCAGGCAATGAAAATGGGACGGGCCAAATTTAGGAACAGAAGGATCATAGTGAAGGAAGAGGAGGGAGTTCCTGATGCCCACATTCTTCGTTGATTCAGCCTGGTTTATGATGCCGAGAACCTCCTCCACCCGGTCAAGAAGCGACGCGCATTTCCCTCTGCTACTCGCTAGCAGCTTCGTGCGTCTGATGTGTCCATAAGCAGCGGGTCTGTTGCCAGATTTGAATGAGGCCAATGCGGACTTTCTTGATCTTGAAGAAGAAGAATGAGAAAAGGCCGGAATGTCATTCCTTGTGTCAAATAACAGCAAAAAGTGAGAACTTTAAAGGATAAGGACGAGGCTTATTTAAAATCGATGCAACTTGAAACACAGAAGCAAATCAGAATCACAACCTTTCCATGAATTCACAAGCCCAAGATGCAACCCCAAGATCTTTTATGACGGGCCTATTGTCCCCACTATGATGTCTTGATCTTGGTGTAGAGCCGTTCATGATATTCTTACGGGCCTACTACACTCACCATGACGTCTTGATCTTCATGCAGAGTCGTTCATGATGTTTCAGACGCATTTAAATAGATTTAAACGAGAAATTGTATAACTTGTGAATCGTTTGGGCCATTCAACTCAGAATAATTTGGTAAGAAGTGAAGAAAAAATTCATAAAACCAGAGAATACAAGTCGTGTAGGGTCATCTCATTCTGCTAAAATAATATTCCTCGATGTCTCAGGCCTGCCTGAAAAATATGTAAGCCACAAAATAATATATAAACTTTTAATCATTTGGGCCATCTAACTCAAAATAATATCGAAAAAAACTCAAAAGGACTCTTTATTTTTGCCATGAGTTTTAATTTGTCTCCTTCAGCACGGAATAACTCCACCAATCATTACATGAAGGATGACCTTGTTCTAATCTGCCACAACAATGGTACAGAAGACAACTCGAGTTCATTTAATATCAAGGAAATTTCTGTATGAAAAACTTTGGCTAAGTAAAATAACTTACAACTCCCAACGTTCATCAATCATATCAAGCTGTTGCTGCATCTTCTCCATTGTCCAGATCAGGTGTAGGATCTCATAATCAAGGCTTGTGAGGGGAGAAACTGATGACGGCACCAGAGAAATTTTCAATCCCTGATAAAAACAAAAAGGAGAACAGAACAAATCTGGGAGTTGAGACATAAACTTGTGCGGCATAGGTACTTGTTCAAAGCGGGAAGAAGCTCTAGAAACAGGACCTCCATAAAGTCCGCTTTTTTAATCGAAATGTATCGTGCTTTCCCACAATGAACCAGATAACTCGATATAATTGAAGCCTCATCAGGGCCCCCACAGATGCTCTCGAGCTTGCACATCGTGACAACACAACTTGATGTCCAGTGGCTTTCAGATAAGGTCCTGATAACGTTAACAGTTTTATCCTGCATATTGAACATGACAGGATGTGGTTTGATGTTCTCGCCTCAAAAATGGAACCACCCATCAATAAAGGTAAGTAAAAATTGGAGAGGAAAAACCCTACATGCCTGAAGCAATCCCCTCAGAACAAGACACTCGTCAGCGTTCTCTTCTAGGGCAGATGATTTCGAAAGCATTATCAACTGTCCGATTTTTCTAAACATCTGGAAAATATGCCCACTTGCTGGATCTCTTAGATCGCTTCTCAACAAGATGTCGCCTTCTTTATGCATCTCTATCTGTGATGAACAGGAAAAAGATGATAGTGAAGAAACCCAAATGGAAGACATTTTAAAATAAATTCCATCTCCTAGCTGTTTGACATAGAAATAGCCATATCTAAGCACTAACTCTTCCTAATAACACATGCTTAGATATTATAATAAACCCAATGGAACAGAAAACAAACCTGCCTGATAGGCAGATAAAGAAAATGACAGATAAACCTTCATCCCACGGAGAATCACATCAAGCTTCATCAGGATGTTAATGGGCAGGCAATAAAGAAAAAAACAAAGTAACGCCGATGACTGAAGATATGCTGAGAATGACTAAAAATATGCTGATACAATCTACAAGAGGGGCTACACTGGAATCCCAATTCGATTGGAATTCGGCATTTCTCGATCTGAACTGGGTCACCCACCATGGTCAACTCTATTACTTTGTCTTTCGTTTTTCGAGTCATTGACATTTAAATTAAATCTGATGCATACCCTTGCTCTCGTACCAGTCTTGATCTTGTTTCCCTGCCTGCCAAGAACAAGTTGAAAGCCATTCTTTTTCTCTGGGGTTCCATGGATTAATGATGCCTGTAACTATGATTTTCTTGTCGGGTCATCACGTTTTCTCACTTACTGGAGTTAAGGGTGTTACGGAGTTATGAAGCTACATGTTCTTCACCTTCACATGTAGAAGAAGCCAACTTCTATCTGGCCTCTGCATTAGTAGTGGAGTGGCTTGCTGCTTTCAATCAGAAAAAGAAGGAAGACAGAGCACTCCGTCATCCATTCCATACATTCGGGGGTGTCAAATGCCTTCGACACTCAGAGTCGTGGTTACCGAGGAAAAAGTGAAGTTTAAGGGGGAGTGACCAAGACACCTCCCCGACGCTTTGGCGTAACGGGGATGAGCAACGATGAAATGACAAGAAGCCTGGGTGCCGTCCTATAATGATCTAGTATTATTCTACACGATAGAGCTTCCTGAGATTCCTAGAATGTGGGCTTTCCGAGGCCAGTGTCAGCCGCCTGCGTCCTCCTTCAGGCACATGGGATCTCGTCTCGTTCTCCATCGACGCAAGCAGGATGGAAGGCACGGACTCTCTACGTTTCACGCTGTTCATTCATCTTCAAGCCATGAAATCAAAACCATGGAATAGAAATCTAGATGGTTGCCATCAGGTGGAGCTCACCAATACTCGATTCATGCACAGAGGTGTCAACCCCCCTCGAGCGAACCACATATTGTTCACCTGAAGACAGAAATCAATAAATGGAACTTTAATTTCCCACGTTGATTCATGAAACGCGTACTCATCAAGAAGCCATAGAGATTAAGGCAATATAGCGAACAACTGAAATTCCCTCACAAAAAAATTTCTTCTCCCGCGGTTTTATTCAGCGCGAGTCAACGCCCCCCCCACCTCCACCCCCCTCCTCCCCGCAAGAAAAACCTAGGCCTGGCTGGTGAATGGACAGGAGATGATGAAGGAGGAGGACACTGTATGGGCCCATAATCTGATCCTTCTGGACAAATTCCAAACCAACCCATGAAAAACAAGATTGCACGACAGGATGAATTATAGACAGAGGTGATAGAAAATGGAGATGTGCCAAAATCGCCGCAAACCCACGTGGGAATTCCAAGGAACGTCAAAGGGTCGCCTGAGGAGATTACACTCGGAGGTGAACGAAAGAGGGGAAGAAGAATCGAAGGAAATCAGACGAGGGCGGCACCTCCGAGGAACGAATAGTGAGGACCCCGAGACGTCTGGCGACCCTGATGATCAGGTCGCGCCAGAAGAGATAGCGGGGCGCCCAGTCTGCCCGCTGCCCACTGAAGGCCCTGAAACGCGCCCCCCACGCCGCGTCGTCGCCCCAGTCGGGGGCCTCCGCCTTCACCGCCTCCTCCACCGCTGCCGCCGGAGGACCCATCCACAGACTCCCCCCCCCCCCGCGGCTCAGTTCCACCGGCGCGGCACCAGCACCCGCCTATCTCGTAGATAGAAGCGATGGAACGAAGGAGAGGCCGAAGCAAGCTCGAAGCCTTCAGGGCCGAGGAGAGGGAAAAGCCACCGCGGATCCAGCGCTCGGCGCCTCCATTCAGGGTCTCCGATTTAAAATCGGGGATTCATCTGGTTCTGTTTGGTTTGCGGTAAACTCAGTCAAAGTCAAGTCCCGCATACAAACCACAATGGCTATCGAATGTTGCGTCTTATTATAATGCATGGACATTATCACACTACAGAGATATTAAGAACAATAAAATAATCCCACCAAAGGACTTCGTTCAAATATTCCCCCCTAGGCCATCCTCCACAGCGAAGGTGGCAACGGTCAACTATATTATTAGTTAGGCCATCTGAATTTTCTCCTTTGTGGAACTCCTGGAGAGCCCAACCCGGATGCCCGGTCAACTGTTCAGGCCCCTCGACAGCCTGAATTGTACAAGAAAGCCCGATAATGTGTTATGGCCCAAAATGCCCCAGGAAACGATCTTCCGGCCCAAATATGCCCAGGTTGATGGAAAAGGGCATTAATGTACTTTCGCAATTTGCTTCGAATTTCGCGGTGTAGGGGTTTTCAAGTCATTTCGTCATATTCAACTTCGCCCCTTGGAAACAACCCCTTCCCGCCACCTCGTCCCCGCGCCCCCCCCCGGCCACACATCTCTCTTGCTCTTGTGCTGTGTGGAATCCGGCGCAGGATTTGGGGGGGATCTGAGGGCAGGGGGAGCGCTGGGGGGCGGCCGTTCGACGATCATGATCCGAGATTTCGGCATCCTTGTCGTCGGAGTATTGGCGCGGTGTCCAGTCTATGAGGCGCCGAGGAGGCCTCTGAGCGGCTGGAAAACGTCGATCTACAGTCTTCGCTCACCAACGAAATCCTTTCATTTCTCTGATCTAATTTCCAAACCGGTATTCCTCATGCTTTGGGTGTGGTTTCTCTGTTCTACTTCCTTAGTCTTCCGCTTTCTGTCTTGCTTTCTATCGCGGGATACCGGTTCCAAGAGTGACAGTCGGTTGGGAGGGAATTGAGGGAATCAATTCTTTAGTGATGAAAATTTCCTTGTGCTTTTAAAATTGAAACGAACGGCAGAGGATTTTTTCGTGATAGTGTCGACTTTCTTTGTTGTTTTGTTATGGTTCCTAGAATCCGTTTGTTTATGGAGCGTGCCTGAACTGGGGGTATATTGATGTCATACTTCATGAAAAGGGATGCTCAGGATGATATGAGCTAAAAGTGAACGCACGATACCAGGTCTTGAGACATTTGGGGATCCCTATTTTCTCTGTAAAGTTCTCTATAATTCGTACATTATTTTTTGCCAACGTACAAGTTACGTGTTCAGAGACTTCTTCGGCGCATCTTATTACTGTAACCATGAGGTTATTTAAATTTTCTCCTAAATCTAAATCTTCTACATGTGTTTTGGTTCTTTCCATTTTATATTCATGTTAGTCACCCACTGATTTCCACTCGCACAGGACAATACCAGCATTATGTACATAAATACACAACGTAACTTCCATTGCCCAGCAGGACCGATTTATGCAGTTTCTGAGAATCTTCCCTCTATTCACATGCACAAACTCGTTTTATAAATCATTTGAAGGAACAAAGAACAGACGTATTGCCTTGTGTATATCTTCCTTCCGTTCTTTCATTGATATGGGCGTAGCCTTGCTGTTATCAATTCGTCTTCTTGTTTTGATTTCTTTCATGTACAGGTTTTCTAACATTAACTGAATTATGCCTGCTTCATCCAATCCCATCGTTAAGTTTATTATAACCATACACTTTTTCATCTAGTTCTACCTTTCTTATTTCATTACAAAAAATGATGCTCTCAACCTGCGTATTATTTAGGCATTCGGACGCTTGAACAGGGTATGATGAGTAGCTGTCAGAGTGTAGGCAGTTTTTATCACTCCTCACAGCGAGTACCCAAAGTTTCCATAGGCATTATGGTGGAAAACACACCAAAGATTGGTACCACAGATCGAAAGGAAGAAGAAGCTGTATTCACTGTCGAGAAGGCAGTACCTCAGTATCACAAGAAAGTTGAAGAAAAAGACAGCGGATTCGGAACTACGAAAGCATTCGCGGAAAAGCAAGTCCTAGGCAAAGGGAAGCTCACTTCATGGGTCTCTACTAGATCCATGCATCATGAAACATCGAGTGCTAAAACAGATCAATTTCATACCAAGGCTTCTGTACTACAATTAGATGGTGGGTTGGTAGAGAAACTGGAGAATGTACCGTATGAGAGGGGAGGTGACATGAATGGAAAGCCTGAAAAGATTGGAGACATTGCATTTGCTACCATACAGGAAACACAGACACTCCCTCATGTAACTGCCGAAGCAGCATCAAAATTTAGAGAGGGCAGAAGCGAAACTCTAAGGATGAAGCTTTGGGAGGTATTGGGCGATGCTTCGCAGAGTAGACAGGTGCTGAGCCCGGTTCCAGTCAATGAGATAACGAAAAACTCAAAATGTGAGAACTACGAGGATCGCCAGATGAATGCACTTCCCAAACCTAAGCAGGACACCGACACAATAGAGAGCTATTCAGAAAATCGAAAAAAGGCCGTGGAGAAAGCAAGTCCTAAGCACACAAAGAAGAGAACTTTTATTCGTTCCTCGGTGCAAAAGAAAGAACAAGGAAGAACAAGATCAAAGTGTCAGCTTGGCAAGAACAATGCCAGGAAGCTCTTGTCCTCTTCTAGACCGGAGCCCAAAGAAAAATCCGAACATAAGAATATTTTTACATTTGACGACTGTGAAAGGCGAATAGAAGGTTCAGATTTTGCGGCCAATTGTTGCTTACCAGCATCTGCTCAGAAGAAAATTAATGCAAAAGGTTCGAGAGTAGAAATGCGGAAGACATCTTTCCCTAGAAGATCAAATTCTAGGAAGAGCTTGCACAGCGATAAGAGTTTGCAGACCACTGACAGAAAACAAATAAGGCCACCACCAGAAAATGAAGAAAACCGAAGTACAGCGCTAGAAAACCGAATAATTCACCGTGAAGTCAAAGAGAACAGTTCGCGACAGCCAAATTCATCCTCAGTAAAGTTTGCCCACCTGTCAGCAAGTCCACATGTAGGAAATGTAAGCAATTCATCATTGATGAGTGGCTCCGAAACTCGAAAATTTGACTCTCCATCGCCAGAGAGGGAACCTAAGGGATCACAGGACAGGCCTTTTTCGATCGACAGACATCCACTCGGAAAAGTTGGCAATCAATCATTGACGAGAGAAACGAAACCATTGGATCATACCGTCAGTCCGATATTAGCGATAAGTACGACCCCTCCATTTCCAAAAAGAGAATCGTTGCAAGGTGCGTCCCTCAGTCCTTCATTATCGGAGATGAATTCAGCCAGTAGCTGCAAATCTCCACTGACCCCAAAGGCATGTTCTTCTCGATCAGATTCACAGAAGCAAGAGTCCTCGGTACTCGTCATGCTTCTATTTTTCACTCGTCGAAGGTTCATTATAACTACTTTTTTTCAGTCGTATAAATTTTCCGGTGATTGCTCAGGACGGTGCCAGAGATCTCCAGCCGTCGCCCAACGCAGAGTCACAGGGTCTGAAAGATAATACACTGGAGAAGTGTTTTTCCCCTGCTCAGGTGCGGCGACTGTCAGGCGAAGGCTTGATGACAGAAGAGTTTGTCCGCAAAGGTTAGGAAACACTTTTCGCCTTCATGAAATGGTTTTAAGTTGACGAAACATGTTTCTTTCCCTACCGCACATAATATGTGATAACCCCTAATCACTGTGAGAGAAAGGTATGCACAACTGAAGGAGACATGCAATCCCTGACTGAATACCTGCGAAAGAGAAGGTCAACTATGTTGTTGCAACTGTGGGTTATGCTTCCCTCGGCCGAAAGTTTGCATTTTCCTAGTGGGGCTTCCTGCCCACTAGTTCGGTATGCAATTCCTCACATAGACAACCAGTGTAGGACGTTCTAGTTCGGATTCTGGTTCTTTAGGTACTGGCTTACTGTAAGTAGAATAAACACGAAATCCTCCAAAATGAAAGAGAAAGAGAGGGCATATAATGTTGGTGTCAACCAAGAGCTGTATAGGATATTTAGTGCTCTCTCATGTTGATAATTGACCCGTCTGACATAGGATTCCGCGGTGTTCCAGCACTTATGTTGGAGATTTCTCTTTGGACTATTAGGTGAAATAGGTTTAAGTAATACTCTTTTGTACAGTGCTTCGGACGCTGCTAAGCGTTTTTAGTATTCGTGTGATGCTGCGTTGAAGATTCGAGAAAGTGGATACCATGTTGATTGTTTTTTTCATCTTTTTGGAAGGTCGTACGCCACCGTCGCTCCGTTTTCAGCTCCCTGTTAGGGAGGTAGCTAGCGTGTATGATTTGGTAGGCTGGCTCCTCCTATGGTAGGCCGATTAAGGCGCCAGGTCATACCTGACCATTTTAAGAACTCAACTGGGCGGCTCCGAAGAAGATCCAAGAAACTCAATCGGCCTACTCTTGACGCAGGCGCAGCCTCTTCTGCACAAGTGGCATAATTTAAATCGTTTCCATGTATTTGCTGCTCCGTGTTGATTTCCTTATGCGCAATGATTCCTTTTCCTAGATCGGAAAGGATGACGCGGTCCGAACACGCCTGTGTTGCACAACATCTGACGATGATTATTGAAACGTGCGCGCTTCCTGGCCCTATTTTGCTCATATTTTTTTGTGCATGCCACTTTGCCCACTTACATATCGAAACTGCCGACTACACTCATCTTCTCAGGAGAATCTTTTCAATTTCGCACGCGCAATTAAATGCAACTGTTAAGAGGAAAATCTACGTCCACTTGCTCGGTTTCATAAGATGGCTGAACCGAGTACACTTTTTTTTTTTTCAACCGTACGCAGGTTTCAGAGAAGCCGAGGGATGGTGTTCCCGAGCAAGCAGCCCCAGTAAATCTCCGCTGCCTCTCCATCGCAGCAAGAGGCTCCGCAGCCTCGAAGAGACGGGAGAGGCCCACCAGCCGGAACCATTGTCAACGCCTCCCTTCGACATCTCCAGTAAGTTGACCGAAACATATTCCTCCACATTTCCGACATCTCCAAACTCTCTAAGCTTGATCTTTCCCGTTGACTATCCTCGGCCATTACAATTCCTCAGGAAGTGGGGAGACCATCAGCTCCTCCCACGGCCTTCGGACACAGTCTCCCGAGGACAACCTGGGCAGGTCGCTGACTGATCTCTCCATCTGTTCCCGCCGCCGCCGGGCGTATTTTGACCCACCTTCCCTGTCGTCTCCCCAGAGCCATCGGCCAACTGGCGCTCGTCCTGGACAGATTCAAGGCCAAAATAAGATCGTATACATCAAAGAAAGGCTCCGAGATCCTGTCCGCCGCCAGGGAAGGCGTCCGCCTTCGGCTGCGAGAGGTCGAGAACCTGATTCAGGCGGACGCGTAAGCGTTCTCTCTCTTTCTATCCACACGCATGCACCACGGTCTTCTGCTTTTCATTCGAACCGTGGGGAAGTTGACCATCTCCCCCGGTGCCCCCCGACTTGCAGAGAGAAGCTCGCCAGCCACGGCAAGTCCAAGAGGAAGCGACTCGAGTCAACGTTCCTGGGTTTGTGTTTCTTTCAGTCTTTTCGAAACACTTCGCGTTGACATGACTGAAATCTCTTCCTTTTCTTCTTTCTTTGCTGGTTTTTCTGCATCTTCCACAGAGCAACAGGAGAAGCTGAAACTGGTGTACGATCGGTTCAGAGAGGAGGTAGAACGGCACCTGGTCGACTGCCGATGCAGCCTGGAGGACCTGGAGGCGTACGAGGAGGAGCTCAAAGGGAATGTTGACCGCCAGAGTACGCGCCTCTCTCTCCCTCTTCCTCTTCCCCAGACTCATCTCTTTGGCTATCAGAGCCACCCATCAGAGGCCCACCACCTGTTCGACTCCGTGCTCCGTGATAAGATGGGATGGGTGTTCATCCCCCCTTCTCCCACCGTCCTGGAGGCAGTGGATTTGGACATCACGTGTCGACACAAGGAGGGCAACCGATGGTCCTCCCTGTCCGCAGATGTCGTGGTGACGGCGATGCGGCCAGTCGGCAGGCACGGCCTCGGTAGATCCAACCCCCCCGGCGTGAAAGGCCCAGATAGAAAAAGTGGGGACCTCTCAGGTGTAGAGAGAGAATAGTCGACCATGTCGGAGGCAAACATCCGTCACTGGGAAGAGTGAATGGGCCAGTCGGTACCTCTGAGAGCCGGCTCATGAGATGTCGTCGGTTGTTCTTCAAGCTCCTGTTGGGCTCTCTGGTGGGCTCCGCTTTGTTTCTCGCTCTAAAATCTGGGTCTCGGGCAGAGTCTGTGCATAGAAAGCTTATACTTCAACTGGAGGAGGTCATGGAGGCCCAGCTTGCGGAGGCGGAAGCCAGCGTCGCCGCCATCCAAAAGGCTCGTCCCCTCTCTCTCTCTCTCTCTCTAAAACGATTGCCCTGAAGATGAGCATGATGTTTGGGGGCGTCTTCTCTCTTGCTGGCTGCAGGCAGCGAGGAAGAGGATGAACGGTCTGAAGGGCGCTCTGAGGGAGTGGTTGACCGACGACGGCGCGTCAGACTGATGCATCTCCTTCCAGTGATATTTTATGTCGGAATTGTTCTCATCTATCGCCCTCTCGCTCCCTCTCTCTCTCTCTCTCTTCAACTTGTCGAAGGGGACAAACCTCTCTCTCTCTCTCTCTCCCGCTGTGTCCAAAAGAGGGTAGTAAAGAGCTACTCTTTGTCGTGTGCTGCAGAGCGACGAATGCTCGTCGTCGTCGTCGTCTCTCTCTCTCTCTCTCCCCGGGATGCCCGGGACGTCTTTCGTGAACAGGCCGGCCTCTCTCTTCTGTGCAAGGCTCCGCCTTCCCCTCTCCATCGGTTGGCTGTAATCGCAGTGGTTCATTCACGGGGCAGGAAAACAACCCCCCCAAAGTCAGAGGCCCTGGTCTACGCCGTCCTCTGCTTCCCGGCGCCGCGGCCGGGGATCTGAACTTTAACGACGGGCTTCACCACATTCTCAAACGGGGAACCCCGAGCATCTGATCTCAATTGGACTCTCTTGCCCATCGCCATTAAAGACAGTACAGCGGCTCTTTCATGCCCCAAGGGCCTCTCCCCGGCGGGCCCCACTTCTTAGTCAACGTCCTTTCTAATTGTTCCTAGGTCAGCGTTCTCTCTCTCCTCTCTCCCGCTGCCCTCTCTCCTGTCGGCTCTCTCTCTGTGATAAAGTAATGGATGGTGGTGGGGAGGGGGAGTGATGATAAGACTATCTCGGTGGAAACACGGGGGGGGTGGGGAGGGGAGGCTGGGGGCTTATCCTCTTCCTGCCTTAACGGTGGCGGTGCTAGGCGGCGCATCCTGGCCGTTGGCCTAGGGTCCTCGATACCCCGGCCAGTAGGTTGATCATTCCTGGGGAATTGGGGTGTCAAAGACATCGGCCTGAGGCCAGATCGGTGATAACCCGTAAAATATCTAGCGGCGGCCTGGGAATTGAGAGAGAGTAGAGAGAGTAGAGAGAGGAAGGGGCGGGCGGGAGAGAGAGAGGAGAGAGGGAGAGGAGACAAAAGAGAAGAGTGGAGAAACCACGGATACAGCTGCCGCCCGTTAACCGTGGTTTTCCTTCGCCCGGGGGTGAGGGGAGGGGAGCAAAAGGAGGCTGTCGCCTGATTTAACCCCCGTCCTCGGCGTTTTCTGGGTCCGCCGAGCTTCAGAGGCTTCTCAGCTGCGGCTGTTGCACCGGCGTCTCCTCGGACGAGGCCACCTTCCGGCAGAGCCCCTCTACTCCTTCGGCCACCCTCCTCCCTCCTCCAACTCCCGTGGATGGGTTACCTGCTCTGCAAGAGGGTTCGGCGTCCGCGCCTGCGGGCCCAAGTGGGCTCTCCACCAATCCCCCTGACTCTCTCCTAATTTAATCCCGAATCCCGACTGGTGCGGCAAGTCTGCGTGCCGCCGGCTGGTAGATCCCCCTTCGCCGGAGCTGGCGGCGCCACCGAGGGCCCTTTTCTTCACGCTCTTCAGACGGGCTAATCGTAAACAGACGCTCCAATATTGGGGTTTTGGGTTTTCCCCGGGAGACGATGCCGCTCTCTGAGGTGTTCCCGGCGGCGCGGAGGAAGCACGGGCCATTCCAGCAGAACATGGCGGCGGCGAATTGCTCCTCCGATCCCACACCCCTCGTGTGAGCACCTCTCCCTCCTCTCTCTCTCTCTCTCTCTCTCTCTCTCTCTCCCCTCCCCCGGCGCGCGTCTTTTATTTCAGAACCGTAGATTCATTCATTCGTTCTTCATTCGTTCGCCTGATCTGCGGGTCTTTGGATTCGATGGTTTGTTGATCTGCTGGCGTCGTTGCAGGCCGGAACAAGAGTTTGTGGAGCTGCTGTGGGAGAACGGGCAGATCGTGATGCAGGGCCAGTCCAACCGGGCGGCGAAGAGCTCGTCCCCGACGGCCCTCCCCAGCTTCGCCGGCAAAGCCCAGGAGAGGGACGGCAGCAGGGTCGCCAGTCGTTACGGATCTGCGGACTCTGCCGGCAAGGACTTCCATGCCGTCGGCTCTCTTGGGCAGCTGGGTTTCGGCGGCGGCCAACAGGACTCCGACATGGCCCCCTGGGCGAGCTACCCGATCGAGGACTACTGCCTGGAGTTCTTGTCCGAATTCTCCGCCCCCAATCCGAGCTCCTTGCCGGCCACGGTGCCGGCGTCGGACAGATGCATCTCGTACGGCGAAGCGGCTCTGCCTGGGGAGAACGGCGGCGGAGCGAGAGGAAGCGGCCAGTTCTTTTCGCCGCCGGAGGAATCTCTGCCTCTGTTCCCGAGGATCAGATCGAAGGACTCGGAGTTTTCTCCTCACCAGCTACCCGGCGGAGATTTACAGGCAGGGAAGACGCAGAGACATGAACAAGCGCCTGTCAAGGTGGCGCAGCCCATCTGCGGCCCTGGTCTTGCGAACTTCTCTCACTTCTTGAGACCATCTGCGGCCCAGGCTAAGGCGGCCGCAGTTGTGGCAGAGGCGGCGGCGGATCTCCCGAACTTCGACGTGAGAGCTGGCGAGAATGCGTCCACTGCCGCGAGCAGCAACCCATTGGAGTCCACGCTGATCAATCCCACCAGCTGTTCGAGGAGCTTCTCGCAGTTCCATGCGGAGTCGGCGCCGGGTTCCATTGCCTGGGCGGATTTGGATGGGGCGTCGGCCGAGCAGTCGGGGGGCGATGGGCAGGAAGATAATTCCAGGCTCCAGAATCAGATCGATTCCGCGAGCAATCCGAGGCCGTCGGCGGAAAGTCCGACCTGCAAGAGCTCAAGCTTCACCGGCGGCGCCGCCGCGGATAAGCACTCCGAGCCTGTTGTCGCTTCGCCTTCCATATGCTCCGCTAGCGACGCCGGCGCCGCGCCGAACGACGCCCAGGGCAAAGGGAAGAGGAAGAACCAAGACGCCGAGGATTCGGTGTGCCACAGCGAGGTGAGAACAGTTTTCTTCAAATTTGAAGAGGAAGAAGAAGAAAAGGAAAGCTTCCTTCTTTTCCTGTCCCAAGTTGTTGATTTCTGTGTCGGGTTATCGACAGGATCTTGAAGATGACTCGGCCGAGGCGAAGAAGCCTTCTCCGGGCTCCAAGCGCAGCCGAGCCGCGGAGGTCCACAACCTGTCGGAGAGGGTGAGTCCTCCGTCCGTCGCTGCAGCCTTCTCTGATGCTCTCAGAAATGAATTCATCTCCCTGGGGGTTACCAACTCTGTGAATGAACAGAGACGGAGAGACAGGATCAACGAGAAGATGCGGGCGTTACAGGAACTTATTCCCAACTGCAACAAGGTATGGCGATGGGATCTTACCCCGTTTCCTTTCAAATTTCTCGTGTTTACCTTGAGGCGTAGCGAGACAGCGCCAAGGATTGGCGGCTCTCTCCTCCTTCTCCTGCTTCTTCTTCTTCTTCTTCTGAAGTGGGACTCTGCTGTTCTTCTTCAAGGTAGACAAGGCCTCGGTGCTCGACGAGGCCATCGAGTACTTGAAGACCCTCCAGATGCAACTGCAGGTACGACTGGAAATCCCCCCTGCCCGACACATCACAGCTGATTTAACCTGCTTCGTTCATGGGATCTTCTTTGACACCAACTGCTCTCTCTCTCTCTTTCTCTCGATTTATCTGTCAATCTCTCTTTCTTCTGCAGATTATGTCCATGGGCGGCGGGATCTACATGCCTCCAATGATGGTGCCCGCCGGAATCCGAGCGCCCCACATGGCCCCCTTCCCACCCATGGGACTCGGCATGGGGATGGGCATGGGAATGGGTATGGGCGTAGGCATGGGCTTCGGTATGGGGATGGTCGACGCCAACGGCTCCCCTCTGGTGCCGGCCCCTCCGCCGCCGCAGTATCCTTGCGCCTCCGTCCCCGCGACGGTGGGCCTGCGCGGGATGCCCGGCACCAGCAACCTCCAGTTCTTTGGTGCTCCTCCCATGACGATCCCCCGGCCCCCCGCCTTCATCCCCATGCCCACAGGTCTTCCCGTGGCGGTAAACTCGACGGCGGAGATCGTGCCGGCAAAGGTGGTAGAGCCAGATCCTCGGAGCACGAAAGATCAACCGAAGCAGCAGGCCCCCAGAAGCGCAACCGTCGACGACGTCCCCATGCAGGTAGGTGTCGACGTCCCCCGACCGGCGATTGTCCGAGAACCCTAATTTCCGCTTTCCTGGGTCATCTCCGAGTTTCCTCGTGCGATCGTCCTCAGGTGTGACCGGCTCTCGCAGGCGAACAGGAGACCCTGCGGCGTGGCCCTCGGCGGCGGAGAGGATGCTTCCTCGTTCGCCACGGCGGGTGAGCTGCATTTCTGATCGGGGGACGGGGACTTATCCTCTGAATTATCTTCTGGATTCGATCGAGTGTGACGGACGGGCGGTGAGCCTGCTTCTGTTCTTGCAGGATTGCGGCGGTCAAGTTGAGAGGGGGCGGGTCCTTCACGCAGACAGAGGGAGTCTGAGGGGGCGGCCGGCTCCATTGAAGCGCCACCGCTGAGCTTCTGCGGTGGGTTTTTTGAAGGGGAAGAAGGAAGCTCTGGGCCGTGCTTCGCTGTACAGGTGGATGAGATCTGCAGCGTGGAATTAAGGGGCAGGGAGTTCCGTGAACAGTAGTGGGTGTAGGATTTTGAACGATGACGAAAGGCTCCTTTTGGGTGAACAGCGCTCCTTCTGGATCTCCGTAATCAGTTGTCGCCGCTAAGAGTGTTCCTATTCTCTCTCTCTCTCTCTCTCTCTCCTCTTCCCCCCGGGGATCCACTGACTGAACTACCAGGGCAAGAGGTCGTGGTTTTGGCATAGTCTGGGCATAGATGGTGGTTGCTCTTTCTAACCCATTAACAAGCGAGCGAGAGGGAGAGAGAGAGAGAGAGAGAGAGAGAGAGAGAGAGAGAGAGAGAGAGAGAGAGAGGAATCCATAGAGCTGCTTCTTTTCTCTTTTTCCACTTGACCGTTCGACAGCCAAATATATTGGAGATTTTCTTCTTCACCGTCTAAGACACTGAAGATAATAATGAATTCAATAAGAAAAGAAAGAAACAGACACCCTCGAAGGCTGATGTAACTAGAAGAAACGCCGCCAAAACCTTTCAGTTGAAGTCTTCCTCCTTTCACGCAGCAGAAACCTTCAGCGGCTTCCAATGGTGGAAACCTGAGCTCACACTGCTGGAAGTCAGCGTATCTACGGCATTTGATTTCATGCAAGGCCCCGATCATGGCTGTCCGAACCAGGTGGCATTGTGAGCCTCCCTCTTCTTGAGTTGTTTTACCGCCTGATCTCGCCTGACGCCAGAGACAAGTCACCTTCCTCTCCTCCTTTCTCCTTCCGGTGGTGACAGTGTTGGAACTGGATTGTGGATCCCCTTGTCTGGCACAATAGAGTAAGGAACACCAACTCCCAACCAAGAGGAAACATATTTTAATTTCTTTACTGTTTGGTTTCGTTTATTCTCTGTTTTCTTTGTAACCCTTTTAACTCAGTGGAATGGTATTCTGTTTTGCCTCCCCAATGTGATTGAGCTGAATGCAATTAATCTCCTAGCATTGAGGTACCATTCGGAGTTGATAAACTCTCATTTTCACATATGTGGATCAATGCAACCTTGTGGGAATCACCTCACAAGGTGGGCTGAATTTATACATGGTTTAATTTGACGAATTATTTGTTCTATTTCAAGATTAAATTAGAAGCATTAATACATTAGGATCTAGCTTAAGCTGTGTGTTTTGAATTGGAAAATAAATCAGAATCAAATTGCTAATCAATATAGTTTCATTAATTCATAATTCTCCTTGAGTTCAACTTGGACTCCTCGAAATATTTAGGAAGAAATATTATCTGGAATTTGCTTTAATAAATTTAAAATTTGAGAACTTAAATTAACAACGACTAGAGTTCATCAATTTACTTATGATTTTTATAATTTGAGTGTTCTTTCATTTGAAATTAATTTAAAGTTGTGTTAATTTATTATTATTTTATCATTATTTCTTTTAATATAATAAATTATACATTATTTTTTCTAAAATTTGTAGCATTTCTCCATAACTTTAAATCAATAATACTTAATTTTCCTTTTAATTTTTTTCATCATTTCTGTCAAAATTCTCCCAGATAGATATAAGCTTTAAGGTAAAATTTGTTCTTGTTAGAGGATTAAAACATTTGATTTAGTACCTTCCTTGAGAAATCTTATTTCTATTTTGGTGAATTTAGTTTAATAAATAATTAAAATTGATTAAATTTTTAATGATGACTTAGGGTCACATCACCGTCTAGTCATCAATCAATGATCTAAGTAATTTTTGATTTAACTCACCATTAAAGAATATTTTACCAAGGTTTTTCATGTCATTAATCATTTCATAAAATATTTTGATAAGATCAAAAATAGTTTCATCTCTTCCCAACTAAAATAACTCAAACCTACTTACCAAAATACCAACTGTTGTATCTTTTAGCTAATATGTCCTATTCACTCTAACTTGTCCCAAATTTCTTTATTGTCACAAAACTTGACACAATTAAATATAAAAAGATGAATAAGATAATAAAATATTCATAACTTTCACATTCAATGTCGAGTTTTACTCATCTATAGATTTATTTGCTGATTTCTATGGCCTTTCCTTGATCATTTTCCAAATATTTAATTTTTGACCCATAGAATAATTCCTAACTCTAGTTTTTCAGAAACTACAATTTGGACTAGGGTTGTAAGTTTCGTTAATTTTACTAGCCATAAGATTTACTTGTTGACATAGGTTAATATCAATAAATCACGATGAACTCTTATATTGATTGTAATAACTAAGAGGCTAGGTGAAATACTAAGAGAATGGTGAATTAGTTTTTCTCCTTTTTTGTATGAATTCAGATTTCTTTTCTATAGCTATATGTGTTGACACACATTCTAACTGAATTCTTCATCACTATCTTTCTATGATTTTTATTTGTTACTCCCATAACAGTCTCTTTCTCTTTTTTCTCTCCATTATAAAGAAAAATCACTATTTTTATATTAGTTTCCTCCTCACTTGTTATTTTTAGTTTTTCTACTTTTTTGTATGAATTCAGATTTCTTTTCTATAGCTATATGTGTTGACACACATTCTAACTGAATTCTTCATCACTATCTTTCTATGATTTTTATTTGTTACTCTCATAACAGTCTCTTTCTCTTTTTTCTCTCCGTTAAAAAGAAAAATCACTGTTTTTATATTAGTTTCCTCCTCACTTGTTATTTTCAATCTTAGAGATCATTCCAACCAATTTTCACGTTTTCTCATGAAAATACACATTGACTTTCATGGGATCAATGAGTTAAACACACATGTTCGATCTTTGTAAATACCATACCCTTTATGGGATAAGCCAAACATAAGGTACCTCTTTCTTTTACTTGAAATGTTTCTCCTCACCACCCACTTACCTCTAGGCCTAATGGAGAACATGATCAAAGGATCTGAAGGTTACATTATTCACCAAGATTACATGTAGAATAGATGTAGTTTATACACTATTAAAGTTTAAGGTAGATTTGTCTTGCTCATTAGGGATGATAGATTTATGTAGAGGATTGTCAAGTGCAATAGTTTTGTTTCTAAAGTTTCTCTTACTTGTAGGACATTGATTTCCAACAGTTTTCCCACTTTGAAAGGGTCAAATTAACTTAAGAAAGTAATTTAAATTTATATCATTTCTAGAATGTGCAGTAGCAACCTTCGACTAATTTAGACCTCATAACTTGTTATTCTTGTGTCTAATTGACCATAGTTTTTATATTAATTAACCTCTCACCTAAATACTTATAGTAGATGATTCTTTTTTACACTTTTACAATTTTTATCACAAAAAACATGTTGACATTCACTAGGTTAGTGAGTTAAACACCCTAGTTGAGTTTCCTCAAAGACCACACTCTTTGAGGCTAAAACTAACAACACCTCATGTCTTCATCTAAATGCCTCTTTCCTCACCACCTAATTGCCTTAGGACCAGATGGAGAGCATACAATTTTGAAATGAATGTCACTTTGATCACAAAATTTGCAAGAAGATCAAATACAATGCTCTATCCTTTGTTGAAGCTTGCAGTGAATGAAACTTGATATCAATGTGTTGTAGATCATTGAAAAGAGTTAATCTTTCTTTTTCAGTATTTTTTAAGCATTGTCCTTTATTAGTTTCTTTCTTTCACTTAGTCATCAGATATCAGAAAACTAATTCAAAAACTTATTGCTTTCTCTAATGTGCACTAATAGCCTTTGGTCCTTTTGTGATTTGAAAATTTTTATTCTTCTTTCTGTTGGATCTGAAAATTGAACTGCACCTTTATCTCTCATGGATGAACAATTTTTTCGTTGATGTTCAGTCAAGCTAAGCACCTTTAATCCATTGTATGATCCACATAAGTCATAGACATGGCACCATCTAGATTATGATTCAAAATTTATATGATATGCATCTTGGGAATTTCTAAATATGTATGGGATGACAATTACATTTCTTATATTTTTGGATATCATCTAGATTTTTGCATTAAAAAGTTAGTTCAGATATGCATCCAAAATAATAATCAAATTTTACCTATTACTATTTACCATATGAATATTCTTTCATTAAAAATATAAAATTTAGTTGATAATACTTAATATTTTCATTTACGTATTGTCTGAATATTGCATGTCATTGCTCAATCACAAGGAAGATGAAATATTATTAATTATTTATGATTTTCAATTGATAAATTAATTTATTGAATTATTTTATAGCATAATTTAAGAAAAATAAGCTAAAAATGCAACATTGGGGTTATTGATGTCACCTCACATTAGCCCACAAAGAATTTGTAGTCGACGTAACTATGTCAACTCGTAAATAGATCAAATTGAAGCCCAAATTATTGAAATAAGGAACTAATAGTGAAGGGCTTTTGTTTGTAACATGATAAAGAATTAAAACATGTATTATTATAATCTAAAAATAGTTTAAATAAATAAAAATTAAAGTTTATGGAAGAACTTGGTGGCGTAGTCGTTGATCAGATTTTTGCATAAATACAATTGATTTGTGTAGATGTAGTGCACAATTGGTTTCCTACACCTTCTCCAATTGATGGTTGACAATCCTTGTGTAGATGTAGTGCACAATTGGTTTCCTACACCTTCTCCAATTGATGGTTGACAATCCTTGTGTAGATGTAGTGCACAATTGGTTTCCTACACCTTCTCCAATTGATGGTTGACAATCCTTGTGTAGATGTAGTGCACAATATGTCACTTGCTAAAATGGAGCAATGAAGGTGATTTGACTTTGAGCATGCCACAACGATTGAAGGATTCTCAAAAGAAATTCTTCACCATTTGTATTAGGCAAAGAATATGAAAGATGGAAGAAATTTAGACTTTGTAGCAGCTGAATGAGAGGAAAATTTGGACAAAATCTATTGTTTGTATCAAATGGATTAATTGGGTGAAATCTAGCTTCAATAGCAGCCATATGGGAGGGGGGTAAAATAATTAAGAATACATTCTTCTAGTCCAGAAGCACCATTTTAATCTTCCCATGTGCATATTTTGTCAATTTGTTACCACTATTTGTTGTACTTCTTACCACAATTAGTGTGTCTACTGTTAGCATGAAAACCCTAAAAAGATTTGATTTTTCATTAGTTTTAATTGATTATAAACTATAAAAATGAAATATATTGAATTGTAACATGATTTAGAATCAATATTTGTTAATTTACTTGGCTAATTTATCATGGGAGAATCAATCAATCATATTTTTGTCAAATTTTCAGGATTTTCCCTGATTTTTGAATTTAATGATTTTTCTGAAATTTCCCTAATATTTCTATAAAATTAGAATAAATTTAAAAATATTTTAAAAAATAATATAAAAAACATTTGATAAAGTATTTCATCATATTACATGATTAATTTAGTCATGTAGTTCTTATAAATTAACATTAATATCATATAAATCATTTTAAAACCAACTTTTCCAATTTACAATATTTTGCAATTATTTTAATTAAAATTAAAGCATAAAGCACAAAAATAGTGAGGATATTATCATCTAAATATTTAGATTTATCACCTGTCATGAAATATCTTTATTTTAATGATTATAACCATAGGTTCAATTGTCCTTCACAGCATCATAAGATGCCATTGAAATAAATCATCGTATAAACATTGAACAATTAATATAGGGTTTCAATAAATATATAATAAATAAATTTCTCACATTCTAACATCAACAGTCTGGACCTTATTGTACACATTGCCAAATTGAGTTGAACATATCTTAAATACCTGCCCCCTTTTGCACAAATATTTATATTGCATACCCACCACTATCTTACTTACACTTTTCTTTGATAGCATGCTTCAAAGCAAAACAACTATGAATTGCTTGCTTATTTGTATGAAACTCAGCAAACTAATATATAATATCAATTGAAAATCATTATAATAATCAACTTAACAGAATTTTTTTTGACTATGTGCGTTTTGATCATCTAATTATTTGTTGTGTAACTCAGTGCATAGAAAAGAGTGAAAAAGACAATATCTCAACTAGCTTGCAGGTGAGAGCTAAATTACTCCAAGGGGATATATTTTAATTAAATGAACTGTTAATGAGGTACATTAGTTATATTATTTTCCCTAAGATTGAAATGATTTTCTGTTGCATTTGTTAACGGTCTAAATAACGAAATAGGATATTTAAGTCTAATTTTTGTTTCAATAATGAATTTTTTTATGAAAGCCTTCTCTAAGGGTAACTATTTTGATGTGTTGATTTCAAACATTATGTGGATCGCATAATACTTGAAATCAACACATTATTTTTAAAATTTTAAAATTTGTCAAAAGTAGTTGAAAGATAATGGTAAAGCGTCAGCCAAGGAAGGTATTTTGAACCCATCATTACCATAGCATCAGGTGAGAGGGTGAACTAGAATTTTTACAGTGCTAGCACTCACAGATTTTTTACTTGTAGTATCTTTTTCTGGGACATAAATCTCTTATAAAAAATTGAAACATTGTGCGAAGAAAATGTCTTTATGTCATTGAAAGGAGTGAATTGACTTGACTCAACTTATTTTGTATGAGTAGGACTAGTTCATAATTGATGTTGGCACTGAAAACATTAAACAAATCATATAACCACATATAAGTTCAAAATTAGTTGTGAGCAACATTTCTTATTTGTTTTAGATACAATCCAATAGGAACTTTTCTATTAAAGGATTAACCCCATCAAAATTCAAGAAGTAACTTTACACATAAATGACAATTTCTTACTATTGAAACTTAATGCAATATTAGAAACTTCAATATTTTGGAACCTATATCACTCTATTAGAAGAGGCTAGTGAACATTTCTATGAGAAGTAATTAATTTTTTTCTCTAAGATTTGAGTTGAGTGAAAACTTTACTTGGAGGCTATTAAGAAACCCATTAAGAGTTGTTAATTTTATTCTCAAAAATTTCTGTTAAGTACAAACCTTATTTAAGCCCACTTAAAGCCATGAATATGGAAGTTAGTCTTGAAGGGGATAGAGGTGCTTGGTAGTAGTTTATCTACTACTTATTGTTGTCTTATGGAGTAACCAATTCTAATATTTATAAATCTGAATTAGTATGGACAGTTGATAACTCAACTGAGATGTATAGGAGATTTGGGTCGATCTACAAGGAGAATCTAATGATGTACTAACTAAATCATGACTCCACTAGCATGAACTAATAAGGAGCATGAAATCTTATCAGCATGAAACACTAAGTTTGATCAATAGAAGTTGACTAAAGAGTGGTCTCCTTGTTCTCCTGACCTTGCATATGGAAGAATAGGGGGACAATCATTTCAGTATTTCCTATCAATAACCATAACATATAATATCCATGTGAATAAAACTTGAGTTGATAAATTGTGTTCTACTTTGCCAAATGCAGTGCAAATGAACTTGGGTCTCAAATCTATGGCATTCTTTGTTACATGTGAGAGGGATTGGGTTTGAAGGAAAAAGCCATTGGACTGTTCACACTGTTTGGTGGTGAATGGGACCTGCTGCCACCACAGCACAAGCTCAAGGTGATGGAGGAAACCCTGCCCACATGCATCCAACTAGATCGTGGAGCTCGAGCGAGGATAAAGGACCCCAGGTTCTGCTATACCACATGAAGGGCCTTTATGTTCTCTCATCCTATGTCTTTTTCGTCTTTCATTTTCCTACATCCATGAACCACCTAGGTCCTTTGCCTTGCCACATGTGGGGTCCCCCATCCCTAGGGCCCATGTTAGGTCCATGGCAGGATGGGAAGGCCCACTCCCCCTTTGCTTTCTTTCCTTCCTATTCCCTCCTCCTTGTGGGCCTAATTGGAAGAGTTGGTGTCCTTCTTTCCCTCACCTCTTATCTTTTGGGCCATCATTGTCCAGGCCCAATAGAGAGGAGGACTCACCTGAGACTCTATGTGTATTACTTTGGAGGGAGGATTTGGCATAAATGCACCTTTATCATGATTTTTGCATCCATCTTCAAGATGATGCTGCTGATGTGACACTTCATCTATGGATTGTTCCTCTCCACCTTTTCAAGATTCAAACTTAGGCCACTACATTGAACAGATGATGTGGCACATTGATTTTTGTCGTATTGTGTTGTTGTGTTGTCAAATTTGAAAAACATAAGAATCTGATTAACAATCTATTTCAGATCCCATCTGAATCTCATATGCACTAAGGCTGCAAAGTGGTGGCCCAATAGTGGCCCACAATAATTTTTTTATTCTTATTTATTTCATAAAATTCATAAAAACTATTTTCACAAAAAATAATTAATTAAAAATTAAAAAATACTCAAAGATACTAAAATATTTAAAATATATATTTTAATAAATTATAGTTAATTTTGCCCAAAAATTTATGTAGACGAACATACTTTTTATCCAACTTTTTGATATAACAATGAAACATTAGCAAATTTCACTATGATCCATTGTTACATGTTGATAAGTCTTCATTATCATGAGTTAATAATTTAATAAGATGATATTTTTAGTCTTAACTCATGATAAATAGACTTATTTTTGTGTTAAATCGTGAGAAGTGGTTTCTAGTTGATTAATATGAATTTTTGCTTAATTACATGATTTTATAATTTTATTTTGTTGAGAGAAATGAAAAAAAAATTTTTAAGGAAAAAGCAAAAATATCCGCCGACCAACCGAGCACACTAGCGGGTTGGAGGCCTAGTCGGGCGGAGCCACTGAGCGGCTAAGAATCGCGAGCTCAAGGCTCAAGCGGCTAAGGACCAGACCGCGAGCTCGAGGCTCAAGTGGCTGGTGAAGCGGACTGCGAGGTAGGCGCTCAAGCGGCTGACATGTGTGTCACTTTCTTTCCACGTCATCGGTGGCCAGCCGGGTGTGGGGCAAGGAGTGTTCATACACACATGGGTGATTTGTACCTATTGATGGGTAAAGGACCGCCTGTAATATATGCGCGTGAAACTCACCTAGAAAACCGATGTGGGACTAAACCCCGCACCTTACTTTTTCTCGCATATTTTATAAATGACATAAATGCCCCTCAATGACCGATATAAAATGATCCTTATGATGTCATATATTGAGGGCATTTTAGTACTTATCTCATCTCTCCCTCTTTCTCTCTCTTGCAGGCGGACAACCGGCGAAGAAATCGCGATTTCCGGAAAGCGATTAAGCTGCAAAAATCACAAAAATTTAGCAAAAACTTAGTCAACGTGATTTGCAGAGCATCGTGGCTGAAATTGGTGTAGGATTATGGACAAAACATCGCGAACTCAACGAAGAAATCATCTCCGCTTGATAGACGAACAAACCGTCACCGGAAAGAGGACGATCTGCTGGGAGACGAGTCACCACCTCTTGAGAGCATACTAGATGCGATAAAGGGCCTCCTCTCGCTGCGCTGACTTGAGGAAGAAGCCCCTGAGATGCACCCCACCTCCATCCAGCACACCTTCGTCGAGTGATAGTCGCCCAAGGGCCGCAAGTTGCCATTTTTCTATTACACTAGGTGACAGCCGCCGGAAACAATTTGTCGATCCATTCCACCAATTTCTGGGCTTCGAAAGAAGTTCTAGAGATCACCCACGTCATCTTTGTCCAAGGAGGCCCTTTATCGCATCTGGTACGCTCTCAGGAGGTGGCGACTCATCTCCTGGCGGATCGTCCTCTTTTCGGCGATGGCTTGTTCATCGATCAAGCGGAGATGATTTCTTCATTGAGTTCGCAATGTTTTGTCTAGAATCCTACACCAATTTCGGCCACGATGCTCCGCAAATCGCGTTGACTAAGTTTTTGCTGAATTTTTGGTGATTTTTGCAGCTTAATCACTCTCCGGAAATCACAATTTCTTTGTCGGTTGTCCACCTGCGAGAGAGCGAAAGAGGGAGAGATGAGATAAGTACTAAAATGCCCTCAATATATGACATCATAAGGATCATTTTATATCGGTCATTGAGGGGCATTTATGTCATTTATAAAATATGTAGGAAAAAGTAAGGCGCGGGGTTTAGTCCTACATTGGTTTTTTGGGCGAGTTTCACACGCATATATTATGGGCGGTCCTTTACCCATCAATAGGTACAAATCACCCGCATGTGTACGAACACTCCTTGCCCCACGCCCGACTGGCCACCGGTGACATGGAAAGGGAGTGACACACACGTCAGCCGCTTGAGCGTCTACCTCGCAGTCCACTTCGCCAGCCGCTTGAGCCTCGAGCTCGCGGTCTGGTCCTTAGCCGCTCGAGCCTTGAGCTCGCGGTTCTTAGCCGCTTAGCGGCTCCGCCTGACTAGGCCTCTAACCCCTAGCGGGCTTGGTTGGCCGGCGGATATTTTTGCTTTTTCTTTAAATATTTTTTTTTTCATTTCTCTCAACAAAATAAAATTATAAAATCATGTAATTAAGCAAAAATTCATATTAATAAACTAGAAACCACTTCTCACGATTTAACACAAAAATAAGTCTATTTATCATGAGTTAAGATTAAAAACATCATCTTACTAAATTATTAACTCATGATAATGAAGACTTATCGCACCGCCCAACTTAAATCATTGCTAGTCCTTTAGCAATAGAATTAAAAATATAATTATCATTCAGAAATTTCAGACATCATATTTCAATACACAAAATATAATTAGAAATGATGAACCTCTAGATATTTTGGACTATTTTATCAAGTATTGAAGAAAGATATCAAGCTCTTAAATGTTTAAACACTCCTTGGAATAACAATATAAATTTCACTTCTTCAATCTACATCTTTATCACTTCTTTACTCATGGATATAATTCACAAAATGGTCCAATTATCAAAAATCATCTAAGCATAATATTGATTCTACCTTTCCCTTCCCTATGACTGATTTTTGAAGTTTGCACTATATTTCTTCTTCCTCTTTTTTTTTTTTTTTTTTTCGTGGTGAATAAGCAGCTTTTCCTATAAACAAATTTCGACAATGAGAATGATGTCTCACACCCTCCATGTGTACTTTTCATTTCCAGGGCTTTCACATTATCCACTTATTTTGCAGCAAGTGTTTCTCATTTTCAATTTTTTTTCACACTACTCATTTTTTTCTATTTTTCAAAACAAATGATTTCTCCTCACGAGTCCTATAGATCAAGGTGTAAAAATCTCCATTAAACTCAAATGATCAATCAAATTTTCTCATCAAGTAAATTCTATCCATCAAGATCATGAAGTGAAAAATCTATAAAATCAAATCCATGTTATCTATAATGTATCCAAAGAGTATTCCAACATTTCAAGCTATTCAATCATTCTCTTAACTCAATAATAATCATCCTAATATCCTTTGGTATCAATCAATTTAATTGATTTAATTTTTCCGTGCACATAATATGATGTAAAAATTAGATAGTTCTGAAAATTATGCCTCTGTTTTAGTTATGTCAGTTCTATTTTTAGCAACAATCCATTTGTAAAAATAATAAATCAAAACTATCATTTTCATAACAATAATTCTGAATTTCAACAATATATGCCTAGGGGTTTGAAATGTGAGAAAAGGGTCGCTAAAATTTCAAGTTTCGTATTGTTTTTATTTTTTTTTTCTGTTGGTTTTTGACAATCTGCACTCTGCACTATTTTCTGTTATTTCTGACAGAACTAGGAAATCAGCACTATATTTTTTCAAAAAATTTCTCTTATAGATGATGAAAAATTATCAACATATGTTCCTATTCATTCTACAGCATTAAGACTTAATATCTTCATCATCTTATCCCCCAACTTAAATTTGATATTGTCCCCAATGACACAAATTACACAAAATGTAATTTTCAATCAAGTATGTATATAAATAAAATTAAGCACAAAAAATACTGTAATAAAGGATCAATTTTAGGAACATATAACCTCAGGCTTGCTTTCAATTTCCCACTTTGTCTTACACTCCTCCTCCTACACTTTTATTCTTTTTTTTTTTTGAAAGAAGAAAATAATACAAAAAATAAATACTGTAAAATTTAACAAAAGTAAAGCACTAATTTTAAACAGAACCATGGGTTGCCTCCCATGCAACGCTGAGTTTAATGTCTCCAGCTAGACACATTAATCTCATTTTCAAATTTCTTTTAATAATAAAATCTCTTTTTCCGTAGGGCATTCATGTTCTATGTAAGGTTTAAGCCTCTGTCCATTTACCTTAAAACTATGATCATTTTTAATATCTCTAATCATTATAGCTCCATGATCATATATTTCTTTCACCACATAAGGTCTTGTCCATTTTGATTTCAATTTTCTTAGAAATAGTTTCAATCTAGAATCATATAACCATACTTTTTGTCCAACTTCAAAAATTTTTCTGCTAATGTACCCATCATAAAAGATTTTAGTTTTTTTCTTATAAATTCTATGATTTTCGTAAGCTTCATTCCTTAACTCCTCTAATTCATGTTGCTGAAAAGTTCTATGCTCACCAGTTGATTTTTCATCTATACATAAATTTTTATAGCCTATAATGCTTTATGTTCTATTTCCACAAGAAGATGACATGGTTTCCCAAAAATGAGACGAAATGGAGACATACCTATGGGATTTTTATAAGTTATTCTTTATGCCCATAATGCATCTTGTAATTTTGTGGGCCAATCCTTCCTATCTGGTCTAACTATTTTTCTCAAAATTCTTTGAATTTCTTTATTTGCTACTTCAACTTACCCATTTGTTTGAGGATGATATGGAGTGGCTACTCTATGGTGTATTTTATTTTTTTTCAATAGTTCCCTAAAATGTTTATTTGTAAAATGTGTTCCTCCATCACTAATAATCACTCTAGGACATCCAAATCTTGAAAAAATATTTTCATGCACAAATTTCATCACAATTTTATGATCATTAGTTCTAGTAGGAATAGCTTCCACCCATTTAGACACATAATCAACAGCAAGCAAGATATATTCATATTTTTCAGCTGATGGGAATGAACCCATGAAATTTATACCCCATACATCAAAAATTTCAATAACTAACATATTACTCATAGGCATTTCATCTCTTTTATTTAAGTTATCTATAGATTGGCATGAAATGCATGTTTTACTAAATTCAATAACATCTCTAACTATTGTAGGCCAATAAAAACCACATTGAAAAATTTTCACAACTGTTTTTCTGTTAGAAAAATGTCCTCAACAGTTAGATGAATGACACATTTTAAGAATGCTATGATATTCTTCTTCAGGAACACATCTCCTAAGAATTTGATCATTACCCAAGTAATATAAATCAGGATCATGCCAAAAATAATTTCTAATCTTAGCAAAGAAATGATTTTTTCTATTATTTTCCCATTGTTCTAGAATTTTTCCAAAAACCAAAAATTAACAATATGTGCATACCATGGTGATGGTTGATGTTGAGCTCTCATCAATTGCTCATCTGGAAATATATCTTGTAAAGGTGCTGCATTTGTTCTTATATCACTCAATCTAGAAAGATGGTCAGCAACAACATTTTCGAAACCTTTTTTTTCTTTTATTTTCAAATCAAATTCCTGCAACAATAATATCCATCTTAATAAATGTGGCTTTGCATCTTTCTTATTAAAGAAATATTTTAATGCTGCATGATCAATATGAATGATGATTTTAGCTCCTAAAATATATGATCTAAATCTTTCTAATGAAAATACTACAGCTAACAATTGTTTTTCAGTTGTGATATAATTTAATTAAGCATCAGAAATAGTTTTGTTAGCATATGAAATAACTATGGGTTTTGACTCTTTTCTTTGTCCTAAAATAGCTCCTACTACATAATTTGATGCATCACATATTATTTCAAATGGAAGAGACCAATCAGGAGCTTGTAAAATAGGTGCCTTAGTAAGTAATCGTTTTATTTCAGAAAAAGATTCAAAACATTTCTCATCAAAATTAAAAGGCACATCTTTAGATAATAACATGGTGAGAGGTTTAGAAATTTTTGAAAAATCTTGAATAAATTTTCTATAATAACCTGCATGTCCCAAGAAAGATCTAATCTATTTTACTAAATTTGGGGCTTGCATTTTAGATATTATATCAATTTTCATTTTATCTACCTCCAAAACTCTTTCACTCACAATATGTACCAACACAACTCCTTCTCTAACCATAAAATGTGATTTCTCCCAACTCAAAACTAATTTTTTTTCTATACATTTCTTCAACACATGGTATAAATGATTTAGGCATTCATGAAATGATTCACTAAAAACAAAAAAATCGTCCATAAAAATTTCCATGCATTTTCCAGTCATATCAGAAAAAATAGACAGTATATATCTTTGAAATGTAGCTGGAGCATTACATAATCCAAAGGGCATGCGTTTAAAAGCAAAAGTACCAAATGGACAAGTAAAAGTTGTTTTTTCTTGATCTGAAGGATTTATATAAATTTGATTATAACCAGAATATCCATCTAGAAAACAAAAGAATTTTTTTCCAACTAGTTTTTCAAGAATTTGATTAGTAAATGGTAGAGGAAAATGATTTTTTCTAGTTACTGAATTTAATTTTCTGTAATCAATACAAACCCTCCAACCAGTGGTTAATCTTGTTTGTATTTCCTCCCCATTTTCATTTTTTATAACTGTGATTCCTGATTTCTTTGGTACCACTTGTGTAGGACTAACCCATTTACTATCTGAAATAAGATAAATAATATTAGCAGCCAACCATTTTAAAATTTCCTTTTTTATCACTTCCATCATGTTAGGATTTAATCTTCTTTGTGGTTCTCTACTTGGTTTAGCTCCTTCCTCTAAATATATATTATGCATGCACACATTTATATCAATGCCTCTAAGATCATCCATTTTTCAGCCAATAGCTTTCTTATTTTTTTGAATTACTTCTATTAATTCTTCCTCTTGCTCATTATTCAAATCAGCTACAATAAGGATAGGGAATGAGTTATTTTCCTCCAAAAATGTATATTTTAAATTAGAGGGAAGAGGTTTTAGCTCTAAATTCGTGTGATCTTCTTCCTTCTTCTCCCTTAAATTGATGTTTTCGATTTCCTTTAATTCTTCCATCACACAATCATCAATAATATCTAGACCATCATAATCATCTAAAAATTCTATGGTATGACAATCATACACTTGAGATTTCTTAAGATCATTTGATACCTCAAAGATTTTAATTTCTACTGATTGATCTCCACATAAAATTTTTGCAATACCTGTGGGGAAATCAATATTCATCTTTGCTCTATGCAAGAATGGTCTCCCTAAGATGATTGGGGTGTCATAAAACTGTCCATTAAAATCTATTTCCAGCACTACAAAATTAGTTGGAAATTTACATCCTTTCATTGTTACTATCACATTTTCTAAAATACCTTTAGAATTTTTAATTGATCTATCAGCAAATTGTAATGTGACAGTAGATGGTTTAAGGTCAGAAATATTAAATTTATCACAAATACTTGCAAGCAATAAATTAATACTAGCACTGGTATCAAGTAATGTATTTTGAAAAATAAATCCACCAATATCACACGAAATTAAAGGAGCACCAATATCTTTTGATTTATATGGAACTTGATTTAATAGTAAAGCACTAGCATGCATAGATAATTTTTCTACTCTAAGTGCTCTTTTTAATGTACACATTTCTTTTAAAACTCTAGCATATTTAGGAATATATTCAATTGTAGTAAGTAAAGGAAGACTAATTTGCACATCTTGTAAAATTTTCTTTATTTCTTCATTTTGTTCCTTTTTCTTTCTTTGTCTAGGTTCTAGAGCTTTAGGAAATGGAATTTTCATCCTTTTTTTCAGATTTTCATTGGTAGAATCTAAAAGTTCTTCATTTTCTTCTTCTTGATTTTGTTTTGGACTGTCCACCTTTTCCTCTTCTTCTACTGTTTGGAGATAAGGATTAGGTAAAATTTTTCCACTCCTTAATGCATTTACTATCCTAACATTATCATTTCGTGGGTTTTTTCCTAGGTTCATGCTACTAAACTCTTCTTGCTGAAATCCAATAGTTGGGCATTTTCCTAAATTTTTTATGGTTTGACTAGGTAGTTGTCCCTCTTCTCTCCTATTCCCAAGAGCCTTTATAATTTATTTTTGTTGCAACATCATTTGATTCATAGTTTGTTGCATCATTTGACTCATTTGCTACATCATTTCTATAGCATCACGTTGAGTATGAGAGGACTGAATTTTCTGAAATCTGTTTTCTTATTTTGAACGAAATTTAGAATTTAAATTGGGTATAAGTACTTCTAGATTTTGAATATTATTTGAGTCTCTCCATGAAAAGTTATTCCTCATATTATGATTATAAGAATTAGGAAAAGACTCCCTATTTCTATTAAAACTTCAAGTTACTTGTACTTGTTCTTGCATAGGCTGAAATGATTTATTTAAATTATAACATTGAAATTCCGAATGCTTATTTTCACCATGCATAGGATATGAATTATTTGAACTAAATGGAGGATTAGGAAGCTTCTGAAAATTCTCAATAAATACATCAAGCTTATCTAACTTTTTATTAATTTGATTAACCTCATTTCTTAGATTAGATTCATCTTGATGATGAAATTCATATATTTTCTCCTCTTATCCTTATCATATAACTCAAATGAGGTTTGATCTCTCGAATTTTCACTTAAATTTTCATAAAGGCTATAAATCTCATTAGGGGTCTTCTCCATAAATGCTCCTCCACATATAGAATCAACCATATTTCTATATTATTTTAGTAATCCATCATAAAAAATTCTATTGAGCTGCCACTTAGGTATAGCATGATGAGGACATTTTCTAAGTAAATCTTTGAATTTTTCCTATGTTTCATGTAAAGTTTCTCTTGGCCTTTGAGCAAAACTCCATATATATTTTCTCATGTTTTGAGTTTTTCCTAAAGGGTAAAATTTTCGAAGAAAAGCCTGTTCTATATCTTTCTAATTAGTTAATTCTCTATCTAAGGTAGATAGCCAATAACTAGCATTGTCCCTAAGTATATGAGGAAATAATTTCATCTTAATAATTTTCGGTGTAACTTGAGGGAGATTAACTAAATCACATACCATATGAAATTTTTTTAAATGCTAATAAGGCTCTTCTAAAGGTAATCCATGAAAATTAGGAAGCATTTGGAAAATTCTTGGATTTATTTCGAATTTAACAATGGGTGCCAATGGAACTCTAATATTAGATGCTCTTTGAAATGAATCAGGGATATAATGATTTTTCATGGCCATAGGATTGTTCTTAGTTTGACCTGTGCTACCTTCAGGATCCATCGAAATTAATTTTTCTTTAGAACTTTTAGTTTTAGATGAAATAATGAGAGGATTATCTAGTCTTAGATGTAAAGATCTTCTACCATGCATAAAAATAAATAAATTTGAGGCAAAAATTTAATAACCATTACCCTCATTCACTTTGCTCCTATCCTTGCTCTGTTGCTCTTCGTGCTACTCTCTTTTAATTTTTCTGTAATAGAAAAATAAAAACAAGAGTTATATTTTTTTATATTCTAAAAGAAAAACAAAAAATTACCAAATATTATGCAATACATCCCCGGCAATGGCACCAAAATTTGACGTAAATTAATCGTTGTATAATAAATCATGCAAATTTAAAATTTTTATAAAACTAGAAAGGACCAATTCTTAGAATTTTAAATGTTTATCACAATGAATAAATCAATTATAAATCGATAAAAGATTCCAAAAATAATGAAAAATTTCCAGGTCGATCATAGGGATGTAATATAATATCAGGTAATATTTTAGAATTTTTCTGAAGGAATATGATTTTTTATGATTTTTTTAACTGAATGATAAATATAATCTATTTAGTAAATGCAAAAAGGAAATAAGGCAATGACGTCAGGTGACGTCAGCACCTGAAGAACACGAATGGGGCGGAAATAGAATTCCGACCTACGATTCTTTTGTAAGTGATTATTGTGAAATTAATAGATCAAATTTAGTTCTATAAAAGCTCGAAGAATCGTAACTCAAGTACAAAATATTTTGGATGTTGAAATCATGCCAAAGATTACTAATTTAAATGAAAATAAAGTTTAAAACAAGAAAAATAGAGTTCTGACTTCGGGGGTAATCACCAAAATTCTGCGTGTTCAGAAAAGAAATCGTGCAATGTCCATGGCCTCGAAGGCTCTCCTTGGACAAAGATGACGTGGGTGATCTCTAGACCTTCTTTTGAAGCCCAGAAATCGGTGGAATGGATCGAAAAATCATTTCCGGCGATCACCGCCATGAAGTCGGAACTGTGTTTTTCCTATTTTAAACTTTATTTTCATTTAAATCAGTAATCTTTGGTATGATTTCAACATCCAAAATATTTCGTACTTGAGTTATGATTCTTCGGGCTTTTATAGAACTAAATTTGATCTATTAATTTCACAGTAATTACTTACGAAAGAATCGTAGGTCGGAACTCTATTTTCCGCCCGATTCGTGTTCTTCAAGCACTAACGTCACCCGATGTCATTGCCTTATTTCCTTTTCGCATTTATTAAATAGATTATATTTATCATTCAGTTAAAAAAATCATAAAAAATCATATTCCTTCAGAAAAATTCTAAAATATTACTCGATATTATATTACATCCCTATGATCGACCTGAAATTTCCCATTATTTTTGGAATCTTTTATCGATTTATAATTGATTTATTTACTGTGATAAACATTTAAAATTCTAAGAATTAGTCCTTTCTAGTTTTATAAAAATTTTAAATTTACATGATTTATTATACAATGATTAATTCATGTCACATGTTATCCTCAATGAGTAATGAGTTGTAGAGACAACATAAGACCATGAAACCTAGAGCCATGATGTTTCACTGGATAGAGCTCTTTGTTGAATAGAGTAGGACTGAAAGATATGAGGTATGAAATAATCCATTTAGGGCTCAAATGGCCATATGGTCTTCAGTGCAAACTCATATGCTGAAGATGATAGAGTGGATTGAGAGGTTGGCTATACTTGGAGTTGAACTCCCCATTGAGATGAGCACTTTCATCCTTCCAATCTCTACTAGAATACTACTCACAATTCATTGTTACTCTAGCTGACTTAACATGCTCATGACCATTGAGGAGAGCCTTAAGAAGGAAACATCTCAAACCCTTTTAGTTGATAGGACCAACAAGAAAAAAAAGCACCCTATGCTTTTAAGATAGACAAGGGGAAGAAGTATGCTAAGGTAGTTCCAATAAAAACAGACATAACTACAAAAGGTGATTATTTTCACTATGGTCAGAAAAGGCACTAGAAGAGGAGCTACTGGAAGTACCTTAGTGAGCTAACTCATAGCAAGAAGAAGCATGAAGATGCTACAGAGATCTATATGATAGATATTTATTTGTCTTTTAGAGATTTCACATAACCTTAGGCTTCCATCAGGCAAATCATTTACTTTGGAAGATTGCTATTATATTCCCAACATAATAAAGAAGATCACTTTTTTTTCTTGTTTAGATAGAGTTGAATATTCATTGACCTTGGCAAACAAAAGTTGGTCTATTATTTTGAGAATAAATTGATTGCTTTGGCACCTTGGTCAATGGTTAATATCTATTAGATGTTTCGCATTATGATCTCCAACTCACTATTACTCTTAATAAGAGTAAAAATTATGTAAACATATCCTACTTGCAGCATTCTAGGCTTCATCATATTAGTACTAGTAGAACATTAAAATTATATAATGAGGAATGTTTAGGTCCATTTGATTTTGAATCATTTTGAACTTATGAGTCTTACCTCATGTAGAGTGATGTGACTTAATTGTTGTATAATAAATCACACAAATTTAAAATTTATAAAACTAGAAAATACCAATTTTTGGATTTTTAGAATTAGGTTAGAGTAAATAAATCAATTATAACTTGATAAGAGCTTCCAAAAATAGTGAGAAATTTTCAATTCGGTCATAAAGATATAACATAATATCTAGTAATATTTCAGAATTTTCTTAAAAGAATATGATTTTTTATGATTTTTGAACTAAATGATGAATATATATTTAAGAATTTGTGAAAAAGGAAATAATGTGATGATGTTAGGGTGACGTTAATGCCCAACAAACATGAATCAAATGAAAATAGAGTTCCACCCAATGATTCTTATGTAAGCAATTATCGTTGATTTAATGGGTCAAATTACGTTATGTAAAAGCCAAAAGAATTGTAACTTAGTGATGAAGGATATAGAGATTTGAAATCATGCCAAATATTATAAATTTAAATGAAAATGAAGTTTAAAGAAAAAAAAAAGTTCTAACTTTACGACAACGATTGCTAGAATTCAGCGTGTTTGGGAGGAATTTTTTACAATATCTATGACCTCAAAGGCTCTCTTTAAATAAAGACAATGTGGGCAATTTTAGATCTTCTTGTGAAGTATAGAAATCAATGAAATAAATCGTTGAATCGTCTTCGGTGGCTGTCACTTAGTGGGGCAAAAAAATGGAGACTTGCGACTCTCTAGTAGGTGTCACTTGATAGAGATAAGTTGAATGGAGGTGGGGCACATCTTAGGGGCTTTGTCCTCAAGATAACGTAGCAAGAGGAGGCCCTTTATCACATTTAGTATACTCTTAAGAGGTGGTGACTCATGTCCTGATTGATCCTCCTTTTCCCAGTGACAACTTGTTCGTCGATTAATTGGAGATGATTTCCTCAATGAATTCACAATCTTTTGTACCGAATCATTCACCAAGTTTAGCAACAATGTTCCATGAATCATGTTGACTATATTTTTTCGAGATTTTAGTGATTTTTGTAGCTCAATTGCTCATCAAAAATTATGATTTCCTTGTCGATCACTTGCCTATCAGAGAGAGAAAAATGGGATAAGTACAATAATGTCATTACCAGATGACATCATAAGGATAATTTCTTTTTCTTAATCAAAGAGGTATTTTGGGCATTTAAAATCTTTTGGGGAAGGTCATGAGCACTGGTTTAGTCCCATGTCAATTTTCTACTAGATTTTGAGATGAATAAAATGTCTACAAAGCTCCACAATCAATAGATACCTCTCTTATGTGTGTATGGCCACTCCTTGCCCCACACCCTACTACCAACTAGTGACGTGGAAGGAGAGTGATGCACACATCTTCAGTCACTTGAGCCTCGGCTCACAATTTGCCTTCAGCCACTTGAGCCTCAAGCCTGTGGTCCTAAGCTCAATTGTGTCTTCAACTCACTCTAGGGCCCAATTTAGCAGTTTCTTTTTTCTATTTTTTTTATTTTATATTTATTTATTTATCTCAATATATATATAAATACATATAATATCATGTAATTAATCAAAGATTCACATTAATCAAGTAAAAACCACTTTTCAAAATTTAACATAAATATAACTCTATGTATCATGAGTTAAGGCTAAAACTATAATATCACTTAATTATTAACTCATGATAATGAAGACTTATTATAGAGCATGTCAAAGACATATTAGAGGTAACACATATTGATGTTGTGGCCCTATATCCACCCATGCTAAGGGTGGCTACTCTTACTTCATCACTTTTACTCATGACTTCTCTAGATTTGAAAAGTTGTACTTGATGAAGTACAAATCTAAAGCTTTTGAAAAGTTCAATGAGTTTAAGAATGAGGTAGAGAAACAAATTCATGATGAGCTCTTCTGATTTAATCATAGTGGTGAATACTTGAGTACAAAGTTCACACAATTCATGAAGGATATGATATCCTTTCTTAGCTAACCTCTCCATACATACCCTCAAATGAATAGTGCGTTGAAGAGGAGGAATCACACCTTAATGGATATAGTACAATTCATGATGAGCTTCTCATGATTACTAGTGTTTCTTTGGGGATATATATTTGATATAATTGAATATCTACTAAACAAGTTACCTAGTAAATTTATGACCTTTACTCCATGTGAGATATTGAAAGGAAAGAAAACCTACTTTAAGCAAATTTTATGGGCATTTTTTGTTAGATTTAAATACCCTTAACCTAATAATATTTATGATTAAAACTTAATTAAATATTTAGTAAAGCAATGAGTCTCAAGTCAAGCATAGGGAGTAGGAATGACCAATCATAAATATTAATTTTAATTTTATTATTTTAAAAATTCTATATTTTTTAGAAATTTTCTGACTTACATAATAGAAACTAATATTTAAAAAAAATGAAGAGAAAAAGGGAGATAGATGTGGGATTTAAAAGGGACTAGAGGATAAAAGTTTGGGGGAAGACGTGAGATTTTGAAGGGACTTTTGGATGAATTTTTGGGAGATAGAAATGGGATTAAGAAGAGATTTTAGAAAAATTTTTAGGTGGAGGAGAGGAGAGAAAAGAAAATAGATGATAATTATGAAAGAGAAAATTGTGGTCAACATGTCTCATGCTTGTGTTGATCACCATTTCCAGACATATGTGAGAGAGAATTTACAAAAAGGGCATCAAATCACATAAAAAAATGCATGAATCAGTTTTGTGCTGATTAATAAGGAGTAAATGGTTACAAAGAAACAAGAAAAATAACAAACCACTGATTAATCAAAGAGAAATCACTAGAAAATCACCAAAAGATCAGGCCGCTCAACGGAAACATGACAAGAAATTTTATCTGGATTTCTCAATCAAAATCAATGAAAAATGATTCAGACTCACTCCCTTGATGATTCACAATGAGTTACAAAAGGTTTAAGATAGAAAGAAGCCCTTTTGATCAAGTGAATTGTGTGTTCTTCTGATTATTTCTAATGAACATCTAAAAATTATCACTTATGAAAAAAACTAAATAAAATGATAAATAAATCTAAAACTAATGTTGTCCTTCGATGGATTTGCCTTTAGAATAATAAGAGATACCAATGCGATGGCTTTGTATCATCGAGTCATGTCACACCATGTGAAAGGCACATGGATATTGTTCAGCGAATCAATGCTACTCACTAGAAGGATTCTGTAGAGAGAAGTGTTTGATGCCGCTATCACCACCATCTAGGGAAGAGGAGAAGACTTATGGCCACCCATCGAAGGCTCTAGGTGTAGTAGGAGGAGGGTTCACTCGTCGTCAAAGGCTTTGACTACATGGAGGAGAGAGAAAATGAAATAGTTATCACCTACTACCATTTTTATTTCATCAATGATAATCAATAATCACAATTTTACCTGACAATAATTGATAATTTTTTATATGCCCTTATATGACTTAAGTGCTCTAGTTGCACAATACATTCTCCACCATTCAATCAATTCACCTCAGCCCATTAGATTTCACTTATGCCTTAGGGTACGTGGCACTTTGTTGTTGGATCATTGTGCCACGATAAACCATATTTAATAAAATATATAGGGGGCATTTGCTACATCTTGAAAAATATCAGCTTGTTACAAGTATGGAACCATTGATGATTCATCACTAGAAAATGAGTGATGTGGCACATCTAGAGGGGTTTGATCAGATAGAAATCAGATAACTATGCCTGATAATAAATATATTACATGAATTTCATAAAATAAATTATAATTATTGAAGAATATATTTTAAAGTGTTTTCATAATTTTTCATGAATTTTAGTTAGTTTTAGTTAATTTCTACTTGATCTAACACTCGTGAACGTGCCACGTCACCCTTTTCCAACAGCAAATTGTGGTTGATTGATACTTATATCACGCTAATGTTTTGTGGTTTTTCAGGATATGCCATGTACCCTGGGAGTAAATCAATCGGAAGTTAGAGAGCATGTTGCATAATCAACATAACTCATAGAGGGGCATATCAACAATTATATATTATCATCAGATAAAAATGAGATTATCAATTATTGCCGAACGAAATAAAAAGGGCATAGGTTTGTCGACAATAATAATTTCGACTTCTCTCTCCTTTGCATGGTCAGAGCCTTTGGCGACCAGTGAACCCTTTTTCTCATTATCTTGGTTGCACCTAGAGCCTCTGACAAGTGGCCATAAGTCTTCTCCTTTACCCCGGATGGTGGTGACAATAGCATTAAACCCCCTTCTCTCCACGGACTCCTTCCAATAAGTAGTGTAGAGCCTCTAGACGATACTCATGCACCTTTTGATGTGGTGCAACACGACTGGAAGATACAAAGCTGTCGCACTAGCAACACGACTAAACATTGACTCACATGTGTATAGCTTGCATCAAAGGACTGCGTTAGTTTTATATTTATTTCCCATTTTATTTAGTTTTTGTCATGAACAATAATTTTCAGATATTCGCCAAAAATAATCGAAAGAAGAGACGATTCACTTGATCAAAAGGACTTATTTGTATCTCAAACCTTTCGTAACTCGTTGTGAATCATCTAGAGAGTGATTTCAAATTGTTTTCCATCAACCTCAATCAAGAAATTCATTCATCTGAAATTCCTCGCCATTTTTTGCCAGGCAGAACCATTTGGTGATTTCTCTCCAATTAATCAATGCTTTGTTAATTTGATGGTTACATTTTGACCATTTACTCCTTATTAATCAGTGTGAAAATGATTCAAACATTTTCTGGTGTGATTTCACATCTTTTTCGTAAATTATCTCTCACGTATTCATTCGGAAATTATAGTCAATGTAGGCATCAGACATGTTGACCATAATTTTCTCTCTCCTAATTATTGTCTATTTTCTTTTCTCTCTCCTTCCCTCCACCTTAAAATTTTTCTAAAATCCCTTTTTAACCCCATTTCTATTTCCCAAAAATTCGTCCAAAAGTCCTTTCAAAATCTCACATCTATCCCTCAAAATTTCATCTCTAATCCCTTCTAAATCCCACATACATCTCTCTTTTTCTCTTTACTATTTATTAAATATTAGTTTCTATTATTTATTTCATAAAAATTTTAAAAAATATAGAATCACTAAAATAATAACTAAAATTAATATCTATGACAAGTTATTCTTACTCCCTCTATTCGACCTAAGACTCATTGCATTACTAATTATTTATTATGTTTCAATTATAAATATTATTAGATTATGGGTATTTAAATCTAATGCAAATGCACATTAGTCATTTTCTTAGAGGATGAGTATCTTCTATAAGAAGATAGTGGGAGTTAAGTAGTATTATAAAAAGTTTTAGATTTACAAACCAACATAACCTCATTAGATGAGGAGTTAGTTACTCAACCTAGTCAAGTACACACAAAGTTGCATATGTCAAGAAGAGTTCCAAGATTACCTGATCAATATGGTGGACACATTGATGCATTTAAAATTGAGATACTCAACCTTGAAAATGTTGACCTTTGAACCTACCAAGATGTTTTTTAGGACTCAAATTCTAGGAAATGACAAGAGGCCATGGACTCTAAAATCCAATCCATGTACACCAACCAAGTTTGGAACTTAGTAGATATTCCTGAAGGCATAGTACTAAATGGGTATTTGTCATTGGATTCAAATACCCATAATCTAATATAATTTATAATTGAACTTAAAAGAATAATTAGTAAGACAATGAGCCTTAGGTCGAACATATGGAGTAGGAATAACTTGTCATGGATATTAATTTTGAACTTATTACTTTAGTGATTCTAAATATTTTTAAAATTTTTAATGAATTAAATAATAAAAACTAATAGTTAATAAATAGTGAAAAGAAGAGAAAGATAAATGTGGGATTTTGAAGGGATTAGAGAAAGAAGTTTAGAGGGATAGATGTGGAATTTTGAAGGGAACTTTGGACAATTTTTTGGACATAGAAATAGGATTTACAATGGATTTTAAATGAATTTTTGGTCAGAAAGGAGAAGAGAGAAAATAAAATAGATAATAATTAGGAGAGAGAAAATCATGGTCAATGTGTCTCATGCCTAGTTTGAGCATGACTTCTAGACAGATATGTGAGAGAGAATTCAAGAAAAGGTATGAAATCATGCTGAAAAATGTCTAAATCAGTTGCACACTGATTATCAAGAATAAATGGTTAAAATAAAATGAGAAAATCACCAAAATATTTGATAATTTCTGGAAAATCATTGGAAAATCATTATGCAACCGTGAAAAAATGGTAAGAAATTTTAGCTATCTTTCTTGATGGAAATCAATGGAACATGATTCCAAATCACTCCCTAGATGATTCATGACAAGTTATGATGGATTTGAGATAGAAAAGAACCTTTTTGATCAAGTAAATTGTGTGTTCTTATGATTAGTTTTGATGAATGTCTAGAAATTATGATTTGTGACAAAAAGTAAATAAAACAGAAAATAAATAAAAACTATTGTTCTTTTGTGAGGTGTCTACCTCTAGAACAACAAGCAAACACTAGTGCAATGGCTTTCTATTCTGGTCATGTCACACCACGTTTGAAGGCACAAAAGTATCATCTAGTGGGGCTATACCACTTGCTGGAAGGATTCCATAGAGAGAGGTCTATGCCACTACCACCATCATCTAGGGTAAAGGAGAAGACTTGTGGCCACCCACGAGAGGCTCTAAGTGCAGTTGACAAAATCAACAAGAGGGTTCATTGGTCGCCAAAGTCTATGACCACATGGAGGAGGGAGAAGAAGGAATATTGATCATTGGCAAATCTCTATACTGATTTTATTTCATCTGTGATAATCAATAATCATGATTTTACCTCACAATAATTAATACTTGATGATATGCCCCTCCATAACTCAAGTACATCAGTTGTGTGACGTGTTCTTTGCCGTTCAATCAACTTGCCTCACATTGTCCAATCCACCACTTATGCTTGGGGGTACATGGCACTCTAGATGTCATTAGATCACTACACTGCCATCCATAAGGTCTAACTAAATATCCAGGGTTTACGTGGCACATTCTAAAAAATTAGAAAATATGAGCATATTATAAGTCTCAAATAGCTATTGATCTGCCACTAGAAAAGGGGTAACCTAGTGCATTTAGAGGCATCAAATCACATAGAAATCAGACAACTGTGTCCTATAATAGATACATATTATTTATTTATTTATTTCAAAAAATAGTTGGTAATTGATTTTAATCTGAAGTAAATCATAAACATTAACTAAAATTTATGAATACATATGAAAATACTTAAAAAAATTTTATTCAAAAAATATAATTTATTTTGATGAAATTTATTTAACATTTTATTTTTTTAACTCACATTGCATCTAGAAAATGAGATATGATCAGTATTGATTGGGTGTAAGTAGATCTTTAAGAAAAAGATTGATGTTGATGGACAAGACACTTTCAAAGTAAGGTTGGTGATGAAAGGCGATCATTAGAGGTAAGGAATTGACTATGATGAGGTCTCTATAGTTGCTATGATGAATTCAGTTAGAATTTTTCTTGCCATTACACACTATGATTATAAAATCTGCAGATGGATGTAAAGACTGTTTTGCTCATTAGAAACTCTAAGGAAGATGTGCATATGATACAACCTAATAGATATTCCTCCAAAGAGTTTTCAGAAAAGGTGTTCAAGTTGTAAAGGTCCATATATGGGTTGAAATAAGCTTCCTAAAGTTGGAACATAAGGTTTAACCAAGAAGTTAAAACTTATGAGTTCAATTAGAATGAAGATGGGCCATGTGTACAAGAAGACAAGCAGGAGCACAATTATATTCATAGTCCTTTCCATGGGTGACATTATACTTATTGGAATGATGTAGTAATGTTGTCCTCAGTAAAGGTCTGATTGTTAAAAACTTCTCCATAAAGAATTTGGGAGAAACATCCTATGTATTGAGAATACAGATCTATAGAGATAAATCAAAAAGGTTGCTTTGATTAACCCAATCCATGTACCTAGACACTATTATGAAAAGGATTGACATAGAGAATGTCAAAAGAGGCCTCATACAAATGAGACATGGAAGTCAAATCTTTTAGAAGAATTCACCTAAGTCTCTTGAAGAGAGGGCAAGCATGGATAGAGTACCTTATACTTTAGTAATAGGTTCTATCATGTACACCATGCTATGTGCTAGCTGATGTCACCTATGCTCTAAGTGTTATGAACAGTTTTCAAGCTGATCTAGGACAGGGACACTAGAAAGCTATGAAGTGTACCTTAATTACTTGAGAAAGACTAAGGATAGGGTTCTAATTTATGGAGGAGGAGAATTGAAACTTTAAGATGACTCATGCTCGAGTTTTTAGTCTAACCCAAATGATAGAAAATCTACACTTGGTTTTCTATTCACTAGGAATGGTGGTGTTGCCTTTTGAAAAATTCCCAAGTAGGACACTATCGTAGACTCAACAATAGAAGCTGATTATATTATTGCAGCTGAACTCACCAAGAAAGTTGTATGGTTGAAAAAGCTTATCACCAACCGTGGCATCATTCCATCGATCTTAGATTAGGAAGATCCTATTCCATTGTTGTGTGACAACAATTATGCCATTGCACAAGTAAATGAGCCATGGTCTCATCAAAAGTCTAAGCGCACTATGAGGTACTTTCATTTGATTAGGGAGATCATTGTTAGAGGAGACATTATAGTGAAAAGAGTTTCATCAACTAACAATGTAGCAAATCTCATTACCTAAAAGCAGTTGGCTTAATTTATAAAGGTGATTGACTTTAGTCCAAGTGAGAGATTGTTAGTAATAAGTGAACTACAAATAAATCGCATTATGTACATCATGTTCATTTTATTCTAAATTTTACATTCATTAATATAGATGTGTGATATTTATTAATAAAGTCTAAAGATATGTCCAATAATATGTAAATTATGATGAGATTATACTACAGTAATTACTTATCTATATAAGACATATCTTAAATGTTCTTATTCATAGGGTATTCAAGAAGTATTTCAGAAATTCAAATAAAATAATAATGCTTGCTCCTACTTATATGATGAAGATAGTTGATCTTGTGATCATTTGTGAGGAGACACTAAGGAATAGCATTAGGTACTCTTTGGTGAAAGAGTTCATTGAATGGATTCATATGAATCCCTAGACAGTACCATACCTAACTATCAACTTAGTTGATTCATGTCACAATTATATAAGTGATCCTTAGGCCTAAGACATCAAAGGCATCTTATAAAAGGACACTTGTGTTTTAACTTTGACCTAATAGTCTCTAATCATGGGACTTCAAAATTGTTAAGGCTTAGATACAATTAGACATCCACGAAGGTGATTATATTGTCAAGATGATATCATTCGCCCTTAGTACTAAGAGGAGATAAACTTTGAAAATGGTGCACTCAAGTCTTTGGCCAAGGCAAAATGAAAATTTAAGAAGCTTTTTTATGATTTCTGATTGCACTTGTTTCAACTAGGATGACCGATTAGGGTTTGACAAATGATCATACCTTAGGTCATTTTAGGAGTGTCGTGTAGATGAGGGATTATACATATATAATAAGTAGTAGCAAGCAGGTTCCATGCGTGGGTAGCATAACCTTATTAACTTTTAGGACACATGGTGCAGCTTGGCACTGAACATGTCAACTGCTCAACCTATTAACTAGGTTAAATCGATTTGTGACTAATTAATTTGATATCCAATATGAATTAATTAATTGAATAAGTAATTGAGGAGTTATTTGGCTTATTGAGTTATAAACTAGATCTGTACTTCAGCCTAGAGGGTCACACGCATAAGGTTATTGATTGATGAAATAAATATATAAATGACTTGGGTTCTTATGAAAAATTTGACTCATTATATATATATACCTTAAGGGGTAGGGTTTGAGTGGTCCTTGTGACCCTCTTCCCTAGAGCCACACCTCTCCTCTCTCCCTCAACCTCGTACTTCAAAGTATTGGTATGGAGATTGAGGAGGATCAATTCTTCAGATCAAGTCCAAGGAGAGGAGATCCAAGAGGAACACATGGATACCACTAGAGGCGGGGCATCTACATGGCTAGTGGATTCAATTTTGCACAAGGTGATGTGATCATCGTTAAGTATTTTAATGCTTTTATTTTTCTTCTTTGAGTCGAATTTCTGCTTCGTGACCAAATGGTGCAATAGATATTAGATCCTAACACCCCTTATATGTGAAACATAGAGGCAGAATTGAGCACTGCGACAGCTACAGTGTGGGGGCAAGTGCAACATCAAGGATGGTGGTGGTGACAGCCATGATGCCCGGGCCTCACTTCCCCTTATCCCCCTTCCATACTGACTTTTGTTGGGTGATAGATAGAGAATGCCAAATGAATTGTAAAAATTGAAACTTTTGCAGTTCTGTTAAAGCTTTGCTTCTCTATTTTTGATTGTTCTCATTGAGTGACATAGTGTTGAACTTTGATTCTTTATTGGATTCTATAAAAATTGATGTTCTAGTATTCTTGATGGGTCATTAGAAAGTCTCTACCTTCTTGTTAATCATTGTGTGACACAAGGACTAACATGAGGTTGTTTTGAAACCACTTTGTATGAGTTTAATTTAATTCTTTTTTGTTAGTCTTGATTTGAATTGTTTTAGTTGTTCAGAGAACACTTGATTTACTACCAGAGAATAAAACCAATCCTCAAATACACATTACATCAAACTTTTCCTTTTGTCAATATAAATCCCCCAAATGTTTTGATTGACTTATTAATTGTTTGCCTTAGATTCTGTTTTATAAATAGAGAAATTATTTACCTTTTAAGACAAGGATAGGAGGTGGATCAGTTACCTCTAACAAATGTGAAATCAATTAATCGTATAGATTAACTCCTGGATACTTGTTAGTCATAAGATTAAAAATCATCAAATATAATTTACAGAAATTAAGCTTATAAATATTGAGCATTTAATATTAATTTTCATCATTTATGAGATTTAGTGAATATTTAAAAGCTATTCGATAAATAAATTTTCACAATGTAACATCAAAACTAAGGGCATTAATAGATGTAACTATCAATATATATTGCCACTAGCAAGTGATTAATTGGAGATCAAATTGTGTATGAATGCTTGAAGTAAAATGTAAATGAGAGCTAAAATAGTGTAATAGATATTCATTCCTTGAAAGTATTAGTTTTGGTCATTTTTATGTTGAGTTAGTTAATCTAATTTTAATTATTCAGTTATCCTTGATGAATATTTTTAATGTAATTAAACATGAATGAAAAATAATTTTAAAATAACCTATGTCACCTAATTAATGAAGTGAAATATTTATATGTCACCAAGATATTATAGTTGGAAAACATGAGGTTATTTGATTTATTAGAAATTCAATTTTTTTATCAGATTCCTACAAATCTTATTTAGACATTAGTGCAATTTTTTTCTCTTGAAGAAAAAATCATCCTATATTTTAAATCATGATTTTTTCGAGATGAGGTATTTCGCTGGCTTTACCAAGATACCAAGATTACTAAATAAGGCATATGATCTTTTCAGACATTTCATCATTTGGGTTTGTTTCATACTCAAAAATGACAAACCCAATATATCAGGGCCTTCATTATTAGGGAATTACTAGTCCAATGTATAGCATAAAAAAAACTGATATTTTTCTCATAAACTCTTCTTGAAGTTCATAGTGAAGTCTTCTCAAAAATCAAAATTTGAGTGCCTTTCTTGTTAGATTTAAACTCACTAAAATCAAGGTGGAGATCGGAATCGATCATATAATAATTTTAAATTCTAGTGAACTAATCTAAAATCTTTAACCTCTTGTTTTGTTCCTTAATTTCTATCAATATCTTGGATCAAAATATTTGTGATACAAAGAATGTTATACTTATTTGACCCCTAATCATGTCAACTCTCCAAGAACACCCCATTCTTAACTCTCACAAGAAGAAAGTTAAATGACAACTATTAATCACTCATCTCAACTTTCATAGATTTCACACAAATTTTTTTTTGAATTCATAGCTTTAGGGTAAGCCAAAGTTGATTACTAGGCTCAGCTTCCCTATTTCATTAAGTCAGAACGAAAAAATAAAAATTAAGTCAAAACTAAAAAATAAAAATTCAAAGAATGTTCTCTATTGCATACAAAGAAAATAAAAAAGATTTCATTGATAATGTCTTCTATAATTTGATGGAAAATAAATCAAATCCAAAATCTTGTAAAGAGGCAACTAAATTGTGCGTCTAAATTAACATCTTGAAGTTATTTAATTAAAGAGGATGCTGCTATTGAGAACAGCCATGACTAGGATTCACCCCCTTACTTGTCCTCCTATCTTTGAATCTGATGCAGGATGAGCAGGTAACCCCCACCTTGACGACGAAGTGTGGGATGAAGTAACTAGGGAAGGGACCCTATATGCTGCAAGCAAGGCTGATCAAGTGATCTAGATGACAAATTCTGACTTGACCAAGTGCAAGCAAGTGCTGAGGAGTAGTGGAGCCGATGATATGTTGCATCGAAATGTTGCTAAATGGTGCTAGTGCAGGGTGATCCTCCATGCCCACATCCGAGTGATGAGGACCCAATGTTGTCGATGCGGCTCAGTCACAAGGCTCAACGACCAACATGACATTTCTAGCGTGCATGTCAAAGTTGTACAATAGAGAGGCCTAACCCATCCCAACCAAACTAGGTGTGATGGTGGTGGGGCTGGTGTGAAACGATACTGAGTGTAGTAAATGACTTGGCAGAGAGGAGATAAGGGCTAACCAGTGGGTTGTGGCCCGGTCGGTCATGGTGGAGCAGGGTGCTCACTAGAGAACAAGGTTGATGGTAGCACAGTGGCATGAGCTCTGGAGGTGGCAGTTAGTGGAGGCTGGCAATGCTGCACCTTGGTGGCAGATTTCCTGCCGGCGCGCAATGGGGCAGTGGTGGCACAAGAGCCGGTGTGCAATCAGTGTGGGGGCTTGCACACAGGTGGGGGCACTGGGTGGGCACAAGGTACACACACAGGGTGCGCAGTTGGCATTCAGGGCACACAGCAGCAGTGCCAGGTGAATACCTAGTGGGTCTGGAGGAGGGGCCATGGCTGGGCAACTGGTTGTGCACCCATGAGCATCCCTGGTTGGGCGTAGTAGCTGGCCTGTGGGGTTGGCACAGAGGTATGCGAGCGGGCACGCAGCATGAGCATGAAGGCGTGAAAACAGTCATGCGATGAGCACATGGCAAGGGTGCATAGTAGGGGTACAGCAGGAGTGCCTGGTTGGCAGGCACTCAAGGTCAGCATGCTAGGAGTGACATGGTGAGCAACTAGAGGCCCGGTGGTGGCGGCGGTGGTTGGGTAGTGCCCTCTTCCCCTCAGACTCTCTCTCACTCTTTGAGTGAGTCTCTCAACCAAAATACACGATCTTACTCAAAATGGTCTGCCCTTCATGGTGGCTAATGTAAATTAATCGTTGTATAATAAATCACGCAAATTTAAAATTTTTATAAAACTAGAAAGGACCAATTCTTAGAATTTTAAATGTTTATCAGAGTGAATAAATTAATTATAAATCGATAAAAGATTCCAAAAATAGTGGGAAATTTCCAAGTCGATCACAAGGATGTAATATAATATCGAGTAATATTTCAAAATTTTCTTGAAAGAATATGATTTTTTTATGATTTTCTAACTGAATAATAAATATAATCTATTTAATAAATGTGAAAAAGAAATAAAGCAATGAAGTCAGGTGACATTAGTGCCTGAAGAACATGAATCGGGCAAAATAGAGTTCGACCTACGATTCTTTCGTAAGCGATTATTGTGAAATTAATAGGTTAAATTTAGTTATGTAAAAGCCCAAAGAATCATAACTCAAGTACGAAATATTTTGGATGTTGAAATTGTGCCAAAGATTACTGATTTAAATGAAAATAAAGTTTAAAATAGGAAAAACACAGTTCCAACTTTGCGGTGGCGATCAGCGGAATTCTGCGTGTTCAGAAAAGAAATCATGCAATGTCCATGGCCTCGAAGGCTCTCCTTGGACAAAGACGACGTGGGTGATTTCTAGAACTTTTTCGAAGCCTAGAAATCAGTGGAATGGATCCTCAAATCGTTTCTAGCAGCTGTCACCTGGCGGAATGGAAAATGGCGACTTGTGGCCTTTCGGCGACGGTCACTCGACAGAGGTGTGTTGGATGGAGATGGGGCATGTCTCAGGAGCTTTGTCCTCAAGTCAGCGCAGCGAGAGGAGGCCCTTTATCACATCTAGTACGTTCTCTCAGGAGGTGGCGACTCATCTCCCGGCAGATCATCCTCTTTCCGACGATGGCTTGTTCGTCGATCAAGTAGAGATGATTTCTTCATTGAGTTTGCGATGTTTTGTCCAGAATCTTACACCAATTTCGGCCACGATGCTCCGCAAATCATATTGACTAAGTTTTTGCTGAATTTTTGGTGATTTTTACAGCTTAATCACTCTCCAAAATCATGATTTCTTCACTGATTGTCCGCCTGCGAGAGAGAGAAAGATGGAGAGATGAGATAAGTACTAAAATGCCCTCAATTTATGACGTCATAAGGATCATTTTATATCAGTCATTGAGGGGCATTTATGTTATTTATAAAATATGCGGGAAAAAGTAAGGCGCGGGGTTTAGTCCCACATTGGTTTTCTGGGCAAGTTTCACGCACATATATTACGGACGGTCCTTTACCTATCAATAGGTACAAATCACCCGCATGTATACGAACACTCCTTGCCCCACGCTCGGCTGGCCACTAGTGACGTGGAAAGGGAGTGATGCACACGTCAGCCGCTTGAGCGCCTAGCTCGTGGTCTACTTCGCTAGCCGCTTGAGCCTCGAGCTCGTAGTCTGGTCCTTAGTCGCTCGAGCCTTGAGCTCACAGTTCTTAGCCGCTCAGTGGCTCCGCCCGATTGGGCCTCCGACCCGCTAGTAGGCTCGGTTGGCCAGCGGATATTTTTGCTTTTTTCTTAAATATTTTTTTTCATTTCTCTCAACAAAATAAAATTATAAAATCATGTAATTAAGAAAAAATTCATATTAATCAACTAGAAACCACTTCTCACGATTTAACACAAAAATAAGTCTATTTATCATGAGTTAAGACTAAAAACATCATCTTACTAGATTATTAACTCATGATAATGAAGACTTATCAGTGGCTCTCCACCTGTATATAGGGGCCCATATGGGCGAACCATAGAGGGCCACGCTTGAGGTCTAAGATGCCAAACCCTAAAAGAGATACACATAGAGTTTAGGGTGAGCCCTCCTCTCTAATTAGGCCTAACCAAGAGTAGCCCAAAAAAGAAGAAGAAAGGTGAGGGAAAAAGGGATGCCCTTTTCTCTAGTTGGGCCCAAACACATATGGCCCAGAAGGAGAAGGGGAAAGATAAGAACAAAACAAAAAGGGGAATCGGCCTTCCCATCCCCACCATGGGCCCAACATGGACCCTAGGGATGGGTGGCCCCACACATGGCATAACTTGAACCTAGGCGGTTCATAGACACAAGAAATGAGAGATGAAGAACATAAAATGGGAAAACATAAAGGCACCTCAAGGCGGTATAGCAGAACCTTCGTTTTTGCTCATGTTCCTTGGTCCAGTTGAATATGTGCGAGCAGGGTCTCCTCCATCTCCTTGAGCTCATGCAACTGTGGAGATGGGTCCTATTCGCCACCAGAATCAAGCACCTAATTTTAATCAAATTTACACTAACCTTTATAAATTTACAAAGAAATTCAAGTCAAGATTGTCCTCTATTTCACACAATGTTGAAATCCTAACAAAATTACTAACTTGAATAGTAATAAGTCAATACAACATATCTTTTAAGGGTTCAAATATCTTCTATGTTTAAACAAGTAAATTTAGCCATTAAGTTTCAACATATATATCCAAACTTACTAGTTCAAGAAAAACTACTTCACTTAGCTTATATCATAGGGATATTACAGTTCCAAAGAAACCATCATATATCTCAATCAATTAACCAAAAATATTGTGTTTTGTGATTTAATTAATTTTTTTCAGTTCAGGATTATTAGATTGTGTGATCTGATAGTCGCATAGACTTACTAGCTGACCTATAGACAGTTCAAAGCTCAAGGCCATGTTATATAAGCATGTTATCTATCTCAAAGCAATTAATATACCATATCATATGCCATATATTGAAAGTTCCAGTTTAGAAAATAATATATGCTTTCAGAACACTTACAATAATTATTTGGAATAGAGCCCTTTCTCAATTTATCAAAAAGCAATGCATGCAAAAGTGGACAGACTATAGCCAGAAAACTGATATCACTTGAACTAGAGGGAAAATATAAGTCGAAGTCAGCTACAAATGGCTGCATACAGTAATATTTCGAAGTTCATATCTGGTTAAATTAGTTTTCATGTTTTTCTGTTGTATTTTGTAATTAAAAGAGACTATTGAGAAAATAAGTCTCTTGACTCAATTATTGTCCTTCTTAACGTAAAATGCTGCACATAGGTTTTAACCAACTAAAGTTGCACTTTAATCATGAGAAGACCGTTTTGAGTGATGGAGAAAGAGAATGGGGCCGATGAAGAGGCACATGCCGGAAAGGTAGACATCAAGGCTCAACGCATCCGTGCCACCTTCTAGATCCTGCATTAGGAAAATGGCGGATCACATGCCGTGTTCCAGAATATCGTCATGTACAATCTTTGAAACAAACTTAGGATTGGAAAAACTCCGTTTGAAACGTTGAAGAGGCTGAGGGTTTTCTTCATGGATGGTTTGGTTGGTTCGGAAATAAAGCCAGACCCCTCACTTCCTCACTGCGACTATCAACCTTTTCGGTTGGGGGGGGGGGTGTGGATTGGGTGGGGTGGGGAGACCGAGGGTTGCGTTTCTATTCTTATACTGCAGTAGCATGCACAGGGGCCTCGAACATAGGGGCGGAGCATGCTGTTTAGAGCTCTCAGTCAGAGGCTATGACTATCCTTATTTCATTGGCCGGGGTACTGTCCTGCTTTCAACCGACAGCCCGCGGCCTCCCTAGCCGGATGGCCGCTTCGCATGGTGATCCCTAGGCCACCTCATCATCGGCGACAGCTACCACGCGCCGTCCTAGGAGTCCCCAAGAGACCGTACGGGGAGGCCGAGTAATAATGCAACAGTCGAAAGATCGAGAGAGCGAGAGAGAGAGAGAGAAAGAGGAGTACACGGGAAATGGTCACTGTTGGGAAGGAGAAAAGGCTGAGCTGTAGCCATTGACGTCCTGTTGGTGGCCTTGGCGAGATGGTCTGGGTGAGCCGCAAGGGTACTGGAGACATCGAAACCTTCTATGTAGACCCTTCCTCGGGATGAACATTAACAAAATAATCTGTCGAAAGGACGAGACCCTCTCTTCCGGGAATTGCTCATCATGTCGATAAGTCAATGCCAACTTATTTTGGAATGGTAATGAATTCTCCCAAGCGGCTGTCCTAAATAATTACGCCGTCAAAGACAGCTGACGAGAAATTGGCATTGAGAATGCACAATGCCGACTTTCTTCAAGAGACCAGCTGCCGATAGAACATGGTGATTCACGCAATGAGCGCTCAGCTGAAAAGGAAAATTCCAGTTAGGTCTCTGCCGAAAGAGATCATCACACTGAAATAGATACCCAGAGAATTAGACTAAACTTTATAAAAAATTGAAATTTAGTTCGAGTTCTGTTTAGGGGACAAGTTGCAGCCCATACATATAAATTATATCCTTGGTTCTTTGACGCAAGATGCAATTACATATATATATATATATATTATATATATTAGGTTATGACGTCAGGTCTCCAATGGGTAATGCTAGCATAAAATTTGACATTTAGTTAATTTATTGCTTGTTTAATGCAGGGGTGGGTGTATCTTTCTAAACGCATAAAAGTAGTGAATGTTTTCATCAATTTCTTATCGTGGTCTTACAAACATTTTGTGAAACTTAAAATCGGGTAGTTCTTCAACACTGTCAATGGTTCGTCCGTTAAATAGTTTTCAATACAACCACTTATCTTAGCTGACCCGATAGACATGCATATAATCTTCTCCAACTACTTTCCGTTCTCCAGTGAAAGAAATAAAGAAATTAATTATTGATTAGAGAGGTGGTTCCACTGAATAATATTCAAATATTAAAAATTATTTCAGATGCATTGTACATTTTCATAGGAACAAGTTTAATCATGGAAAAATCTACATTAAAGTCATAAGAATGCAAGAATCTAATTTTTTTCTAATTTATCCACAATGATGAATGATTGAGAAGAGTCAAAAATTATAACAGGTTAGTGTTCAGGATAAAATGAACTACAAACATCTAGTAAATGAGCTATGCCATCTGCTGCATTGGCATTGTCTGATCTGCACAATTGTATCCCCATAGTATGCAAAAACGATATAGTAATGGTCTTCTTGGATTTAAGACTAACAGCTGTAGGAGCTGTTCGAATAATCAATTAATTACAATCCCTCGCTACAATTTAAAGAAAGTGAATTTATGCAGTAGGTGGAAAGGTACAGTTAAAGTCCCTATGGGATGAAGCATGATCTAAGACATCACGTGAGCTGGTAATTTTCTCGGTTATAGTAAAATCTTGCACAAATTGATTATCTAACGGGGCCAATTCTGCATCCGCCAAAAAAGTAAGTTAAATGTGTAACATATAAGGTATTTCCATTGTCATGTTGAACCACTTTTACGTTAGTCAGTAGCGTACCCCAGTATTCATTGACACATTCCAAGTTAATTTCTATGTCTAAACCCAATAAATGTGCCGTCTATTAGACATCTCCATGATGTAAAAGCTAAGTTCGACCGAAATTTCGACCGTGAAGTGATAACATGTCCGCCAAAGCGAGCTTCGGGAATAAATTAGAAGATAGAGAGATGTAGAGATAAGGCCAGGAAAACGGCAAGTATGTTACTTTATATGTTCAAATCCAACACTACTCTCTCTACGACTGATCGTTTAAGGGAAAACTATCCGATATATACGTAATCATAAGATTCATATTTTTATAATTTAAACCTAGTGTCTTTAAATATGTAATGATTAGACAGAAATCGAAGTGGTTGATTTTATTAAAAAAATTTTTGGGTACGTCTGTCGCTATGGAAACATGTAAAGCGTGAGCACAGGAAAATAGACCATAACTGGGCCTGCCATTCTTGCTAGCTCTCTCTCTCTCTCTCTCTCTCTCTCCCTCGCTCGCTCTATTTCCATTGTGCATGACAGTACACTGCATATCTTTATTTCCTCTTAAAGTTACTCTGTCTCCCTCTCCCTCCCCGGAATTACCTCTCTTTCTCTGGTTTTCCCCCGTCGTGTATCTTGTTCCCCCGTTCCATTTATGCGCGGCCGTTGCCACAATGAGAAGACAAGATGATTCCCCATGTTCTTCTATCGACAGCAGCTTTCATCCTTGCCTCGAATCTACAACTCCCATCTCTCAGCGGAAGGAGGATCTCAGCACAGAACTTATGCTGGGACTTGGGATATCCTCAAGCTTTCCATATCAGCAGCAGCACTGCCCTTTCAATTCCAGGTAACAGAACGGTTGCCATTTCGAAATTGGAAACTCAGTCTCTTTCGCCAACCATCTCGCTCATCAGATCATTATAAGTTATACTCTAAAATCAAACTTTCTCATCAGTTGCCGTTCCGTGAATTGTTAGTTTGAAAGGTTTTCTTAAATTTACTCCTTAATTCGCTCTTTTCCTATGGACATCAGGGATTACGATTCGAGATGGGTGCCGAGCAATCCTAACCTTCAACAACGGGCGACCTTCTTTGTCAAGGTGTACATGGAGGGAATCCCCATTGGCAGGAAATTAGATCTCTTTGCGCAAAGGGGTTATGAGGACCTTGTTAAAACCCTCAGAGGACTGTTTACGACCATCATTAAATGTGAGAAAATCTTCTTGTCCCTCGGTCTCTCAGTCTGTATCGCGATATTTATTTGGTATGGACGTATACATGCATCAACTAACTTCTCCGTTCGACTTCATTGCCTTGTGATTCATAAAGGTCTGGATCCTGATCAACTGTCTGTCAAGAAAACCCATGTACTAGCCTATGAAGATAAAGAAGGGGATTGGATGCTGGTCGGAGATGTCCCCTGGGAGTAAGAAATCTCTGTCTCCCTCCATATGTATACGCGTGCAACTAACTATACACATACTACCATACGCCTACTTTCTTGCCGCCCTTCTCATTACCAATTTTTTTTGCATCTTGTCTTCGCCAGCATGTTCTTGTCATCTGTGAAGAGGTTGAAGATCACAAGGGCTGACAGACTCTAGATTATCGTCTTCCCCCAAATTATCGTTGTCTCTCTTTCTCGCTCTCTATCTCTTTCTCTCGTCTGTGTGGCAACTTAGAGCAAGAGCCAAGCAAGGAAAAGCGCCATATGGTTGAGAATAAGCTCAGGAATGCATCGATGTTCTGATCGTCCCCTTTTAGATCGTACTGTTCAAATAATAGTGTATTGAGTGGTTGGACATATCCCAAGAAAATGTGTCTTCTTGATTCATTTTATTTTACTTACGTATTAATAAATAGATTATTTAATGCCTAGTACCCAGGATCGTCCTTTCACCAACATCAGAAATTACTAAAATAGTAGAAATTGATTAAAGTCTGTATCACGCTTCTGGTTACTCCCGTTGCCCTTCGAAGGCTCTAATGAATGGGCCCATCACGGCAAGTGGGGATGCTAAGGAGAAATAGTTGGTGTGAACCTTGTCTTTTCCTCTCTTATTCACATCCCCTGACACTGTTCATGTCTTTGCTCTCAAATATGCACATGCTAGAGGGATGGAGAGAGAGAGAGAGAGAGAGAGAGAGAGAGAGAGACAGATAGACAGACAGACAGACAGACAGACAGAGACAGAGATAGAGAGATAGAGAGAGAGAGGGAGAGAGGCGACTGTGGTCCGCTGTCGAAGCGATTGGGCTGACAAAGACGAGTTTAGAGCTAACATGAAACTACAAAACAGGCACCAGTGTAGGTCGAAACAATGCCCACAGGATGTGTTAAGACACTGTGAGAATGGGTTTTTGGAAGTATCACACACTGAATTTATTGCATACCGAAATGAAGCCTAGGGGTTTCATTAAGCAAAGAAGTTTTGTGATTTGGAAGTTAATAAATACAGAGATATTACAAAGGACTCAAATGTAGGAATATCTTGATAACTAGTGAATCATTTTTTGGCCCTGTCTCTCTCCTCATTGTCTTACCGTATTAGAGTTGTGAATGATGCAGGATGAATGTGATTGACACTAATAAAATATATTGGAAATGTAATAGATAATTAGCAAGTCACAAAAATTCTCACACAATTAGATTCAAACCTTTAAAGACGGTTGCATGATTGTGAGAAGATCATTCTATTCCTCAATCGAGGGTGGGAGGATCATCTTAAGTCATTATGATAAAACAAAGCTCCACATTTCAAAATCTCAGTCGGCCTCCAAATAAGGAAATCACAACCCACACAGCTGACCACAAGCCCACATGGTTAAGTTTGATGGCGGTGGAAACATGAACGAGAAAAAACAGGATGAAATCAATACATACATTCACTAGAGAGGGTTGAGAGGGGACCTTAGACATTTGTACACTAAGAAGTTGACATTGAGGATGATTGGAGAAGAATGAGCCCAACGCGGATCTAACTACACAGTCAATTGGCGGGGGGTCAAGGGGGAAGCCACCCCCTTTGTAGGGTTCAGGGCTGTGCCCCAAAACCAAATCTAGCAAACGATTGGAGAAGGGCATGCAGTGTATGCACGGTAGCCATCAAGGGCTGGAGGCAGTCACAAAAGGCAGAGCCCAAGCACGTCCACTATGTGTAGGATGCTCTAGTCATGACAAGATGGGAGGAATCATGTGGAGGCCCACGGAGGGGAGTTCATCCTGCACGGTCAGTGACCTGACAAGAGACCATCCCATGACATTGGAAGCTGGATGCTGATGCGGAGGGAAGATACCCAGGCATGTTTGCAGCTACAGGACATTTTGGGTCACAGCTAAGAAGAATGGATCAGGTAGACATACGCAGAAGGAAGTTCACCATGTGTGATCAACAATCTGATGGGAGACCGTCAGCACAGTGATGAGCGTGCGAGGGCTGGCTGAGGGATTGTCTGATGACTAAGAGAGATGGTTGACCTTGAAGTAGGGTGGGACCCATGCGACAGCAGTGGCTGCAGGTGGCAGTAGTCACACAAATCCCCTAGGGCATGATCTTAAGAATAATTTATTTTCTTAATCCAAGATAAGCCATGGTTCATAAAAATCTTAGGCCAATTTATAGGCCTTAGTAAGAAAAAGAGGATTACAACAAAATCTAAACAAAATGAGCAAAAATAAAACCTAGTAATAAAGGAAACTTGGATCCCTCAGTTGGGTCTGACGGCAATGACATGAGATGGCTTCAGATGACGTGGCATCCTCTGACATCATTGTCTTCATCAATGAGGCTTGGGTACATGCTCCACTAAGGGATGGCTAGGATATGAAATGATTGAAGTACCACTAGCAGATTGAGAAATTGAAAATGATTTTTTCTGCTTTGTAATGCTGATGTATTAATAAAATCAAGTTACGAACTTTTATTTCTCAAATGAGGGTTAAGTACTCTAATGTTTTCATGTTTATGTGTGTTTAAGGCCTCCAAATAACTCTTTGAGATGAAAACACAAGCATGGCTATACTAACTGCAAGCCTTACGTTTCAAGGTATCCTTTCCAAGTCTGCAGTTTGGCTTTAATGTGTTGGCACCATTTTCTAGCTCCATCTAAAATTTTATAAAGCTTCAAATATACTTGATTCTTTTGTCTACATTGACTGGACATCTTTTTAAGTAGTATTATTTCATTTCAGTTCTTCTTCATATAGTTTGGTCAGTACTCCAAGTAACTTGTATACCAGGTAATCTAATAAATTTTTAAAACATTTTCTGCATGGTGAACTAGTTCAAAATTTTACTAGGGGCCACAGTCCAGCTACTTTATGGGGGCATCTTTTTCGAACATTAATAGAATTTTTTCTATATTTCAGTTCATGGTAGGATTGAAAGTTAAATAATACAATAAGTCAAAGTAACTTTGTCGCTTTGAGAGAGTTTCGGAACGGAATCTTGCTCCCACCATTTTCATATCCATGTAGCGGGCCCCATCATTCCACTTTTTCCAAGGCCAGACATTATGCCTCATCTTTCTGTCATCCCCTTGTGTGTTATTTTCCCCATCCATAAATGCTTGTATTTTCTTGCATTATATAAAATTTGCCAATGCACTAGTCACAAGTTTGCTCATTGATCCATCCCATCTGTGCACCATCCATGGCGACCTTACCTTATTTTTTCATCCAACTAATGCCTTTGTAAGGGTCCATGCACATGAAAATGCTTACCTTGAGATTAAAATTTTCAAGGGCATAAGTATAACATCAATAGATTGAAGCACAAACCCATCCCTATTTTTCTTGGTATAAGCTGCAATTGACCATCGGTTTAAGTTGTCTTTCACTATAAGATATGTTTGATTTGTTCGTGAGTTATGTTAAATTCTGTCATTTTCCTGTTAGGTTAGCCAAATTCCCTCGAAAGAACCCCTCCTCAACCTTCAAAAATGGCAAACCATGTCCTAACTAAGCTAATTATAATATAAATTCAAAAGTTAAAAGATATAATTGTTCTATACACTTTATTAAGTTTCTTCGTAACTTATCAATGAGATGGCACAATGCCTGTAATCACTGATTCAGATCATCTTTCTCTCCTAATCCCCCATCCATATGCCTAATAAGAAATGAAGTTTGTATCTCTCATCTTATATTACACAATATTTTATTTATACTCGAGGGTGCATAGTTTTCTATTAGCCTTGTGTTTTTCATTTCATTGGAAGAATACTCCTATGACAACTACTTTTGTCGATACAAAGAGAAAAAATAGCTTGTATCCCAGTTTTCTCATGACATATTTCATTGAATTCAATTCAGTGCATTTATTCTAGATTTTGAGATCATTGGAATAATTTAAATGAAAATTTAAATAACTCATTAAATACCGTACCGTTCGGTGCACAACATTTGATGTTCTGATTCTAGATAGAAAATTTTTTTCGGGCTTGACTAGTCTCTAAATAAGGCCCAATAGTTGAACAGGATCTTGCCACCAACGTGACCCACCGTTTATAACTCCAGAATTGGATGGACAACGTTACGCGGGGGTAGCATACAACCTCTTCTGGAAAGCCATGGACACGACATGAGGGATCAAGGCGTTTCAAGCTCTAATCTTTTCTCTTCAGTCCCGACCACTTGACCGTCGGGCCCAGGTTGTCCTAATCTTCTTAAAGAAGATTCATGGAAACGAACAAAGCCTACTTGTTGTTCCTGCACGGTGGATTCCGCCAGCGACCAGGTCCTTGAGCCCGCTTGCCCTAGAGATCTTTGACTCGGTCGTCGAACATCCTGCTGACTATTCCTTCTTGTAAAAGGCTCCCTGAAAATGTAGGAGAGGTTGTTCGTGACCATTGAGTTCTGCAGGAGATGTTTGGACGAAAGATATTTCTATTTATATCTGTTCATGCTTGGGATTTAATCCGGTCGAACCTTTCTGTGCCGCATCAGATATTTTTGGAGCCCATAGCTTCGTCTTTGTATTCGCCATTGAATATCGTATATATCACAGGTGTTCCTATCGAAAAAAACGAAGGTACGGTGCCCTCATATCCGAGGAGCGAGTCTAGCGGCAGAGAAACTCGACGAGGCTCCGACGACTCCGTCACTATCCCTTAATCCTTCCAACCTTCAACAGAAAACCACTGTGGGACCTCGGACCTTGAGCAGAGGTTGATCAGAGATTACTGGGAGAACTTGATCAGAGACTCCATACATTGTGCGGAAGAGGAGCAGGCATAAATGCTTTCCAACATATCGCTGGAAGAATGGAATCAGGATAGAAGCGGCAATGGAATCCTAACAACACGTATTCTATTGTTATGATCATTGCTTTATTATTATTGTTATTATTATTATTATACTCATCATCATCGACGACAGAGTTTTGGATAAACTTACTAATGAGAAAAAACTGTGCCTTTCGAACAAGGTATTCTATTATCCTATTATTATCTGTACGTCTGATATTACTGTACTTTTATGCGCGTAAAACCATTGATCAGCTTTTGTCTATGAATGCCATTTATTGTACTTTCACTTAAACAAGCTAGTGGAGTAAGTGGTTCCATTTGTATGTGAACAAACGAGTGAAAGTCCGGAAGTTATAATATGGTAGTAAATTCAAATAAGTGAGATTAAAAAGATTACACTTGAGTTTTCTCAGGCCTGTAACTTTGAGGTCGCTATGGCAGTAAGCCATTTGAAGGAAATTCACAACAAAGTAAATTCACTATAGCAATAATACAATAGCACATTTCTTCAATGACATGAATTTAAATTGTTCAAATACACACCATGGTGACATATAGAAACTCATCCTTCCCCAATAAGAAAAGAAGGCACGAGCCAAGAAAATGATAAAATAAAGTTTTATATGCTAGATTCGTACGACTTTGTTATTGAATCATTTTCCATGAGATGGAAAATTAAGCGAAGTTACTTATTCTCCATAGTATCCTTCTGTAATTCATGTTGCTTAGGATGATATCCAATCTTGCTAATTTTCAGTAAGATGATTGGGGGAATGTTCTGTGCTTAGTTGCCACACATTCCAATTCTGTGAAGTAGAATGTAATTCGCTGAACAAATTGCTTTATTAAGGATTTTGATGCATTCTATCAAATTTCTCAATATGTCAGAAAAATTAACTATCGAAAATTAAATTGGTATGACTCTGCTACAACAATGAATTACTTGGCTCAAAGTAGGCCCTCAAAATAGTGATTACGGTTCGATACTGTTCTCGAATTTCGAGCTTGAATTTATGGACATCATCAACATGTAAGCAGACATTTAATTGCGTATCATATCTGTTACAGTCATGTCACGCGTTGACCAATGTCAAATATATCAATACTTTGGGCATTCCAAATAGTACACGTTGATCTATTATTTGTCGGAGTGTTCAGGAAAGCCATAAAACCTGAGAGTAAAAATAAATTTTCCTCGGATAGACATGAATATGAACGAATGATCAACATGCTCCATGGTCCGACCACTCGATCCCTTGGCATTGACCCCTAATCTCATTCGGATTGGACGGAATCCCCTCGTGACACTGATAGCAGTGTACACAGCTGACCGCGCTGGGAATTCCACTGCTGCCCTACTGCCGGTGAGAGAGTCCGGCACTCGAGAAGCTCTTTGACGGGATGCCGACGGCTTTTCACTGCCTCCAACGGGCAAGAAGATTCTGAACAATCGATTACTGTCGGACCTCCACCGCAGCGGGAGGATGAGCAGACACGGGTACGTCGACTGGTTCCGTGAACTCCCCTGGTCGACTAGGAAGATTCCGAAGTAGGTGCTCGTCAGGGGAAACTCCTCAATTAAATAGCACCATTAGTATCAAAACCTTGTCAATAATTAATATTTCCAGCATTTTCGTATAATTATTTCCGGAAGGGAAATGGTAAGCTTCTTGTAAAGATATTTTTCGAGTCTTGGGAATATTATTAGAATTGATTGTCTTGGTTCTCGTTCCATCCGTCTTAAACCATCTGAGAATTATGTGAACAAGGAAAGAGCTATAAAATCGATAGAAAATTCGAAAGTTTAGCGATCGCTAAATTTTTTTCTGAGATTAATTAATAGAATTTTACAATGGGAAATTAAAATCAGAGGCCAAAGTGTAGGTAAAGATAGCAGGGAAGCCAAAACATACCCTGAGTATAGAAACCTGTAGCCTTTTATCTCTACCTCTCTCTTCTCATTTTATTGTTCCGGTCAGATTATAGTGAGAGAGAGAGAGAGGTGTGTTCTCAAGCCTTTATTTGTTAGCGGGCTACCATCTGTGCAGATTTGAGCCACCTCATCTCTTCGATCACCATGGACTGTCATGAATGAGAGAGAATGCAAACTATTCAGGCCATTTTTCAGGCCACAGTAATAATAACAAATGAATTAAATGACAAAAACGTCGAATATATCAATTTTTGGAGGCTTAAAGTCCAGCTGAATGACCAAAGGGCTTAAAACAAATAATCTAGTTTTCTTTGGAGATGGTACAGACAAATATGCTACGTATAGATTTTTATTTCGCTATTTGTGGAAATAGATGGAATTTTGAAGATATTATCAAATATTAGATTAAGCAGTATTTTGTACGCCGAATGAATCGTCATCCTTGGTCTATGCCTTTGCATAAGTAGGGGTCGCAAGCTCATATTGCATCCCTCAGTGAATCTTGCCGAGAATCATTGATCAATCTAGTCGGATATGCCGAATTTGTGCCAGTAAAAATATCACGGGGTAGAGAGAGAATAGTTGATGAGGATTATGGACGATAGGGAACGACATATGGCCCATATTACGAGAGACATTGGGAAGACATCGTTCAAGGTTGAAAGTTCGTATTTTCTCTGGCGCAATCCCCCCCCCCGGGTCCGGCCCCTACCATTCGCAGGAGTATTCAGCTCTGAATGAACCGGCCCTTTGAAGCTCTTTCCCTCCCTCTCTGTAGGTCAAGAGTACAAAGAGGCCGCGGGCCTTTCAACCTTCTCTTCAGAATCTGGGCAAGATTTGACAGCATTCGAGATTCTCAACAACAGTACTACTGTTGAGTCTATACCACCGCCGTAGGGGAATGGGAGACACCAAGAACAACCGGGTCATTGAGCTCCCCTGATTGTGCGGAAAATGAACTAGCTGGAAAGCTCTTGGCCTTCGCCTCTCCACAGGGACGTGACTAAAAGATTTGGATCTCCGTCTCGCCAACTTGGTAGATCTGTCCGTAACAGTCTTCAGCTCCAATGGACAGGACAGGTTTTAGAAAGATCTGTAGAGCGGAACGAGGCGGAGGGAAGGGTCTAGGTCCTGGGCCATAGGGCAGTAGGGTCCTTTGAGCAATGGTGGACTGCAGCTGCAAAGGGTAGAGCTGAGAGGGGGAAGAAAGATGAGAGAGGTTCCTTGGGCAACGAGAGTCATTTAGATTCCGCACCATGGAGAAAGATGGTAGAAGTTCGTCTTGACAAGTGACACTTTGGAGAAGCTGGATGGGTGGTGCCGCTGGGTGCGCTGCCTCGGATGAAACAGTTAAGGGCAGGAAGGCTAGTGGAGTTCGTATGGAGAGGAAACTCTAACCTTATCAGCTCCGGGAAAGAAATTTTCAGTTTTCATTGAATAGGATTCGCTAGTGTTTTCGCAGCATGGAAGCCCAATCTTTAAAATGAGTAGCCGTAACTCCGCGTGATTCGTTTTCGCTTTGATGTAGCTCGCATTTTCGGTTCTCTGCTTTCAGTAGAGAAAGATCCTTAGAGCGACGTAATAAAAAATTGTCTCAAGAAATATTTCTATCTCGATAGTGATCGGTGCAAGCTAATACCATGGCTGAGCTTCAAAGGGGTCAGACCAAGGATCCTTTTTCACGGTGTTTTTCTCCTGCTAAAGGCTTAGGACATGAACGGTACGCTTTACACGGGTTAGCCCGCGAACCGTATGTTGATGGATAATTCCCGCTACAGGGGTTCATTGCATGTAGTTCTTCGAAATATGACCTAAAATTCTCCTCGAATTTTGAATTCTCTCTTTTTTCTCCTTTCCTGTCTTACTGAAGCGACTCTCGAAAATTTACGATGATAATTGATATTTTTTCCTGGTGATAATTTTAGTTGGAAATACGATATAGAAAGCTTCGTCAATATTTATTATAATTTAGGTTTTAGTTCTTGACTTGGTGTGAAATGACTTCCTGCTTGATTCGTCAGTTACCCGAGGAGAATCAAAATTTTGTTGGAGCGTCTTTCCATATGCCGTGGAAGCCATCGGACGATCTAACGAGAGAAAGCGGTGAGATTTGTACGTGTACGTACGTCAATATAGGTTGGAGACCGAGAGAAGTGATTTACTGATTATTACTCGGCAGCCTATATTTTAGTCCAGTCTACGACACCGACAAACCAGGGGACATGAAGCAAAGAGGCTAGGTCTTTACCGCAGCCTAACGGATATCCATGGACGATTGGCTCGGCTTTTCACAGGTTCGAAAGAGCAAACGCTCGTTGGGTCTGTATTAGTGGCTCAATGGACCTGGAGGAACTCCGCCACTTTCCTGTTGTTTCGGGCAAGCCGAACCAGCACGACAAGTCCTCGTTCCCTCCACCCTCCACCACTTCCACGGGTGCCATTCCCATCTTTCTCTTAACCACAGTGGCGTAAGCTTAGGAAGCGATTGGGGGGAACTGAGACGGGGTCCCGAGAGAATATCGTCTTCCCTGCACATGTCTAACACAGTTCTGTAGTGATGTAATTGCCTTGCTGCTCTCCAGAGCAGTCGGATCCAAATGAACGGGGAGGATTGATTCAACGGACATGACAACACTAGAAAACAACTGTCATACTATCATGAAATAAATAATAAAATTTTGATATTGACTACAAGGCATTATTTTCAAGGCAGCGCACAACATTTCATATGAAACTATAACGCTGAACACAGCCTACGTATATTGCCCTAAGGATAAAGTAAACATTTCATCAGCACCGGAGTGGTGTTCTGGAATAGTTATGCATCAGTTATGGAAAGACAACTATGCGACGATAAATACAAGGTTACCCCATTAATCTTCAAGAATTTGACTAAGAGTTGGATTATGCGAAAAAATTGACCGTTGCAGGATTTTCATTCTCTATCACTAAAATTTCAAAGATAACTTTAAGTGTGGATTTGCAGTGTATATTTAGTTCCACTTTCAGATTTTTTTAACGCACTGAATTGCAGATATCATGATCTGGATTACGAAAAGTAAACATGAACAAACCAATAAAATGTGCATTAATGTACCTTCCTTACAGCTCGAGGGAAATAAGATGGGGAAGATACCCACGATGCGTCTCCGTCACCTAGTCATCTCTACGGACAACTGGTGACTCGAATAAAATTTAAATGTCTTCCATTGGCTCTGATCTCTGCGGTTAGCTTTAACGGGGACGTCCTGGTTTCTGCCTCTTCGATTTCAGTTGGGCGAAACATGCACAGCATGAATACCATGAAGCACAGCTTTTATTCTTTTCAATCTCCTTTCTAAGCAAACATATTACAGATTTACAGATATATGTGCCAGGGTGTAGATATAATATATATTTCAAATTGAATATATAGATATATATATTATATAAAGAGAGAGGGAGAGAGAGAGATATTAGATATCAGTGGCGAAAACAGGGACGATGACGAATCGAGCAGTCAATTGTCACTTAAGCTAATCTTCAACACATGAGGGAAAAGGGAAAGGATAATTTATTCTAATGAGGGGGCGGCCATGAATGGGAGCAGAAATCAGGAACTTAACGTAGAACCCAAGTGACGATCAGAAGGGCGACGCAAGTGGGCTATGAAGGTACTGCGAGGATCTGGTTCTCCGAGTCGGCCACTCGGTTTTTGTTGTAGAATCTGGCGATGAACTCGGTGGCCTTCCAGTCAATATCTGGCTCGCCGACCCATCGCGCTCGGTCCTCGTCGCTTCTCCACACCCTCTCTCTCTTTCTTGGTTCCGCCTCCTCCGCTTCCCTCCGCTGTCCCGGCCTCCTCAACCGCAGTTTGAAGAAGATTGAGAAGAGGAACCTCTTCGAAGAAGGTTTGCTGCACCTCTTACCTCCCATCGATCTCCACGACTTACCCTCTTTTCCTACTGCGCGCAAAACAGTAGCCTGTTTGTTTGGAACAGCATGCGAAGAAACCAGAGCTCTCGCTTGATTCAATCGATGCTCTGTTATTTATAGTGACGTCGGAACGCCCTGAATGGTCATGAAGAGTTGGGTCCCATCGCTTTCTCTTTCAATCTCTCTCTCTCTCTCTCCCCTTTTGTATTTGACCCAGACTACCTTTCTTCATCACCAACCAATAATAGCAGTTGATTCGAAGCGGACCTTCCTCCGTCCTGAGTTTTTTTTCTTTCTTGAGGTATCAAAGGGCCTGTTTCTTCCTTCTCTATAGCTAACATGTCGCAACATTCTGCGGAGTCGATTTAGAGAATTATCTGTGTCCGTCGTTCAACCTCTTTCCCTCTTTCTCTCGCCCTCCTTCCTTTACCACTCTCTCTCCCCCTCCCTATCTCTCTCTCTCTCTCTCTCTCTCTGCATCTTTGTTGCTCTCTCGTTAGCTCAAACAATGCACGATTTTAGATGATGGCATAACATCTCTCTTGCTGTGTTCGTCCTCGACTTTTTGAACCATCATCTAGTCACAGCTCCTCGGACAATTTAGGGCGAAGAATATCATGTATGACAGAATTGGAGACCATCGGTTATCGCTATGCGACACAATCTGCCCCCCACTCCCCTCTCTCTCATCACCCAGGAAGCCCAATGGGCCTCTAAATGACATACTAGCGACATTCAGGGGCCATTGCCCCTTTCACAGTCCAGAATCCTAATGAGATCTATAAATCAATGGATGCGGGTTCAAATTGTAACGCTCCTTCCCTCTCCCCTTTCTTTCGGGCTGCACTTAAGGGGAGAATCTCGCTTCTCTTTACCAGGCCTTTAGCACGGGAAACTTAGCGCCCATTTTTACAGTGGAGTCATCGTCCGAACCGGAGAAGGATTCCATGCCTCGGTAAATTTTATGGGCCAAATGCAACTTTTCGATTTTCGATCGAGTCATAGATTAACGCGATCGTCAATGGCCCAAGCCGGAGCCGAAATGGATCACCTCACCGAACTGGGAAGAGAGAGGAAACATAGATGGAGACACACACGAAGAAAGAGACGAAAGAAAAAGATCAGAGAATTTAAGAGATACAGCAAGAAAAGGGAGAAAAAGTGGGTGAGAGACAGAAAGAAAGGAACAAAGAAAGAGAAACGAAGAGAGAGAAAAGAGGCAAGGAAAAGAACAGTAAAGAGAGAGAGTTTCCTGATTACAGTAAACTAACAAAGAGTCCGCTTCACTGATGAGAAAATACTAGCGTATCCTATTCAATGAAAATTGAAAATTGATTTCCCGGAGCTGGTAAGGTTAAAGTTTCCTCTCCATACAAACTCCACTGGCCTTCCTCCCCTTAACTATTTCATCCGAGGCAGCGCACCCAACAGCACCACCCATCATTCTTCTCCGGAGGGTTACTTGTCGAGACGAAGTTCCATCATCTTTCTCCATGGCGCGGAATCTAACACAGGGGGAGGACGGCAGACCTTCATAAAATGATTCTCGTTGCCCAAGGATACTCTCTCATCTTTCTTCCCCCTCTCAGCTCTACCCTTCGCAGCTGCAGTCCACCTTGCTCAAAGGACCCTACAGCCCTATGGCCCCAGACCTAGACCCTTCCATCAGCGTCGGCCCCCCGTATCGATCATTCTAAAGCTTATCCTGTCCATTGGGGCTGAGGACTGTTACGGAGAGATGTACCAAGTTGGCGGGAAGGAGATCCATGTCTTTCAGTTTCGTCCGTGTGGAGATGGGGAAGATTTGGAGCTTTCCGGCGAGTGCATTTTCGGCGACATGAGGGACGCTCAATGAACCGGTTCTTCTTGATATCTCCCATCCCGCTACGGTGGTGGTACAGCCTCACTAGTACTATTGCTGCTGAGAATCTTACATGCTGTCAAAACCTGCATAGATTCTGGGCAGAAGGCTTAAAGCCCAGCTGCCTCATTTACCGGTGAGAGATAGAGAGCCAGCAAGAAAGGGAAAGAAAGATTTACAGGGTCGGTTCGTTCGAAGTCCCTTTGACGGGGGATAGACGGAGAGGAATGCACGAGTGCAGATAAAAATCTTGGAATTTATCACTTGTAGATTCGTTTTATTAAAAGGAAAAAACCTTTAAATAGCTGAAAAATACCGGCGAATAAAAAAAAATGTCGGACCGAGCGATTTATGAAAACTACTGTTGCAGGATTCTCGCCCTTTAACATATCAGAAAACAGTTATCTCACCTGGTTATTAATATATTAAACAGACAAGAAATGAAAGTATGATAGCGAACGAAGGTACCTGTGATGTGGGAAGAGAGGTCGATACGACAGATGATCGTGTTCACAAGCTGCTATAGGCATTCGTGTCGCAGGCTTCGACACAGCAAACACTACGGTTGACGCACTGGAGGGAGCGGGGAGGGAAAACGGTGGAGGTGAGAAGAGTGGAGGGCGACGGGATTTGGGGCTCCAACCGGGAGCAACGTGGTCCTCACAACCAACTCCTACCGGCGGCGACGAGGTTCTATCAACCAACTGCAACCTGGGTGCGACAGAATCTGAAAATCTCAATCAAAATGAACTGAGTCGAAAGGGAGGGTTCGAGGCCTTTCAAAGCCCTTACAATTCCAAAATAAAAATAAAAATCGTGGGCAATTAATAGAAGTCGTCGTCGGAATCAGGACGATTGCGCCGACGACGGAACAGCGGAGGAACTTCGGATTCTCCTCTGGTTGAGCAAACTAGGCGGCTTGGGTTCAAGAAGTTGCTCGACGTCTCCGGAATTCCAGCAATCAGTGGCCGAGGCGCTTTGGGTCCAAGCTGCGTGGCATCCAAAGTTTCTGCACAACTGGTTTAGTCCACAGGGTACTCCGATTCTCCACCGATACTCCTGGGGTTGCGGGGGGGGGTGCGCCGTGGGTGGGTGGGGGGGAGGGTGCGTGTGTGTGGTGACTGTTTGTCATAGATCTCGACAGTAGGAAGCTAAAGCGCAGAATCGTATTGGTAGGAGAGATCAAGAGGCAGACGACGAGCTGCACCAAGGAAAATAGGAAATTTTGAATCTTAAACCATGTATCTCCATGGTCTTACCTGTTGTGGCTATATGTTGTTCCAATCCTCCATAATCATAATCAGCTAATTTCTCTCTACTCTCCATATTTTTAATACTTCAAGCTGCGCGAGGCTCAATTCTAGAATAATTATTTACTACGTCTGACCAGATTGTTCGATTATTATGGGCGAGACCCACAGGAGAATTTAACAAGAGTTTGCGGAACCATGAGAATGCGACGGAGTGGAAAAAGCTACTCAATCCAATATTTATACTATATTATGAAGAATTATCTGCTTTCATACATATTCAAATGAAAAATTCGGAAATTGTTTATTTGGTTGACTCATCTAAAGTAGAAAGAGATTATTTTGCTCCAAAGGTCTACATACCTGTTGAGTCATCGATTAGCCCTTTTATTCTTCAGCTGGTCCTGAAAGGTCTCCAAAAATCATTATATTCGGTCCTTTGTTCATTGAAACTATAAATTATATTCGACATATAATTTACTTAGGAACCAGTAAATGGTCTGAATAATTCCATTCTCTCTCTCTCTCTCTCTCTCTCTCCCCTCCCCCTCTCTCTTACTCTCTCTCTCTCTCTTTCTCTCTCTCTCTGTATCTCTATCTCTCTCACTACAATCTGACGGGAACGATAAAATGAGAAAAGAGAGGTAGGGATAACAACTTACTCGTGACGTCAGCGCCTCTTCGGATTTCTACAGTGCATATATTTTCGCTCCTCTTCTATGCTTACCTACGTTTTCCCTCCAAGTTTTAGTTTCCCATCGAATAATTATATAAATCAATCTCAGGAAAAATTTAGTAATCTATAAACTTTCGAATTTTCTATCAATTTAACAGCTGTTTCCTTGTTGAGATAATTCTCAGCTGGTTGAAGACTGATGGAACGAGAACCAATATGATAATTTTTAATAATATTCCGAAGAATCAAAAAATATCTTTCGAAGCCTTACTATTTTCTCTTTCTGAAATTAATTATACGGAAATGCTGGAAATATTAACTAATGACAAGGTTTCGATACTAATGGTGCTATTTAATTAAGGAGTTTCCCCTGACGAGCACCTACTTCTGAATCTTCCCTGGCGACCAGGGGAGTTCACGGAACCTGTCGACGTACTCGTGTCTGCTCCTCCTCCCGCTGCGGTGGAGGTCCCACAGTAATCGCCTGTTCAGAATCTTCTTGCCAGTTGGAGGCAGTGAAAAGTCGCCGGCATCCCGTCCAAGAGCTTCCAGAGTGCCGGACGCTCTCACCGGCAGTAGGGCAGCAGCGGAATTCCCGGGGCGGTCAACTGTATACACTGCTATCAATGTCACGAGGGGATTCCGTCCAATCCGAATGAGAGTTAGGGGTCAATCCCAAGGGATCGAGTGGTCGGACCATGGAGCATGTTGATCATTCGTTCATATTCATGTCTATCCGAGGAAATTTTATTTTTACTGTCAGGTTTTATGGCTTTCACCAACACTCCGGCAAAGAATAGATTATTACATGTACTCTTCGGTAGGTCCAAAGTCTTGATATATCTAAGATTGTTGGATGCGTGATATGACAGTAGCAGATATGATAAGTAATTAAGAATGTCAGCTTACATGTATATGGTTTCTATGAATTGAACTCGAAATTTGAGAACACTATCAAACTGTAAGCACTTTTTCCAATAGTGTACATTGAGCCAAGTTAGATTCATGGCGATAGGTGATACATACGAAGCTAACATATTTTCGATAGTTAATTTTTCTGACGTAATTAGAAGTTTGATTTAAAGCCTAAAAATCCTTCGCAAACTTCTTCAGTGACATAAAACCTGATAATACACAATTTGAATATGCGGAAAATAAGCACAGAAAGTTAAACAAATCATTTAATTTAAAGGCAACAACATTTAGTAACTTTTCTGAGGAGCATGAAATATACAATGATGCTATAGGAGAATAAATTAGTTTCAAATTTTCATCTTCTTCAAAATTCTTTAATAATTAGTTAAAGTGGTTGATATAAACGGATCATAAACTTTTGTGCAGATTTTTAAAATTTTCATTGTTCCTACCATATTTATTAAAGGGGCAGATACTAGTTTCTGGAATTCACCATGCCGTGTACAGGCATATTTTTGTATTCTTCGTTGGAAAGGAATCTGTTGAGGATTTATTTATTTGTGGATTTTTTTCAAGTTGCCTAGTATCTTATTGACCTCTGAAACTTAATGGGAGTCATGTATATCATTTTAACCTAATTTATTTTAAATCTAGTGGCTTCATACTCCTATTGGACTGCTCACTTCCTTTAAAATTTCAGACGTATCCACCATAGGCAAGGTCTCCAACATTTTAAAAGGGTTACTTTCATACTCTACTGCATTTTACTGGCTTATGAAAGACGATTATCATAATAAAGGAACACGATATTCATGAATAACATTCAAAGCATGCCAAGGCTTAGGGAAATTCCATTATAGATATTTTATATTTTATACAGTCTGTTTAAGCAAAATTGACACGAGTCATCCACTGGCAGAAGTTGATCAATGGTTTGACATCAACGAAATCACAATATGACTAAATGTTGACACATTAATGGAAAATTGGATACCTTTTTTTCTGATCGGTAACTTTATCCAAAATTATTATGTGGATGATACGAGGATGATAATAATAATAAAATGATAATAAAAATAGACTAGGTCTCGTTATGGTTCCATTGCTACTTGTTATCCTGATTCCATTCATCCGGCAACTTGTTGGCGAGCATTTATGCCTGCTCGTCTTCCGGACGATGTGTGGATCTCGTTAGAAAAGTTCTCCCAGTAGTGTCCAATCTTCTTCCGGCCGGAGTCCAAGGTTGAACAGTGGCTAGCTGTTAAATGTTGGGGGGATTAAGGGATGGTAGGGGAGTCGTCGGAGGCTCGTAGAGTGTGTCTGCTGCTCAGAATCGCAATCGAGATATGAGGGCATCAGAACGCCAATCTTTTCCAAAGGAACACCCGTGAAATATACAATAGTAGATGACGAATAATATGGCGAAGCTATTGGCTCCCAAAAATACCTCTTGTGAGTCCAAAAGTTACTACAGGTTTAAATCAGAAATATCTACTCCGCTGAACTCAGTGGTCATGAACAGCCTGTCCTACATTTTAAGGGAACTTTAGCAGAAAACAATACTCCTGCCACCTGGGGGTGAAAAGCGGAAATTCTATAGGGTAGTCAAATATTCCCATAGGCAACAGGATCAAGGACCTGATCGCGGGTGGAATGCACCCCGCAGGAACGGTAGGCGTGCTTTCTTCATTGCTGTCAATCTTCGTCCAGAAGACCAGAACATGCTGGGCCCCATGGGTCAACTCGTCGGTGCCGACGAGAAAAGGTTTAATCTTGGAACAGGTTGATCCCTCATGTCGTTGCCATGATTTTCCCGAGAAGTTTGTATTCTACCCCATGCATGATATTTTCATCGAACTCCAGCATAATGGACTGATGGGCTCGAGGAGGCAAGATCTTGTTGAACTACTGGGCCAACCTGCTTCCCAAGCAAACGCCAAAATAATTTTAGATGTAGGATTAGAACGACAGATACAATACTCTTCATGCTAGATTTTAAATAAAATTTCTTGGAATATAAGTTCAGATACATAAGGATCCATAGTAATGACTTATGTTTGGTTGACTAGACCACAATTGAGACGAATAGTCTGTGAAAAGGTCATGACTGTCATTTCAGTTTAGTCATAGTTTTTCATGATTGAAAGACCGATGACCGAAGAATGTAATGATCAAATGGTCATAAGAGAGAGAGAGAGTTAAAACCCCTCTCCCCCCCTCTCTCTCTCCCTCCCTCCCTCCTTCCCTCCCTCGTCGGTAGGGTTTTTTGCCACTATTGTAGGCTTCTATTCCACCATTGCCATATGCTTCTATTTCACTACCAATGCAGGATCCTCTTTTGTTGTTGTCCTCTTCAGCCACCATAGACTCCTCTATTGATGCCCTTGAGCATAGATTTTGATATTACAAAATATATGAGAAAATATATAATTCATGATTGATATAATTCACAAAATTATGATAAATGATTTATAAATTTTATTATTCATCTTGTGACATTATGACTAACCTTGAGATTAAGTGAAATGATAAAGAGGTAAAGTGCCACACATAGATAAATATTTTTTAGAAAATAAATATTTAATAAGTAAATGATGATTATATTTTTAATTCATATATCTATGTTTATTTAACCATTTAAGTGTAATTATTATTTATTAGTCATATGCACCATTAAAAGAAAAAGAAAAAGGTTCAAAATATCAAATGAGCTCTCATGAGCCTCGAACTGAAAATCTAGATGGTTACACATCAGCTACTTACGGGGAGAAGACGATCAGCTTAATGTTTGAACTTGAAGATGGAATCAATAAAAAAGTTATTCATCTATAAGAGATGAATCTTCAATTCAAATTTCAAATCAAACAGACCAGAGAATAGAAAGATATTGAATTTGTAATGATCAGGGGTCGTTGCCACATATTACAGAAAATGGTAAGTATTCAAATTGACCTTCTGACTTTATCTCTTGAGAAAATCATAGAAATCCATTGGAAGACAACACCCTACAAGTAAAGGAAGCAAATCAGATCAAAAATAATGATTCTACTTTGATCTACAACGAGCAATCTCTCTTACGATCAAGATTTGTCACCACTGAACATCAATTACGAGCAAACTACATCATACTTCTTTAATCAACGATTGGTGATTAAGATAGAGCTTGAGTCTCTTGAGGAGGCTCTCCATCAGGCCCTAAGGTAACTAGGTGGTGAGTGGAGAGTGAGTTTGGGCAAAGGCACAAGATACTCTAAGTTTTGTTTAGCCTAGAAAGGGCTTGATCTCTACAAAAGTCGAACTTGAGATATTAGGCAACTAATCTCATTAAAATCAGTGTGTATTTCTAAGAGAAATAGTGAAATACTAATAGGAAAGATCCTCCGGGACTAGAAGTAACCAAGTGATAGGTGAACCAGTATAAAAAACTCTTATCTTATAGTGAAATTCCGTTAGAAGAGAGAGAAAATCATTCCGCATATAGATAGTCACGTAGAGCTGTGTTAACAAGTGTGTTAATACATCTAGTATCCGAAAAGAAAATCTGACATTTCTAAAATATCAATTCACCCCCCTCTTGGTATTTTGTTTAGCTTCTAAATCTTTCAATTGATATTAGAGTTGACCTTGATTTATAGATATTTATACATCTCAAAGAATAGATCCTATGGCTAGTGAAAACGTCAAATTTTCAAACCCTAGACCACCTATGTTTGATGGAACTAACTATACTTTTTAGAAAACTAGAGTTAGAATTTATGCTATAGGTTAAGGATCAAACATTTGAAAAATGATTAAAGGACTAAAAAAAAATCTGATAATGAGTCTATAGAGGAGGAGAACTCTACATTAAATGCAAGGGGCATGAATATTTTATTAAGTGTTATTCATATTTTTGAGTTTAACTATATGTAAAGTTGTGAGACAACCAAAGAAATATGAGACAAGCTCAAAATGACGTATGAAGAGACTTCACAAGTAAAGAAAATCAAAATCAACATTTTGGTGAGTAGGTATGAATTATTTCACATGAAAAAGATGAATCTATTCATAACTATGTGAAAAGATTTAATGAAATCATTAATGGGATGAAAAATCTTGAAAAGACTTTTTCTAACACTAAATTGAGTATAAAATTACTCAAATATTTGACTGATGATTAGATGGCCAAGAAAATAGCAATAATTTAAATGTAACCTCTCTTTATTATATTATTGGCTCTCTTTTAACACATGAAGCTGATGTAGCTAAAAGTAAATCACTTGTTGAAAAATGTGAGAACAATTTTTCTCTTAAATGCACTAAATTTTCAGATGATGAAAATGAGATTGCCCTACTGACTAAGAGGTTAAATGTGTTGTAGAAAAAGAATAAGAATTTCAAGCACACAAAAGATGTGAATATGCAACCTAAAAATGCTGACCTATGTTTTGAATGTAAGAAACTAGGTCACTTCAAAGTCAACAACTAACATGAATTAATCATTGTATAATAAATCACACAAATTTAAAATTTTTATAAAACTAGAAAAGATCAATTCTTAGAATTTTAAACTAGAAAATGTTTATCAATCAATTATAAATTGATAAAAGATTCCAAAAATAGTAAAAAATTTCTAGGTCGATCATAGGGATGTAATATAATATCAAGTAATATTTCAAATTTTTCTGAAGGAATATGATTTTTTATGATTTTTTTAACTGAATGTTAAATATAATCTATTTAATAAATGCGAAAAGGAAATAAGGCAATGACGTCAGGTGACGTCAATGCTTGAAGAACATGAATTGGGCAGAAATAGAGTTCTGACCTACGATTCTTTTGTAAGTGATTACTGTCAAATTAATATATCAAATTTAGTTCTGTAAAAGCCCGAAGAATCATAACTCAAGTACAAAATATTTTGAATGTTGAAATCGTGCCAAAGATTACTAATTTAAATGAAAATAAAGTTTAAAATAGGAAAAATAGAGTTCTGACTTCGTGGCCGCGATCACCAGAATTCTACATGTTCAGAACAGAAATCGTGCAATGTCCACAGCCTTGAAGGCTCTCCTTGGACAAAGACGATGTGGGTGATCTCTTTAACTTCTTTCGAAGCCCAGAAATCAATGGAATAGATTGCCAAATCGTTTCCAGCAGCTGTCACCCGGTAGAACGGAAAATGGTGACTTGCAGCCCTTTGGCGACTATCACTCGACGGAGGTGTGTTGGATGGAGGTAGGGCACGTCTCAGGGCCTTCGTCCTCAAGTCAGCGGAGCGAGAGGAGGCCCTTTATTGCATCTGGTATGCTCTCAAGAGGTGGCAACTAGTCTTCCGGCGGATTGTCCTCTTCTCGGCGACGGCTTGTTCATTAATCAAGCGAAGATGATTTCTTCATTAAGTTCGCGATGTTTTGTCCAGAATCCTACACCAATTTCGGCCACGATGCTCCGTGAATCGTGTTGACTAAGTTTTTGCTAAATTTTTGGTGATTTTTGTAGCTTAATCGCTCTTTGAAAATCGCAATTTCTTCATTGGTTGTTCACCTGTGAGAGAGAAAGAGGGAGAGATGAGATAAGTACTAAAATGCCCTCAATATATGACGTCATAAGGATCATTTTATATCAATCATTGAGGGGCATTTTTGTCATTTATAAAATATGCAAGAAAAAGTAAGGTGCGGGTTTAGTCCCACATCAGTTTTCTGGGTGAGTCTCACGTGCATATATTACCGGTGCTTCTTTAACTATCAATAGGTACAAATCACCCGCGTGTGTATGAACACTCCTTGCCCCATGCCCGACTGGCCACTAGTGATGTGGAAGGGGACTGACACACACGTCAGCCGCTTGAGTGCCTAGCTCGTGGTCCGCTTCGCCAGCTGATTGAGCCTCGAGCTCGCGGTTTGGTCCTTAGTGGCTCAAGCCTTGAGCTCGTAGTCCTTAACCACTCAGTGGCTTTGCCTAATGGGGCCTCCGACCTGCTAGCGGGCCTGGTTAGCTAGCGGATTCTTTTGCTTTTCCTTAAATTTTTCTTTTTTCATTTCTCTCAACAAAATAAAATTATAAAATCATATAATTAAGCAAAAATTCATATTAATCAACTAGAAACCACTTTTCACGATTTAACATAAAAATAAGTTTATTTATCATGAGTTAATACTAAAAACATCATCTTACTAAATTATAAAACTCATGATAATAAAGACTTATCACACCCCCCAACTTAAGTCATTGCTAGTCCCTTAGCAATGAAATCAAAAATATAATTATCATTGATAAATTTCAGACATTATATTTCAATGGACAAAATACAATTAGAAATGATGAACCTCTAGATATTTTGGACTATTTTATCAAGTATTGAAGAAAGATATCAAGCTCTTAAATGTTTAAACACTCCTTGGAATAACAATATAAATTTCACTTCTTCAATCTACATCTTTATCACTTTTTTGCTCATGGATATAATTCACAAAATGGTCCAATTATCAAAATCATCTAAACATAATATTGATCCTACCTTTCCGTTCCCTATGGCTTGATTTTTGAAGTTTGCACTATATTTCTTCTTCCTCTTTTTTCTTTTTTTTCGTGATGAATAAGCAACTTTTCATATAAACAAATTTCAACAATGAGAATGATGTCTCACAACCTCCATGGGTACTCTTCATTTCTAGGGCTTTCACATTATCCACTTATTTTGTAGTAAGTGTTTCTCATTTTCAAATTTTTTTCACACTATTCATTTTTTTTTCTATTTTTTGAAACAAGTGATTTCTCTTCACAAGTCTTATAAATCAGGGTGTAAAAATCTCCATTAAACTCAAATGATTAATCAAATTTTCTCATCAAGTAAATTCTATCCATCAAGATCATGAAGTGAAAAATCTGTAAAATCAAATTCATGTTATCTATAATATATCCAAGGAGTATTCCAACATTTCAGGCTATTCAATCATTCTCTTAACTCAATAATATTCATCTTAATATCCTTTGGTATCAATCAATCTAATTGATTTAATTTTTCCATGCACATAATTTGATGTAAAAATTAGATAGTTCTGAAAACTATGCCTTTGTTTTAGTTTTGTTAGTTCTATTTTCAGCAACAATTCATTTTTAAAAATGATAAATCAAAACTATCATTTTCATAACAATAATTCTGAATTTCAACAATATATGCCTAGGGGTTTGAAATGTGAGAAAAGCGTCTCTAAAATTTCAAGTTTTGTACTGTTTTTTTTTTTTCTACTGGTTTTTGACAGTCTGCACTCTGTACTGTTTTCTATTATTTCTGATAAAACTAGGAAATCAGCACTATATTTTTTCGAAAAATTGCTCTTATAGATGATGAAAAATTGTCAACACATGTTCTTGTTGAGTCTATAGCATTAAGACTTAATCTCTTCATCACCTTATCCCCCAACTTAAATTTGACATTGTCCCCAATGACACAAATTACAGAAAATGTAATTTTCAATCAAGCATGCATATAAATAAAATTAAGTAGGAAAAATACTATAATAAAGGATCAAGTTCAGGAACATATAACCTCAGATTCACTTTCAATTTCCCACTTCGTCTTACACTCCTCCTCTTGCACTTTTATTCTTTTTTTTTTTTCTTGAAAGAAGAAAACAATATAGAAAAATAGATGTTGCGAAATTTAACAAAAGTAAAGCACTAATTTTAAATAGAACCATGGGTTGCCTCCCATGCAGCGCTGAATTTAATATCTCCAGCTGAACACATTAATCTCATTATCAAATTTCTTTTAATAATAAAATCTCTTTTTCTGCAGGGCATTCATATTCTATGTAAGGTTTAAGCCTCTATCTATTTACCTTAAAACTATGATCATTTTTAATGTCTCTAATCATTACAACTCCATGATCATATATTTCTTCCACCATATAAGGTCCTATCCATTTTGATTTCAATTTTCCTAGAAATAGTTTCAATCTATAATCATATAACCATACTTTTTGTTCAACTTCAAAAATTTTTCTGCTGATGTACCTATCATGAAAGATTTTAGTTTTTTCCTTATAAATTCTATGATTTCCGTAAGCTTCATTCCTTAACTCCTCTAATTCATGTAACTGAAAAATTCTATGCTCATCAGCTGATTTTTCATCCATACATAAATTTTTTATACCCCATAATGTTTTATGTTCTTTTCCATAAGAAGATGACATGGTTTCCCAAAAATGAGACAAATGGAGACATACCTATGAGATTTTTATAAGCTGTTCTATATGCCCATAATGCATCTTGTAATTTCGTGGGCCAATCCTTCCTATCTGGTCTAACTATTTTTCTCAAAATTCTTTAAATTTCTCTATTTGTTACTTCAGCTTGCCCATTTGTTTGAGGATGATATGGAGTGGCTACTCTATAGTGTACTTCATTTTTTTTCAATAGTTCCCTGAAATGTCTATTTGTAAAATGTGTTCCTCCGTCATTAATAATCACTCTAGGACATCCAAATCTTAAAAAATATTTTCCTACACAAATTTCATCACAATTTTATGATCATTAGTTTTAGTAGCTTCCACCTATTTAGACACATAATCAACAGCAAGCAAGATATATTCATATTTTTCAGCTGATGGGAATGGACCCATGAAATCTATACCTTATACATAAAAAATTTCAACAACTAACATATTACTCATAAGCATTTCATCTTTTTATTTAAGTTACCTATAAATTGACATGAAATGCATGTTTTACTGAATTCTATAGCATCTGTAACTATTGTAGGCTAATAAAAACCACATTGAAAAATTTTCAATACTATTTTTCTACCAAAAAAATATCCTCCACAATTAGATGAATGACATATTTTAAGAATGCTATGATATTCTTCTTCAGAACATATCTCCTAAGAATTTGATCATTACCCAAGTAATATAAATCAAGATCATGTCAAAAATAATTTCTAATCTTATCAAAGAAATGATTTTTTCTATTCTTTTCCCACTGTTCTAGAATTTTTTTAGAAACTAGAAAATTAACAATACGTGCATACCATGGTGATGGTTGATGTTGAGCTCCCATCAATTGCTTATCTAGAAATGCATCTTGTAAAAGTGCTGCATTTGTTCCTATATCACTCAATCTAGAAAGATGGTCAGCAACAATATTTTTGAAACCTTTTTTATCTTTTATTTCCAAATCAAATTCCTACAACAATAATATCCATCTTAATAAATGTGGCTTTACATTTTTCTTATTAAGTAAATATTTTAATACTGCATGATCAGTATAAATGATGATTTTACCTCCTAAAATATATGATCTAAATCTTTCTAATAAAAATACTATAGCTAACAACTCTTTTTCAGTTGTGGTATAATTTAATTGAGCATCAGAAATAATTTTGCTAGCATATGAAATAACTATGGGTTTTGACTCTTTTCTTTGTCTTAAAATAGCTCTTACTGCATAATTTGATGCATCGCACATTATTTCAAATGAAAGAGACCAATCAAGAGCTTGTAAAATAGGTGCCTCAATAAGTAATCGTTTTATTTCAGAAAAAGATTCAAAACATTTCTCATCAAAATTAAAAGGCACATCTTTAGATAATAACATGGTGAGAGGTTTAGAAATTTTCAAAAAATCATAAATAAGTTTTTTATAATAACCTGCATGTCCCAAGAAAGATCTAATCTGTTTTACTAAATTTGGGGGTTGTATTTTAGATATAATATCAATTTTCGCTTTATCTACCTCCAAACCTCTTTCACTCACAATATGTCCCAACACAACTCCTTCTCTAATCATAAAATGTGATTTCTCCTAACTCAAAACTAATTTTTTCTCTATACATTTCTTCAACACATGCTGTAAATAATTTAGGCATTCATGAAATGATTCACCAAAAATAAAAAAATCGTCCATAAAAATTTTCATACGTTTTCCAATCATATCAGAAAAAATAGATAGTATACATCTTTGAAATGTAAGTAGAGCATTACATAATCTAAAGGGCATGCATTTAAAAGCAAAATTACCAAATGGACAAGTAAAAGTCATTTTTTCTTGATCTAAAGGATTTATATAAATTTGATTATAACCAGAATATCTATCTAGAAAACAAAAGAATCTTTTTCCAACTAATTTTTCAAGAATTTGATCAGTAAATGATAGAGGAAAATGATCTTTTCTAATTACTGAATTTAATTTTCTGTAATCAATACAAACCCTTCAACTAGTGATTAATCTTATTTGTATTTCTTCCCCATTTTCATTTTTTATAACCGTGATTCCTGATTTCTTTGGTACCACCTATGTAGGACTAACCCATTTACTATCTGAAATAGGATAAATAATATCAGCAGCCAACCATTTTAAAATTTCCTTTTTTACCACTTCCATCATGTTAGGATTTAATCTTCTTTGTGGTTCTCTACTTGGTCTAGCTCCTTCTTCTAAATATATATTATGCATACACACATTCATATCAATGCTTCTAAGATCATCCATTTTTCAGCCAATAGCTTTCTTATTTTTTCAAATTACTTCTATTAATTCTTTTTCTTGCTCATTATTCAAATCAGTTGCAATAATGACAGGGAATGAGTTATTTTCCTCCAAAAATATATATTTTAAATTAGAGGGAAGAGGTTTTAGCTCTAAATTCGTGTGATCTTCTTCCTTCTTCTCACCTATATTTATATTTTCGATTTCCTTTAATTCTTTCATCACACAATCATCAATAATATCTAGACCATCATAATCATCTAAAAATTCTATGGTATGACAATCATACACTTGAGATTTCTTAAGATCATTTGATACCTCAAAGATTTTAATTTCTACTAATTGACCTCCACATGAAATTTTTACAATATATGTGGGGAAATCAATATTCATCTTTGCTGTATACAAGAATGGTCTCCCTAAGATGATTGAGATGTCATAAAACTATCTATTAAAATCCATTTCCAGCACTACAAAATCAGTTGAAAATTTACATCTTTTCACTATTACTATCACATTTTCTAAAATACCTTTAGAATTTTTAATTGATCTATCAGCAAATTGTAATGTGACAATAGATAGTTTAAGGTCAGAAATATTAAATTTATCACAAATACTTGCAGGCAATAAATTAATACTAGCACCAGTATCAAGTAATGCATTCTGAAAAATAAATCCACCAATATCACACAAATTAAAGGAGCACCAATATCTTTTGATTTATATGGAACTTGATTTAATAATAAAATACTAGCATGCATAGATAATTTTTTTACTCTAGGTGCTCTTTTTGGTGTACAAATTTCTTTTAAAACTCTAACATATTCAGGAATATGTTCAATTGCAGTAAGTAAAGGAAGAATAATTTACACATCTTGTAAAATTTTCTTTATTTCTTTATTATGTTCCTTTTTCTTTCTTTGTCTAGGTTCTAGAGCTTTAAGAAATAGAATTTTCGTTCTTTCTTTCAGATTTTCATTAGTAGAATCTAAAAGTTCTTCATTTTTTTCTTCTTGATTTTGTTCTAGACTGTCCACCTTTTCCTCTTCTTCTACTATTTGGGGATAAGGATGAGGTAAAGTTTTTTTACTCCTTAATGTATTTACTGTCCTAACATTATCATTTCATGGGTTTTTTCTTAAGTTCATGCCACTAGACTCTCCTTGCTAAAATCCAACAGTTGGGCATTTTCTTGGATTTTCTATGGGCTGACTAGGTAGTTGTCCCTCTTCTCTCATATTCTCAAGAGCCTCTATAATTTGTTTTTGTTACAACATCATTTAATTCATAGTTTGCTGCATCATTTGACTCATTTGTTACATCATTTCTATAGCATCAAGTTGAGTATGAGAGGGCTGAATTTTCTGAAATCTGTTTTCTTATTTTAGACGAAATTCAAAATTTAAATTGGGTCTAAGTGCTTCTAGATTTTGAATATTATTTGGGTCTCTCCATGAAAAGTTATTCCTCATATTATGATTATAAGAATTAGAAAAAGGCTCCCTATTTCTATTGAAACCGTGGGTTACTTGTACTTGTTCTTACATAGGCTGAAATGATTGATCTTAATTATAACATTGAAATTTAGAATGCTTATTTTCACCATGCATAGGATATGAATTATTTGAACTAAATGAAGGATTAGGAAGCTTCTAAAAATTCTCAATAAATACATCAAGTTTATCTAACTTTTTATTAATCTGATTAACCTCATTTCTTAGATTAGATTCATCTTGATGATGGAATTCATACATTCCTCTCCTCTTATCCCTATCATATAACTCAAAAGAGGCTTGATCTCTCAAATTTTCACTTAAATTTTCATAAAAGGTTATAAATTTCATTAGGGGTCTTCTCCATAAATACTCCTTCACATATAGAATAAACCATATTCTTATGTTGTTCTAGTAATCCATCATAAAAAATTCTATTAAGCTACCATTTAGGTATAGCATGATGATGATATTTTCTAAGTAAATCTTTAAATTTTTCCCTTATTTCATGTAAAGTTTCTCCTGGCCTTTGAGCAAAACTCCATATATATTTTCTCATGTTTTGAGATTTTTCTAAAGGGTAAAATTTTTGAAGAAAAGCATGTTCTATATCTTTCCAACTAGTTAATTCTCTATTTAAGGTAGATAGCCAATAACTAGCCTTGTCCCTAAGTGTATGAGGAAATAATTTCATCTTAATAATTTTCGGTGTAACTTGAGGAAGATTAACTAAATCACATACCATATGAAATTTTTCTAAATGCTGATGAGGCTCTTCTAAAGATAATCCATGAAAATTAGAAAACATTTAGAAAATTCTTAGATTTATTTCGAATGAAACAATGGGTGCCAATGAACTCTAATATTAGATGCTCTTTGAAATGAATCAGGGATATAATGATTTTTCATGGCCATAGGATTATTCTCAGTTTGACTTGTGCTACCTTCAAGATCCATCGAAATTAATTTTTCTTTAGAATTATTAGTTTTAGGCAAAATAATGAGAGGATTCTTTAGTCTTTGATGTAAAGATCTTCTACTATGCATAAAAATAAATAAATTCGAGGCAAAAAATTTTAATAATCTTTACCCTCCTTCAGTTTGCTCCTATCCTTGCTCTGTTGCTCTTTGTGCTACTCTCTTTTTATTTTTTTTTCTGTAAGACAAAAAATAAAAACAAGAGTTATATTTTTTTATATTCTAAAAGAAAAATAAAAAATTACCAAATATTATGTAATTCATCTCCAGCAATGGCGCCAAAATTTGATGTGAATTAACCGTTGTATAATAAATCACGCAAATTTAAAATTTTTATAGAACTAGAAAAGACCAATTCTTGGAATTTGAAATGTTTATCAAAGTGAATAAATTAATTATAAATTGATAAAAGATTCCAAAAATAGTGGGAAATTTCTAGGTTGATTATAGGGATTTAATATAATATCGGGTAATATTTTAGAATTTTCTTGAAGGAATATGATTTTTTATGAGTTTTTTTAACTAAATGATAAATATAATCTATTTAATAAATGTGAAAAGGAAATAAGGCAATGTCATCAGGTGACATTAGTGCCTGAAGAACACGAATCGGGCAAAAATAGAGTTTCGACCTACGATTCTTTCGTAAGCGATTACTATCAAATTAATAGATCAAATTTAGTTCCGTAAAAGCCCAAAGAATCGTAACTCAAGTACGAAATATTTTGGATGTTGAAATCGTGCAAAAGATTACTAATTTAAATGAAAATAAAGTTTAAAATAGGAAAAATAAAGTTCTGACTTCGTGGTGGAGATTGTCGGAATTCTACATGTTCAGAAAAGAAATCGTGCAATGTCCACGGCCTCAAAGGCTCTCCTTGGACAAAGATGATGTGGGTGATCTCTACAACTTTTTCAAAGCCTAGAAATCGGTGGAATGGATCACCAAATTATTTTCAGTGGCTATCACCCAGCAGAACCGAAAAACGGCAACTTGTGACCCTCTAGTGAGTGTCACTCGATGGAGGTGTGCTGGATGGAGGTGGGGCATGTCTCAGGGCCTTCGTCCTCAAGTCAGCATAGCAAGAGGAGGCCCTTTATCGCATCTGGTATGCTCTCAAGAGGTGGTGACTGGTCTCCCGGTGGATCGTCCTCTTCCTAGTGATGACTTGTTCGTCGATCAAGTGGAGATGATTTCTTCATTAAGTTTGCGATGTTTTGTCCAGAATCCTACACCAATTTCGGTCACGATGCTCCGCGAATCGCATTGACTAAGTTTTTGCTGAATTTTTGGTGATTTTTGCAGCTTAATCTTTCTCCGAAAATCGCGATTTCTTCGCTAGTTGTCTACCTGCGAGAGAGAAAGAGGGAGAGATGAGATAAGTACTAAAATGCTCTCAATGTATGACATCATAAGGATCATTTTATATCGGTCATTGAGGGGTATTTTTATCATTTATAAAATATGTAGGAAAAAGTAAGGCGCGGGGTTTAGTCCCACATCGATTTTTTGGGGAGTCTCACGCGCATATATTACAGGCACTTCTTTAGCTATCAATAGGTATAAATCACCTGTGTGTATACGAATACTCCTTGCCCCATACTTGGCTGGCCACTAGTGATGTGGAAGGGGACTAACGCACACATCAGCCGCTTGAGTGCCTAGCTTGCGGTCCGCTTCGTCAGCCGCTTGAGCCTCGAGCTTGCAGTCTAGACCTTAGCCACTTGAGCCTTGAGCTCATGGTCTTTAGCCGCTCAGCAACTCCGCCCGACTGGGCCTCTGACCCACTAGCAGGCCCGGTTGGCTGATACATTTTTTTGCTTTTCTTGAAATATTTTTTTTAATTTCTCTCAACAAAATAAAATTATAAAATCACGTAATTAACTAAAAATTCATATTAATCAACTAGAAACCACTTTTCACATTTTAACACAAAAATAAGTCTATTTATCATGAGTTAAGACTAAAAACATCATCTTACTAAATTATTAACTCATGATAATGAAGACTTATCAACTACTCAATGTTGAAATTAAGAAAGAAAAAGAATACAATAATGGCAACATAGAGTGACACTAAGTCAAGTGCTAATGAAGAAAGAAAGAGTCAAGACAACATATGCCTAATGGCAAAGACATCAAAGGTATATGATTCTGATTCTTCTTTTTTGCAAAATATTTTGATGAACTTATGCATGCTTTTGATAGTTTGAAAAGAAAATTAAAAGTAGAACAAACTAAGAATTGAACGCTTAAGAAGTCAATTAGAATACATGAGGAAAAAGAAAAGTATCCGAAAAAATTATTGATAGATTATCTATCGAAAATGAGCAACTTCTCAAGAAACTAAATATCTATAATGAAAATTGTGATGACACTTGTTCTGACACATCTTCTAGTTGCAAATCAACATAGGATGTAGATTATATATCCCATGAAAACACACAATTAATAGAAACACCTAGGAGCCAAAGATCTTTATCTACTTTACCTATTTCAGCACTGGATTGTGTTGTGTATGATAAAATGATTTTTGATTTAAATATATAAAATCAAATGCTTAAAAATTAGAACAGTATACTATACACTGAGATTAAACAGGCCAAAGAAAATGACATTAAGCTATAAAAGAAATTTACTGATTTAAAATCCTTTTATAATAAATTATGTGGAAGTTAGGGAGCATTGAATATGTTGCTCGAAAGTTAGAAAAAGTTATTAAGGAAAGAAGGATTAAGATTTAATTCTCATTATGATAAATCCTATATTAAATCTGAAAATAGGTCTAAAACATAGTATATTTGGGTGCCTAAGGGTAATATAGTTAAACCCAAAGTAATATAGTTAAACTTAATTATGTTTTTAGGAAGATCTCTAGTGGACCACTTCATAGTAGTACTTGGACAGTGGGTGTTCAAAACATATGATTGGAGATCAAAAATGCCTCTCCACATTGAATCCAATGGATGGAGGAGAAGTAACATTTGGGGATGATAAAATGGGAAGTATACAAGGGTATGGAAATATTACTTTAAGTAATCAATCTTTAATTAAGAAAATTTTCTTATTGATGGTTTAAAATATAATTTGATTAGCATTAGTCAATTATCTAACAATGACATGAAAGTTAAGTTTAAAAAGAATGAATGTTTAATCATGGATGATAAAAATAATGAAGTTTTACTTGCTAGTGATAGAGTCAAAGATATTTATGTGATAGATTTTGATAATTTGATTAAATCTAATTTTTATCTAGTTGTTGAAAAGGATGAAGAACAGATGGATCTTTGGCATAGAAAACTTGGTCACATAAATATTAGAATCATTCATAAACTATCAAAATTAAGACTGGTTAGAAGACTTCAGAAATTATCAAGCATAAAAAACTTTGCATGTGAGAGCTACATCAAAGGAAAATAAACAAAGGAACCCTTCAAAACAAAAGAATACATCTCATCATCATGACCCTTGGACTTGATTCATTTAGATCTATTTGGTCCAAGTAAAATTACTAGCTTAGTTAGAAAAGTATTATGACTTAATTATTGTTGATGATTATACACGATTTACTTGGGTATTTTTCTTAATTCAGAAAAATGAAACATATGATTACTTCACAAAGTTTGCAAAGAAAATACAAAATGACCTAGACATGAATATTAAGAAAATTCGAAGTGATTATAGAGGTGAATTTCAAAATGCTTTATTTTCTAATTTTTGTGATAAATTAGGAATATCTCATAATTTCTCAACATCAAGAACACCTCAACAGAATCGTGTCATTGAAAGGAAAAATAAGATATTACTTGACTTATCTAGAACTGTGTTGGCTGATAATGATCTTCCAAAATATTTTTAGGCTGAAGTTGTTAATATTGCATGTTATGTTATTAACAGAGTATTAATTAAATCAAAATTAAAGAAAACTCCTTATGAACTATTGAGAAATAAAAGCCTAATCTGAGTTATTTTAAACTATTTGGCTACAAATATTTTATTTTGAACAATGGTAAAGATGACTTAAAAAAATTTGATCGACAAAGTGATGAAAGAATTTTTTTGGGATATTCTGAAAATTTTAAAGCATATAGAATATACAATAAAAGAACATTAGTTGTTGAAGAATCTATTCATGTAAAATTCGTAGAACAAGTATAGGTTCAAAAAACTATGCAGTTAGAAATTGACTATCTTAACATAAGTTCTGATAATAGTAAATAGACAGAAGACGAAGAAGAAAAATTACCTCATTTAGAGCCAAATCCTGGAGATGAAAATTTACCTAGAGCTTGAAAATATATTAAGAGTCATCCAAAAGAAAATATTTTAGGTAATTTAAATGAAAAAGTAAGAACTAGATCTACATTAAGAGAACAAACTCATATTATATTTACTTCTCAAATTGAACCGAAAACTATTGATGATGCTTTGACTGATTTCGATTGGATTATTATTATGCAGGAAGAACTTGAACAATTTATTAGAAATAATGGCTAATATTTGGTTCCTCGATGTGACATCAAAATGTTATAGGATCAAAATGGGTATTTAGAAACAAATTAAATGAACAAGGAGAGGTAATAAGGAACAAAGCAAGATTAGTTACTAAAAGCTATGTTCAAGAAGAAGGAATAGATTATGAAGAAACTTATGCTCATGTTACTAAACTTGATGCAATTCAAATTTTATTATCTTTTGCATGTGCTAATAATTTTAAATTATATCAAATAGATGTTAAAAGTATTTTTTTGAATGGCCTTATTAAAGAAGAAGTTTATGTTGAACAACCCCCTCGCTTTGAAAATTCTGAATTTCCTGATCATGTTTTTAGATTAAAGAAAGCTTTATATGGTTTAAAACAAGCTCCATGAGCTTGGTATGAAAAATTGAGTTCATTCCTTTTAGAAAATAATTTTCAAAGAGGAAATGTAGATATAACTTTATTCATTAAAAAGGTTGATATACATGTGCTAATTGTTCAAATTTATGTTGATGATATTATATTTGGTGCAAGTAATGAATTTCTATGCGATAAATTTTCATCTTTGATTCAAACTGAATTTGAAATGAGTATAATAGGTGAGCTAAACTTCTTTCTTGGCTTGCAAATCAAACAATTAGGAAATAAAATTTTAATATCTTAAGAAAATTATATAAAAGAGCTACTTAGAAAATTCAATATGAATGATCTGAAATCCAAAAGAACTCCTATGGGAACAAACGTCAAATTAAATAGATGAAAAAGAGAAAGAAATTGAGAGAAAACTATATAGAGGAATGATCGGATCCTTATTATATTTGACAACAAGTAGACTTAATATTTTGTTTAGTGTTTATCTTTATGCAAGGTTTCAAAGTAATTTCGAAGAGTCACATCTCACAGCTGTCAAAAGAATATTTAGATATTTGATTGATATAACAACTTTAGGGATATGGTATCTAAAGAATCAAAATACAAACCTCCTAGGATACTGTGATTCTAATTTTACAAGATGTAGAATTGATAGAAAAAGTACTAATGGGTCATCGTTAATTTTAAATGGTTGTTTGATTTCTTAGAGTTTTAAGAAACAAAATTCTATTACATTATCCATTATAGAGGCCGAGTATATATATCTATTAGAAATTGTTGTGCATAGATACTTTGGGTTAAATATCAATTAGAAGACTATAGAGTCAAACTTAAAAAGATATCCATGTATTGTGATAACACAAGTGCTATCAATCTGGCCAAAAATCCTATCATACACTCTTGAACCAAACACATAAAAAGCAGACATCATTTCATTCATGATCACATACAAAAAAAGGATATAGAATCATGCTTTATTGATACATCAAACTAGTTAAATGATATCCTCACAAAGCCCCTTTCTCAAGATAGATTTAATTCAATTATTTATGAACTTGGTATGTGTAAATTAACTAACATTTTTGTCTAAGTTCTCTTGTTATTGATGATACTATTATGATTTATTCTATGTCTGATATGAACCTTATATGTGTAGATGTTTGTGTTGACATGCTCTTCATCACAAAAAATTTAAGTGTTATTAAGAGATTTTCTTATTGAGGACATGAACAACAAATTCTATGTTGTTGCATACCTTAAAAGATCTTATATTATGTCTATGTCTCTCTTCTTCTATTAAAAGGCCGCATTTAATTGTTCAAAAACTTTACCTTCTTGAATCATTTTTACCATCCTGTGACCTCCGATTCACCAAGCTCACAAGATTCCAAGCTCTAATTCGCATCACATTAGGTCAACTCGTGAGTCAACACAAGGTATCATCTTGTGCATTACACTATATTTGCATCTCATTCTAGTCAACAATCTTTTGAAACCCTAGATTCACCATAGTTGATACTCGACGCTCTACCCTTCCTATTCCTCCTTCAAGAGCTTATCGTTGTTCAAGAATCTCCAAGAAAGATAAAGAGAAAGATGTTATTGTTGATTCATCTCCTTAAAAGACTCCCCTATTGTATCCAATGGTTAAAAAATTGTCTACTCCCTTTTTGACCCTTCCATCTAGTTCTCCTACTAAACCTGTTTCATCTATTCCTCCATCCCTAATGATGACTGATGATCAAGTTACAACAATCATGCAAAAACTATCTATAGATGTTACCGCCTTGATTCTAATTTCCTTTAAATTCAAGATTACAGAACCTCTTGTTTTGCTCACTGTCGATGATTTATCTACTCTATGTCTAGAAAATATCACCTTTGATTTACCTGCTCATAGTATAGAGCCTTTTGAACCATCCTTGCCTACGAAAAAGATTAAATCTATACCTCAAAAGCCCTCTATTGTGCGTAAATCTAAACCTGCAAAAGAACTCACATTGAAGGAACTTAAAGCCAAGAAATAGAGTTCTAAAAACTTAGAAAAAATGCTACACCTCGACATACTTTTGATGTATCTCCTCAATATCATTCTTTGTTATTTCCTACTGTAGCACATGAAGAAAAATTTCAAAAAAATTTCAAAGACTGTAAAGTCCTACATTACAAATTTCTTGATCTCAAATTTTTTGAATTGTAGCAAATTCATATGAAGAAGTATTTTGATGCCCTTGGAATTTCTCATCTAATTTCTAAACTAATTGAAAACTATCATAATCTTATTCACATGTTCTATAGTAATGCTTCTATTACTCTTGTTGGACTGACAACTTATGTCAAATGAATATTCATTGATTTAACTCCTAATATTCTCACTAGACCTCTATTGGCCGTAAGCAAATAAATAATTTCTGAGTTTTTGACCACATTGACTAAAATAGAGAATGTTTCTATCAATACCACAAAAGTATTTCATCTACCATTGTCTCATCGAATCATTCATTTTCTTATTAGTCATCTCTTATGGCATAGGAGTGGTGCACATGATAAGTTGTCTGAGAAATCTATGTCCATCTTATATTGCATTATCCATGGCATTCCATTTGATTTCGGAGATTTGTTCTTAAAACAGATGAAAATAGCCCTTAAGTATAACCTCATTCTTCCATTTGGCTATGTCATCACCCGTGTCCTCAAGTACTATAGCATAGACCTCTCCGTAGAAGAATCTATTAGTAGCATAGCACATGGCATCATTGATAAATTCACTCTTCATCGAATAGATTATTCATGTAGTGATGGTCAATGATTTCATCGTCCATCTTTTTCTCATGCATCATCTCGTGCTCTCACCTTCCTTGACATCCTTCTCATTATTGAGAAATTCAAAAAAAACGTGGAACAAGTAGAGCAACACCTTGATATGATGAAAGAATGACTTCAAAACCTTGAAGACAACATTTTCAAGATTCACTTGCACTTTTCTTGATTTTCTGATCGAGCACAGACTCTAATTTTTGTATTTCTCCCGACTATCTATGATTTGACTTTTTAATCTTACAAAAAGGGGGAGAAATATTGAGAAAATTTGAAAACTTTTATAAGTACACAACCTTAGAGGGAGCACTTATTTAGTGGGAGCAAAGATGTATTTCACGCAAATTTCTTTTATACTTGAACCTTTGTGAATAGATTGTGTGAACAAATGTGAATGTTGAATCTTGAATGTTATGTCTACACATTGTTTTGATGCATGTATTGACACATGATGATTGATTGCTGTTATTGTCAAAGCTTTAATTATTGTGTGCTTGAACTGATTGCTAATATTTGTGCACATAGTTATATTGATATATATATTTTCTCTACATAGTTTTGTAAGTCTCAAAAAGGGAGAGATTCTTGATGCCCTTAGGCATAGATTTTGATATTACAAAATATATGAGAAAATATATAACTCATGGTTCATATCATTTACAAGATTATGATAAATGATTTATAGATTTCATTATTCATCTTGTGACATTATGACTAACCTTGAGATTAAGTGAAATGATGAAAAGGTGAAGCGCCACACATGGATAAATATTTGTTAGAAAATAAATATTTAATAGGTAAATGATGATTATATTTTTAATTCATATATCTATATTTATTTAACCATTTACATACAGCTATTATCTATTAGTCACGTGCACCATTAAAAGAAAAAGAAAAAGATTCGAAATATCAAATGAACTCTCATGAGCCTCGAATTGGAAATTTAGATAGTGACACGTCAACTACTTATGTGGAGAAGACAACTAGCTTAACATTTGAATCTAAAGATGGAGTAAATAAGGAAGTTGTTCATCTATGAGATATGAATCTTTAATTCGAATTTCAAATTGAACAGACTAGAGAATAGAAAGATATTGAATTTGCAATGGTTAAAGGTTATTACAACGTATTCTAAAAACGGTAAGTATTCAAATTGACCTTTTGACTTTATCTCCTGAGCAAATCGTGGAAAGCCATTAGAGGATGATGCCCTACAAGTAAAGAAAGTAAAAGAGATCAAAAAATATGATTATACTTCGATCTACAATGAACAATCTCTCTCACAATCAAGATTCGTCACCACCGAGCATTAATTGTGAGCAAACTGTATCATACTTCTTCAATCAAAGATTAGTAATCAAGATAGAGCTTGAATTTCTCGAGGAGGCTCTCCATCAAGCCCTAAGGTAACTAGGTGGTGAGTAGAGAGTGAGATTGAGCATAGGCACGAGGTGCTCTAAGCCTTATTTGGCCTAAAAAGACTGGATCTCTACGGAGGTTAAACTTTAGGTATTAGGCAGTTGACCTATTAAAATCAGTGTGTATTTCCAAGGAAAATAGTGAAATATTGGTAGAAAAGATCCTCTGTAACTTGAAATAACTAGGTGAGGGGTGAATCAGTATAAAAAGCTCTTGTCCTATAGTGAAATCCTACCAAAAGAGAGAGAAAGTCATTTTGCGCATAGATAATCACATAGAGCTGTGTTAATAAGTCTGTTAACACATCTAGTATTCAGGAAGAAAATCTGAGATTTTAAAATACGAATTCACCCCCCCTCTTGGTATTTTGTCTAGCCTCTAAATCTTTCATCCTCTACTATCATTACACTCTTTTGTTTCACTATCAACACAAAATCTTTCCTCATCAAGCATCCTCTTTTGTTGCCATAGGCTCCTCCATTGTTGTCGTAGAATCCTCCCTTGCCATGTGTCCTCTTTTGTTGCCACAGGCTCCTCCACCACCACTGCACACTTCTCTTCTGCCACTATCACCTCTTCTCATTGTAGGATCTTCCCTTGCCACAAGCTCTTCTTGTATGTAGGATGTTTGATTTTTTTATATTCTTAAATATAAAAATTATATGTAATTAAATCTATATAAATATATAAATTTTGATAGGGCATAAGGTACATCCAAGTTTTTCAGCTCTTGACTGAATTGTGACCAGACTGAACTTAGGTCTAAGTTTTGGTCACAACTAAAAATCTAACTGAGACTATAACTAATGATCCCTATAGAGACATACACCTCATTCCGTACTAGGCCAATAGATTAAGAATTAGTTAAGAATGATGATATGAATTAGTGGATACATGAGTATAATATCAAGTCATTGATGATTATCTAGAAAGTTACGCAAAAGTATATGGAAAATCCAATAAATAAGACATATTCGATGAATAGATAGAATAACTAGAAAGATATTTCAGTATCTATTTAATTAATATTAAATATATTTAGTTAAGTTTTTTAAGGGGAGGAGAGGAGTTTTAGAGGTAATCTAGCTAATGTACTATAGAGAAAAAAATAGTACAACTTAACTCATGGAAAACTTAACCATAATCCATTGGGAAAATAGAATTTAAGAAAAGGCTAATTACATCTTATACCAATCACAAGTGAGATTTTCTTGTACTTTGAAAATGCTTCATTTTGATATGCAAAGTGAGGTAAGAATAATGTTGTTGATAGAAGAGAGAGAACCCAAATAAATTGAATTAACTAAAGAGAGAGTGTACACAATATTTATAGAGAGGAGGAGAGAGAAGGGATAATGGGCCCTTAATAGGCTAGGTGAGCTATTTAACACTCCCCCTTAAGCTATAACATAGAGGTCGAACATGCCCAGCTTGGTACACATAGAGTCGTAGGAGATGTTAGCCAAACTCTTCGTGAAGACATCTACAAGCTGATGAGATGATGTCATATGAGGAGTTGAGATAAGTCCTGACATAACCCTATCTCGAATGTAGAGGCAATCAATTTCAATAAGCTTTGTCCGTTCATAAAAGGTAAAATTACTAGTAATGAAGATGACAGCTTGATTGTCACAATGGATGAGCATCGGAAAATGAGAAGTTATACCAAGATTTTTAAGTAGTGAATAGAGCCATATCATCTCTCGCACTATCTTAGCCATAGTTGGATACTTAGACTTTACAGTGTAGCAAGATACCACATGTTATTTTCGAAACCGCCAAGTGATCAGATTACCTCTAACATATGTGCAATTGCTTGTAGTAGATTTTTGGTTGCCCTTGTCACCTCCATATCCGACATCAGAATAGGTGGTAATGCAGAGATCGTCATGTCACTAGTAGAGAAGTCATTTCCCTAATGCTCTCTTGATATAAGCAAGAACCCGAAGAGTGCCCTCCCAATGAATGCATCGAGGCTCCTACATGAACTGACTCAAAACACTAACTGTATATACAATGTCTGAGCGAGTAATAGTAAAGTATATTAGCTTGCTCAACAAATGTCAATACCAATTAGTATCCTCGAGGGGAGAGTGTCCCAAAACTGCGGACAGGCTTTCATAGGCAAGGTTTCTAATTTGCACCCAAGTAGATTGATTTCTTGAAGTATGTCAAGAGCGTACTTCTATTGGGTGAGAGTGAGCTTCCCATCCTAATATACAAACTCAATCCCAAAGAAATATTATGAAATCTCTAAGTCACGAATGATGAGGTGTTGCTATAAGTAAGCCTTGGTAGTAGAGATGTTAATTTCATCACTCCTAGTCACAAGAATGTCATTGATGTAGATTGCAAGAATAAGAAGGCCGCCCTTTGTCTTCTTCTTCAACACAATGAGATTTCTAGTACAAGAGGTGAAGCCAAAGGTGGTCAAAAGTCCGCTAAACTTGACAAACTAAGCACAAGGAGTTTGCTTGAGACCATAAATTACATGCTATAAGAGACACACCTTTGATGATTCCCCCTGTGCAACATATCCAGGAGGTTATTCCATGAAGACCTACTCCTCAAGATCATTGTAAAAAAAGGTATTAGAAATATATAATTGGTGGAGAGATCATGCTTGAGTGATGGCAAAAAAGAGGAGCACGCGGATAGAGTTGAGGCAGACAATGGGAGAAAATGTCTTTGTGTAGTCAATCCCATAAGCTTGAGTAAACCCACCAGTATCTATAAGAGCTTTGTGATGAGCAATAGAGCCCTCCAAGTGATACTTGAGGATAAATACCCACTTGCATGTCACGATATTAACATCAATTGGGTGTGGGACCAACTACCAAGTGCCCTGAGCTTCTAGTGCAGCCACTTTTGCATCCATGACCACCTTCCATGTAGGTACCTATGCAACCTCAACATATTATTGTGGAAGTGACTTAGAGGCAACCGAGAGAGCAAAAGTATGAAAGGAGGGAGATAAGTGGTCATAGGAAACAAAGTGAGAAATGAGATGATGGGTGCAAGCACACGTGCCCTTGCGAAGGGCAATAGGGAGATGAAGGTCATCAAGAGGAGCCAAGATTGAGGACAGAAAGGAGGGAGGGATGGACAGTGAGAGTGAAAGAGAAACTATATCTAGAGGAGGAGAAGCCTTGGGAGATATGGGCTGAGGAGAGTCAGGTGTGGGGGGAGGGGCATGAAGGATGGACAAGAGGGAAGAGAAGGAGGGAGGTCTATGAGAATGACCACAAGAGGAAATCTTGGTGACGAAGACGGAGTGACACAAGTAAGACAAGTCAAAGCTGGGGAGAACAAGGGAGACTCCTCATAGAAAGTAACATCGGCCGATGTCACATAGCGACGGGCATCTAAGAAGTAGACCTGATAACCCTTTTGTGTGTGAGAATAACTAACAAAGATGCCTTTGAGAGCGAGGGGTGAGTTTAGAGAGAGAAGGGATAGTGTCGTGGACAAAGGTGGTACATCCAAAGACACGAGGAGGGAGTGAGAAAAGGGATGAATCTAGGAGAAGGTGATTAAGAGGGATGGCTCCCCAAAGTGGGGAAAAGGGAAGCCAATTCTAAAGATTAAGTAACGGTGATTAGGGTATCAGCCCAAAGGTATTGGGGGACATGCATCTCGATAAGTAGTGTGTGAGTAATATCAAGGAAATGACGACGTTTACGTTTGGCTACACCATTCTATGTCAAAATGTGCAGGCAAGTATTCTAGTAAATGATACCACGATCCACACAGAAGGTGCAAAGAGAGGTCTAGACAAACTCGAGAGTGTTGTTAGTACAAAGAATTTTGGGCGTAGTAGTGTATTGGGTGATGACTTCAATGATAAAGTGGGTAACCACAAAAATGACCTTGGAGCAATCGCGAAGGAGGTAGACTCAACTCATACGAGTGTAATCATCGACAAATACGATATAGTAACAATGGCCCGAAATAGAGATAGTTTGTAAGAGACCCCAAATATCACAATGAAGAAGATCAAAAGGAGAAGAAGACAAAATGCCATCATGATTAGGATAAAAGGCACAATGATATTTGCCCAATTGACATGACTCACACACAAACTTAGAAAAAGAAAACCATAGTAATGTTTTTTGTAGTTTTGAAAAATAAAGGTGTCCTAATTAACGATGCCACAAAAGAGAAGTAGTTATAGAAGCAACAAAAAGAGCCCAAAGGCCAGAAAAAAGATCATCAAAAATGAGTTTTAGACATCTGCCCATTTTCACAACCCAAACCAATCCTCCATCTGGTATGCAAGTCTTGAAAGATGTAATGAAAAGGGAAAAATATAATAGTGTAGAGGACACGAGTAATAACACTAATAGACAATAGGTTGACAGAAAAATCGAGAATGTATAGAACTTGGTTAAGGCTGAGGGAAGGTGAAGTAGAAGTAGTCCTATGACTTTTGACTAGACAAGTCCAACCATCAACAATGGTAACAAGAGGATAAGTCAGGGTAAGCTGATATGAGGATAGGATAGTGGGGGTTCTAGTCATGTGAGTGGAAGCCCCTGAATCAATAATTCATGGTGTAGAAGAGAAGGTGAGGAGAGTATGTATACCTAACGTAGAGGAGGGCAGACGCGAAGCAAGATTGGCGAAGATGGAGACACCTGTACCACTAGCACAATAAAGAGCATCATACTCTACGAATGTCATTGTGACATATAAGGTCAGTACAAGGACTTGAGAAGGAGCAAGAGATGTTGTAGGTAGAGTAGTCATCGGCGGTTGGGCAAAAGCGAGCTTTGCCAAATTGCTTCCAAAATTTGGTAGCCAGATGATTCTACTTGCCACAATAAGGGCAAGGTGGAAAAGCGTTGCGCCCATATTTGTGAGGACAACCATCCTCAAGATGAGACGATGAAGGTGCATATTGGCCTGGAGGAGTAGAAGCTATAAGAGTCGAGGTTGCAAAAGAGGTGCATGATGTAGAAGGGCTATGGAGAGGTGTACCAATAGTTACTCGAAGAGCAGCTAAGAAGATGGAAGCAAGATCTGGTACACAATCTCTAGAAAGAATAGTCCCCCGTATTTGAGAAGTAATGGATGGATGAAGGCCACTTATGTAGGTCTTGGCATGGAGCTCCTAACAAAAGTGTTGAAGAGTCAAGAGATTGGTAGTAGGTGGCTGATAGATGTCGACCACTTGAATAAGGGCCTGAAGACGACTATAATGAGCCTAAAGTGAGAGATTGTCTTGCTTGCAAGAAAGAATGGCCTCAATGAGCTCCACCATCCGATTGATATTCGTCCGATTAGCGTACATAGTCTCTAGAGTGAGCTAGATGAGACGAGTAAGAGTAATGCGAGCGAAGGGCTCAACAATGGTTGGCTCGATGCTCTGAAGCATCTAGGTGATGACAACTAAGTTGAGTTGCAACCAAGTTGCATAAGAGGGATCTTGTAGGCTAGGGGGGTTTGTTGAGAGATGATAGAGAAGGCTGTGTGAGCGTAAAAAAAGCTCAAAGCCAGATGCCCACAATACATAATTCTAGTTGATGAAGAGGTACACTAGACAAGTGAGCTACATAGTAATAGAGTGATGATCTGGAGGAGGCCCAAATAGAGGAGGTAGAGCAGTCACCGTAGGAGGCCCAGATGGCTTGAGAGTGGCCTCAAAAGAAGACTCTATGTGAAGAAAACTGCCAAGAGAGAGAAGAGGCCAAGGAAGACACAAAGATGGCAACTAGGCCCAATAAAGTGGTCCGAAGGGGCACATGAACCCACCGGGTCTAGCTAGGCCACTGTGGTAGCCCACTAGAGAGAGATAGGCTACTAGACATTCCACCTATGTGGCTGGGCCACTAGACCGGCTGGGTTGCTGGGCTGGCTTGGCTGGCTGTGCTATTGGGCCAACAGGGCCACTGGGCAGTAGGGCTGGCTGGGTCGCTGGGCCACTAGGCCGGCTGGGCCAGCTGGGCTGGCTGGGCCACTGAGCCAGCTAGGCCACTAGGCCAGTTGGGCTGATGTGCAGTTGGGCCAGCTATGGCAAAACCTACTAGTTCAAGCAGATGGGGTGTCGAGTGGCTAGGAAAGAGAAACCCTAGCCACCGCATTAGGGGGGCATTGAGCAGCTAGGAAAGAAAAACCCTAGCCACCATGCTAGGGGGGGGCATCGCATGCTAGGTCACCACAAGAGGAGGTTTGGCAACAGTAGCATAAACCTCGAAGGTGATGACAACGGTGACAACAGAAGCAAGTGACGGTGACAATGGAAGTAGGCGACGGCAACAATGTCAGTGGAAGTAGGTGACGGCGATGGTGGAAACAGGTGATGGCAACGGGGACGGTGAAAGTAGGTGACAGCAGGAGAGGTATGCTACTAGAGAAGTACACCGAGGATGGGGACGGCAGCGGTCACGACTGTAGAGAATCACACCAAAACGGCGATAACGATGGTGGCAGCAGGTGACACAAAGATAAAAAAATATATGACGACGACATCTAGAAGCAGCATGCTAGAGGAGGAGATGATGATGTCAGATAATAATATGTTACTCTGATATCATGTTGACTGAGGAGAGAGAACCTAGATAAATTGAATTAACTAAGGAGAGAGTGTACACAATATTTATAGAGAGGAGGAGAGAAGGGATAATGGGCCCTTAATGGGCCAGTTGAGCTATCTAATAAATATAATATTAAATGAATGTCATGAAAATAATGTTGAATTGATGAAAAATTTGTGAATATTTTAATATTTTTGATGAATTTTAGAAATTTTAATTAATTATTTCAAGTTAAAATACATTGTCTATTCTTTTCCATAATAAATATAAATAATTAAATTTTAAAATAAATTATTTTATTCATAGAAGACCATTAAGTACACCAAACAACATAGACTAGGGTTCATTGAGTCTTGATGTAGGACTTATTTGGTTACTACTTCACAACCCACAATAGTATGGATTGAGGCCAACCAAGTTATTGGGGGCATATATGGGTTCTATTACTACTTCAAATACAAGCCACATAGAAACCATCTCTACAGCCCATTGGGAACAAAGTCATTACTTCGGTTCAACACTTGGGTGACTAGTGATCAAATGTAGAGCATCCCTTTGGGAGATGCTATATAGTTTTTAAAGAAAGTGTGTAGTTGTGCACACAATATTTCCACAAAAATAACTAATGTGAGACTAAACTTTTCTCATTCATTTTTCATGTTTTGTGAAGTGGTAGATTGAATCCCACAATGTGCAACATTTAATGGACTTTTTCAGAAGCACCAGATTCCTTTGATAACTTAATATGGTGATGTAGGGCATACCATATTGTCTAGGTTTCCTCATAGAGCCTTGGAAGTTCAAATTCCACAAAGTAAAAAAGGCAAGTTGGTGTAATGATGCAAGAAGTGGCACATCACTTGGACATCATTTCATAAAGTAATGGTGGCTCAAGTCCAACAAAGCATGTGACATGTATTTGGAATAAAAAGAGGAATCACAATAGCTTGATCCCATGATGATGCAAGAAATGCCATGTCACCTAAGCTATTTTTCCTGAGTGGCAAATGACTTAGACAGCTCTAAATGTGCTGCACAATATGTATACATGCATAATAATCAATTATCATCTGAAAAACTAAATATTATCAACTATTGCTGGTGCATGTTGGGCATAGACACAATGATTGATTATTATCTTGTAAAATAGACATTAGCAATTATCACTACACATGAAAAATGAGAAAATCACAGATATTCTCTCTTATTTATGAAGGAAGAACATAGAGAGAAGGAAGAAACTTTTTTTCTTTTTGTTTTTGTCATTAAATTTATGTTTTGAATAATTTTTAATTTCATTTTAGCATCATTTCTAAATGTTTCAAAAATATCAAAAATCATTGAAAATCGCCATTCTCAACTTTTTCCATCTCGTTTTCTCATCTTTTCATTTAATTCTTGATAAAATCATCTCAATCTCAAAACTTTATTTTATTTAGAATGAAAAGATTAACAAAACCAAAAACATAAAATCCATTCATAAAGAAGTCTTATCAGTATAGAAATGATATTTTATCATTTATTTATCTCATATTATTTTTATTCCTTTATTTAACATAGAAATCTTTGTTAGAAAATTATAATTCATCAAAATTAATTCTCTTCATCCATGAGTATTGACATGAATTCATCCTATTAATAAGAAAATATTTAAAGGTTATGTTTTAAAAATTATATATTTTGTATACAATAAACATGATGATTATTACATTAACATATTTCAACTAATGTTAAACGTGTTCTTGAAAATTTTTATCTTGTATTAAACTTCTTTATATCTACCTTGAGCATTGCAACGACAATCATATTTTGGAGCCATAAAGGTAATATATTTTGATGATGGAGAAATTATTAAAGATTAATCAAAAATAATCGAATGAATGAATTAAGCTTCAACAATATACATACATACACAAATCTAAATGAATCCATCATATATATACATGCAATACACCTGATATATTATGGTGTTGATGCCTTTGGGCATGTGTTTTGATATTACATTTAATAAGAAAATATATTATTGAGATTTGATATCATCCATGAGATCATTATAAATGCTTGATGTATTTTATGTTTTAAACTAAATTATTTATCTTATGATATTATGTGTAATCATTTAATCATAGGGATTAAACCTCTATTTAAATGATTTGATGAATGGGTGAAGTGTCAAATTTATAGAAATAAATATTTGTCAAAAAAATATTTAACTAGGTAAATGAGAGAAGGTAAATTACGGTTATTATTTTGATGCATTTATTTATCATTATTTGACCATTTACATGTAGCCATTTAAGCATCAGTCAAGTGTTATCTAAAAAGAGAGAAAAAGGTTCAAAATATTAAAAGGGCTTTTATAAGTCGTGAACTTGAAATCTGGATTGTAATACATCGGCTACTTTCATGGAGAAAACAACAAGCTCAACATTTGTATTTGAAGTCAATGTCAATAGCAAAGTTCTTTGATTATGATAGATGAATCTTCAATTTAAATTTCAAATTGACCAAACCAAGGAATAAAAAGTTATTGAATTTGCAATAGCCAAAAGTCATTACTATGCATTCTAGAAAATGATAATGATTTGAATTAACCTTTCACATTCATCTCCTGAGTAAAAAATGGGAAATCATTGGAGGACAAAGCCGCACAAACAAAGGAAGTTGAGAAAGTAAAAAATAATCATTTCATGAAGGTCTATAGTGAACAGTTGTCCCCATGATCAAGCAACTTCACCATGAAGCTTAAAATATGCATAGATTCCTTCGTCTATCTTCATCAACTATTGGTGATCATGGAAAATAATTAGATCTCTCAAGTAAGCTTTCCATCAGGTTTTAAAGTAACTGAGTTGTGAGGGGGAGGGCTTTTTAGGTAAAGACATGAGGTGTTCTAAGCCTATGTTAGCCCAAAAGGGGTTAGATCTCTACAAAGATTGAAGGATTTGAGCTAGTGAGGATCAAGAAGGGAGTGGGGTTGAATTGATCTGCCTTTTCTTTTCTTTGAAGGATTTCTCTTTGTGAACTCTTTGTCACTTTCTTATTGGGTTGATCTTTAATGGGTGATAAGTTTTCATTATCATGACTTAATAATTAAGTGATATCATAATTTTAGCCTTAACTCATGATAAATGGACTTATATTTGTGTTAAATTGTGAAAAATGGCTTTTAGTTGGTTAATGTGAACTTCTCATCAATTATATGATATTATGTGAATCTATATAATTTTATAATCCTATTTTTTGTGATAAATAAAGAAAATTAAATTTAAAAAATAATAATAATAAATAAAGGAAAGAAACCCTCAACCAACTGGGCTTGCAAGTGGATCGGAGGCACAGTCTTGGAGCTATAAGCTAAGGCTCAAGTAGCTAAGGGCCATGAGTGGATGTTCAAGTTGAAAGATTTAGAGGCTAGACAAAATACCAAGAGGGGGGGTGAATTGGTATTTTAGAAATCTCGGATTTTCTTCTCGAATGCTAGATGTGTCAACACACATGTTAACATAGCTCTACGTGATTATCTTCGTGCGGGATGATTTTCTTTCTCTTTCGGCAGGATTTTTTTATACTGGTTTGCCCCTCACTTGGCTACTTCCAGTCCCGGAGGATCTTTCCTATCGGTATTTCACTATTTCCCTCGAAAATGCACATTGATTTTAACAAGATCAGCTGCCCAATACCTCAAGTTCGATCTCCGTAGAGATCTAGCCCCTTTTGGGCCAAACAGGGCTTAGAGCACCTCATGCCTTTGCCCAAACTCACTGTCCACTCATCACCCAGTTATCTTAGGCCTTGATGGAGAGCCTCTTCAAGAGATTTAAGCTCTTTTTTGATCACCAATCGTTGATTGAAGAAGTATGAAGTAGTCTGCTAACAATTGATGCTTAGTAGTGATAGATCTTGATCGTGAGAAAGATAGATCATTGTAGATCAAAGTAGAACCATTGGTGTCATCCTCTAACGGATTTCCATGATTTGCTCGAGAGACAAAGTCGGAAGGTCAATTTGAATACTTACCATTTTCCGGAATGTGCGGCAACGACCTCTGACCATTACAAATTCAATATCTTTCTATTCTCTAGTCCTTTTGATTTGAAATTCGAACTGAAGATTTTTTTCTCATAGAAGAACAACTTTCTTGTTGACTTTGTTTTTAGATTCAAACGTTAAGTCAATCATTTTCTCCATATAAGCAACTGATGTGTCACCATCCAGATTTCCAATTCAAGACTCACGAGAGCTCTTTGGCTATTTCAAACCTTTTTCTTTTTCTTTTAATGATGCAAGTGATTATTAAATAATAGTTGCACTTTAATGGTTAAATAAATATGGATATATGAATAAAAAACATAATCATCATTTACCTATTAAATATTTATTTTCCAACAAATATTTATCCATGTGTGATGCTTCACCTCTTCATCATTTCTTAAACTCAAGGTTAGTCATAATGTCACAAGATGAGTAATGAAATTTATAAATCATAATCTTGTGAATTATATCAATCATATATATATTTTCTCATACATTTTGTAATATCAAAATCTATGCCCAAGGGCATCAACATAAGTGGCTGAGAGTGGAACCATGAGTAGAGGCCCAAGCGGCTAACGACGTGTGCGTCACTCCCTTTCAATGTCACCAATGGCCAACTAGGCATGGGGCAAGGAGTGGTCGTACGCACGCAAGAGAGGTACCTTTTGAATATAAGGCCTCATAGGATATTTTATTCATCTCAAAATTTGACAGAAAACTAATATAGGACTAAACTAGCACTCACAACCTCTCCCAAAAGATTTTAAATGCTCAAAATACCCCTTTATTATCAGAAAGAAAATATCCTTATGACGTCACCTTATAAAGACAACTTATCCTATTTTTCTCTCTCTCTTGTTGGCGGGTGACCCACAAGAAAATGATGATTTCTGACAAGCGATTATCCTACTAAAATCACTCAAATCTCGGTGAAAATATAGTCAATGTAATCCTCAAAGCATCGTTGCTAAAATTGGTGAATGATTATAGATAAAAGACCCCAAAATCATAGAAGAAATCATCTCCAATTGATCGAAAAATAAGTCGTTGCCGAGAAGAGGATGATCTGATAGGAGACAAGTCACCACATCCTGAGAGTGTACTAGATGTGATAAAGAGCCTTCTCTTGTTGTATTGACTTGAGGACAAAGCCCTTGAGACATACCGCACTTTCATTCAGTTTATCTCTATTGGGAGACAACATTGGAGGGCTTGACGATTGTTATCTCAAAGCTAAAACCATTTTTCATACTTTCAACTTCATTTTTATTTAAATTCATGATATTTGACATGATTTCAAATTTCTAGACCCTTCATCATTGAGTTACAATTCTTTTGGCTTTTACAAAACTTAATTTGACACATTAAGTTGATGGTAATCATTAATGTAAAATCATCAAGTAGAACTCTATTTCTACCTAATTTGTGTTCATTATACAAAGATATCATCCTAATGTCAGCACCTTATTTCCTTTTTCGCAAGGTCTTAAATATACTATATTCATCATTCAATCTAAAAACCATAAAAAATCATATTCTTTTAGGAAAATTTTAAAATATTACATGATATTATACTACATCACTTTGACTAACCCAAAAATTTTCCACTATTTTTTGAACCTCTTATCAAGTTATAATTGATTTATTTACTGTGACATGATTCTAAAAATCCAAAAATTAATATTTTTAGTTTTATAAATTTTAAATTTATATAATTTATTATACAATGATTAAGTCACATCAAATTTTGCACCATTGCTAGGGATATATTATATAATATTTGGTATTTTTTCATTTTTTTATTAAAGTAAAAAAAATTCACTCTTATTTCTATTTTCTTCTTGTAGTAAGAAAAAAAAAGAAGAGGAGAATGAAGAGCAATAGGACAAGGCTAGGAGCAAACTGAAGGAGGGTAATACTTATTAAATTTTTTACCATGATTGTTTTTTACTGCATGGTAGAAGATCTTTACATCCAACACTAGCGAATCTTCTCACTATTTCGTCCCAAACTAAAAATCTGAATGAAAAATTAATTTCGATGGATCTTGAAGGTAGCTCAATAGAATTTTTTATGATGAATTATCAAAACAACATAGAAATATGGTTGATTCTATATGTGGAGGAGTATTTATGGAGAAGACCCCTTATAAGATTTACAGGCTTTATGAGAATTTAAGTGAAAATTTGAGAGACCAAGCCTCTTTAAGTTATATGACAAGGATAAGAAGAGAGAAATGTATGAATTGCATCATTAAGATGATTCTAATTTAATAAATGAGGTTATCAAATTAATCAAAGATCAAAAAAACTTAATTTACTTATTGAAAATATTAGGAATCCTTCTAACCCTCAATTTAATTCAAATAATTCATGTCTTATGTATGGTGAAAATGATCATTTTGAATTTCAATGTTATAATTTAGATCAATCATTTCAACCTATGTAAGAAAAATTGTAAATAGCACAGGATTTTAATAGAAATAGAAACCTTTTCTTAATTTTTATAACCATAATTGGAGGAATAATTTTTCGTGGAGAGATCCAAATAATATTCAAAATCAAGAAGCACTTAGGCCCCATTTAAATTATGAATTTCGTCCAAAGTAGGAAAGAAATATTTTAGAAAATTCAGCCCTCTCATACCCAACATGATGCTATGAAAATGATGCAACAAATGAGTCAAATGATGCAGCAAATTATGAATCAAATGATGTTGTAGTAGAAACAAATTATTCAAGCTCTTGGGAATAGGAGAGAAGAGGGACAACAACCTAGTTAGCCCATAGAAAATTTAGAGAACAACCCAACTAATGGGTATCAACATAGGGAATCTATTATCTTGAATCTAGGAAAAAACTCATGAAATGAAAATGTTAGGACAATGAATGTATTAAGGAGTGGGAAGATTTTACGTGATCCTTATCCCCAAATAGTAGAAGAAAAAGAAATGTGGACAGCCCAAAACAAAATTAAAGAGGAGAAGAGAATTTTCTAGATTCCACCAAGAAAATTCCAAAAGAAAGGATCATTTCATTTCATAAAGCTCTAGAACCTAGACAAAGAAAGAAAAAGGAACAAAATAAAGACATAAAGAAAATTTTACAAGATGCATAAATTAGTCTTCTATTACTCACTACTATTTAACATATTCTTAAATATGCTATAGTTTTAAAAGAAATGTGTACACCAAAGAGGACACCTAGAGTAAAAAACTATCTATGCATGTCAGTGCTTTATTATTAAATTAATTTTAATATAAATTAAAATATACTAGTGCACCCTTAATTTTGTGTGATATTAAAAATTTATTTTTCAGAATGTATTACTTGACACCAGTGCTAATATTAATTATGCCTACAAGTATTTGTAATAAAATCAACATTTTTTATCTTAAACCCTCTTCTATCACCTTAAAATTTGATGATAGATCTATAAAAATTCTTAAAGGTATTTTAGAAAATGTGATAGTAACAGTTAAAGGGTGTAAATTTCCAATTGATTTTGTAGTGTTAGAAGTAGATTTTAATGGACAGTTTTATGATACCCCAATCATCTTAAGGAGATCATTTTTACATACAATAAAGATGAATATTAATTTTCTCATAGATAATGTGAAAATTTTATGGAGATCAATTAGTAGAAATAAAAATCTTTGAGGTATCAAATGATTTTAAGAAATCTCAAATATATGATTGTCATACCATAGATCTTTTAGATGATTTTGATGATCTAGATATTATTGATGATTGTGTGTTGAAAGAATTAAAGGACATTGATCATATAAATATGGGAGAAAAGAAGGAAGAAGATCACATGAATTTGGAGTTGAAACCTCTTCCTGTTAATTTAAAATATGTATTTTTGGAGGAAAATAACTCATTTCCTATTATTATTGCATGTGATTTGAGTAATGAGCAAGAAGAAAAATTATAAGATGTACTTCAAAAAAAAAAAGAAAGCTATTGGCTGGAAAATGGATGATCTTAAGGGCATTGATATGAATGTTGGCATGCATAATATACATCTAAAGGAAGAAGCTAGAGAACCACAATGAAATTAAATCCTAACATGATGGAAGATGAAAAAAATGAAATTTTAAAGTGGTTGGTTATTGATATTATTTATCCTATTTCAAATAGTAAATGGGTTAGTCTTACACAAGTGGTGTCAAAAAAATCAAAGATCACAATTATAAAAAATGAAAATTGAGATGAAATACAAACAAGACTAACCACCAATTGAAGGGTTTATATTGATTATAGAAAATTAAATTCAGTTACTAGAAAAGATCATTTTCCTTGCCATTTGCTGATCAATTTCTTGAAGAATTAGCTAGAAAAAGATTCTTTCATTTTCTGGATAAATATTTTGGTTATAATCAAATTTATATAAATCATTTGGATCAAGAAAAAATAACTTTTAGTTGTCCATTTGGTACTTTTGCTTTTAAGCACATACCTTTTGAATTGTGTAATACTCTAGTCATGTTTCAAAGATGTATGTTGTCAATTATTTTTTATATGACTAGACAATGCATAAAATTTTTATAAATAATTTTTCTATTTTTGATGAATCATTTCAAGAATGCTTAAATTATTTACAGCACGTAATGGAGAAATGTATAGAGAAAAAATTAGTTTTGAGTTGTGAAAAATCACATTTTACGATTAGAGAGAGAGTTGTGTTAGGACATATTGTGAGTGAAAGTGGTTTAAAGGTGAATAGAGCAAAGATTGATATTATATCTCAAATGTAACCTCTAAATTTAGTAAAATAAATTAGATATTTCTTGGACATGCAGGTTATTATAAAAAAATTATTCAATATTTTTGAAAATTTTTAAATCTCTCACCATGTTATTATCTAAATATGTGCCATTCATTTTGATGAGAAATGTTTTGAATCATTTTCAAAAATAAAAAGATTGCTTACTAAAGCACCTATGTTACAAGCTCCTGATTGATATCTCTCCTTTCAAATAATATATGATGCATCAGATTATGCAATGGAAGCCATGTTAGGATAAAGAAAAGAGTCAAAACCTATAGTCATCTCATATATTAGCAAAACTATATCTGATGCTCAATGAAATTATACCACGACTGAAAAAGAGTTACTACATGAAGTATTTTCCTTAGAAGGATTTAGATTATGTTAATATATCAATGGAGTTAAAATTATTATTTATATTAATTGTGTAGTATTAAAATATTTTTTAAATAAGAAAGATGAAAAGCCACGTTTATTAAGATGGATATTATTATTTTAGGAATTTGATTTAGAAATAATAGATAAAAGGGGTTTTGAGAATGTTGTTACTTACTGATAACTCTCAATATTTACATAATAATCTCCTTAGTGTTTCTGTGATTTATGCTTTAATTTTAATTAAATTGTTTGCAGAATACTTTAAATTGGAAAAGTTAGATTTAAAATGATTTATATGATTTTAATGTTAATTTCTAAGAATTACATTAAGAAATCAGTCATGTAATATGATGAAAATATTTCTCACATGTTTTTATGTTTTATATTATTTTTGAGAATATTTCTACGTTTATTCTGATTTTATAGAAATATTAAGGAAATTTGAGAAAAATCATTAAATTCAGAAAATCAGTGAAAATCTTGAAAAATCGGCAAAAATCACGCCGGATGATCAATTGATTCTCCAGAGAGAAATTCGCCAAGTAAATTGACAAAAATCAATTGAAAATTATGTTATAATTCAATGCATGTCATTTTTATAGTTTATAATCTTTTAAAACTAATGAAAAATCAAATCTTTTCAGGGTTTTTGTGTTAACGGCGGACGCACAGATTGCGGCAACAAATGCGACAATTACTTGTAACAAATCGGCAAAATATGCACAAAGGAAGATTGAAAAGGTGTTTCCGGAAAGGAATAAGGCATCCTCGATTATTTTATCCCCCTCTCGGATCAAAACCCCTCTCGTCCGGCCGCTACAGACGCCAGATTTTGCCTAATCCGTCCATCCGATACAAAAGATGGATTTCATCCAAATTTCCCCCTCATTCAGCTTCTACAGAGGCTGAATTTCTTCCATAAATCTTCCCCATTCTTCGCCCGATACAAACGGTGAAGAATTTCTTCCGAGGATCTTTCTCCGGACGCCGCGGCACGCTCGGAGTCGAATCACCTTCGCTGCTCGATTTCAGCAAGTGACAGTTGCTGGGATTGTCAACCATCGATTGGAAAAGGTGTAGGAAACCAATTGGTGCACCTAGCCTACACAAATCGATCGTATTTGGGTGGAAATCCGATCAACGACTGCACTGCCCAGTTCTTCCGTAAACTTTAATTTCTGTTCATTTTTACTATTTTTAGATTCCAATAATACATCTTTCGATCCTTCATCATGTGTCGAACAAAAGCCCTTTTCTATTAATTTCTTATTTCTATCATTGTGGCTTTGGTTTGATCCATTTACGTGTCGACGTATTTCCGTCGATCGCGAATTTGGGGCTGTTCTTCGCAGGCTGACGTCAGCTGACGTCATAACCCCCAAATTCGCAATTTTAGCTTATTTCGTTATAATTTCACCAGAAAATAATTAAAAAAATATAATATATCAAATAAAAATCATAAATAATTAATAGTACTTCATCTTCCCTATGATCGACCTGGAAAATCCACTAAAAATATTTCTTTATTAATAATTGCCTTATTTTCCAGAATTTATAAATTTTAAATTTGCTGAATTTTCTTAGCAACGACAGAAAATAGTTAGACACTTACCATGTTTCTAGATTAAGTGATACAAGAACAAATGTAACACCTTTACAAGATACATTTCTAGATGAACAATTGGTGGCAGCTCAACATCAACCATCGTATGCACATATTTTAATTTTTTGGTTTTTAGAAAAATTTCAGAACAGTAGGATAAAAATAAAAAAATCATTTCTTTACTAAGATTAGAAATTATTTTTGACATGATCTGGATTTGTATTATTTAGGTAATGATCAAATTCTAAGGAGATGTGTTCCTAAAGAAGAATATCATAACATTTTAATATGTGCCATTCATCTAATTATGGAGGACATTTTTCTAGACAAAAAATAACTACAAAAATTTTTCAATGTATTTTTATTAACCTATAATAATTAGCGATTCTATAGAATTTAGTATAACATGCATTTCATGTAAATATGTAGGTAAAATAAATAAAAGATATGAAATGCCCATGAGTAACATGTTAGTAGTTGAAATTTTTGATGTATAAGGTATAAACTTCATGAGTTCATTCCCACCAACTGAAAAATATGAATATATTTTTCTTGTTGTTGATTATGTGTCTAAATGGGTGGAAGCTATTCCTACTAAAATTAATGATCATAAAATCATGATGAAATTTGTGCAAGAAAATATTTTTCGAGATTTGGATGTCTTAGACTGATTATTAGTTGAGGAACACACTTTACAAATAAACATTTCATGGAACTACTAAAAAAGAATAGAGTACACCATATAGTATCCACTCGATATCACCCCCAAATAAATGGGCAAACTAAAGTAATAAACAGGGAATTTCAAAAAATTTTGAGAAAAATAGTTAGACTAAATAGGAAGGATTGGTCAATGAAATTAGAAGATGTATTATGGGCCTATATAACAGCTTAAAAAAATTCCATAAGTATGTCTCCATTTCATCTCATTTTGGGAAACCATGTCATCTTCTTATGGAAATAGAACATAAAACATTATGGGCTATTAAAAATTTATGCATGGATGAAAAATCAGTTGGTGAGCATAGAATTTTTTAGCTACATGAATTAGAGGAGTTGAGGAATGAAGCTTATAAAAATTATAGAATATATAAAGAAAAAACTAAAATTTTTCATGATAAGTACATCAACAAAAAAATTTTTTGCTGGACAAAAACTGTGGTTATTTGATTCTAGAATAAAACTGTTATCAAGAAAATTGAAATCAAAATGAACAAGACCTTATGTGGTGGAAGAAAATATTTTAAAATGAGTTGCCTCCCATCCTTATGATCATGGAGCTGTAATGGTTAGAGATCTTAAAAATGATCATAACTTTAAGGTAAATGGAAAGTGGCTTAAACATTATATAGAATATGAATGCCCTATAGAAAAGAGAGTTTATTATTAAAAGAAATTCAAGAGTAAGATTAATGTGTCCAGTTAGAGACATTAAATTTAGCGCTGTATGGGAGGCAACTCATGGTTCTTTTTAACTCATTTATTTTGGTTCTATAAAATTTCACAACATCTATTTTTGTGTATTATTTTTCTTTTAAAAAGAAAAAAAAGTGTAGGAGTGGAAGTGAAATTAAAAACAAGCTTGAGGTGATATTTTTCTAAACATTATCGTTTATTACAACATTTTTGGTGCTTAACTTTGCATATATGCATGCTTCACTTGAAAATTATACTGTTTGTATTTTTCTATGTCATTGGGGACAATGTTATATGTAAGTTGGGGGGATATGAAGTATTAAGTCTTAGATAATGTTGTAGGATGAACAAGAACATGTGTTGTCATTTTTCATCACCTATAAGAGCAACTAAAAAAAATGAGCATATATACTTTTGGAAAAACTATAGCATTGGTTTTCTCATTCTATCAAGAAAAGTAGAAAATAGTGTCAAACTTAAAATTTTAAAGACCCTTTTCTCACATTTCAAGCCCCTAGACACATATTGTTAAAATTCAGAATTTCTATTATGAAGAAGATAGCTTTGATTTATTTTGACAAATTCGTTATTAGTGAAAGCACAACTGAAAATTGATGAGAAATAGAAAAGCATAATTTTCAGAACTATCCAATTTTTTACATCAACTTGTATGCATGAAAAATAAAATTAGCTAGATTGATTGATACTAGAAAATATTATGATGATTTTTATTGAGTTAAGAGAACGATTTAATAGCATGAAATGTTGGAATACTCCTTGGATACATGATAGATAATATGGATTTGATTTTACAGATTTCACTTCATGATTTTGATAGATAGTACTTGATGAGAAAATTTGATTGATCATTTGAGTTTAATGGAGATTTTTATACCCTGGTCTATATGACTTGTTAGGAAAAATCACTTATTTCAAAAATTAGAAAAAATGTGCAATGTGAAAAATTTGAAAATGAAAAACACTTGCTACAAGATATGTGGATAATGTGAAAGCCCTGAAAATGAAGAGTGCACATGGAAGGTGTGAGACATCATTTTCATTGTCAAAATTTGTCTACAAGAAAAGTTACTTATTCACCACATATATAAAAAATAAAAATAAAAAGAAATATAGTGTAAACTTCAAAAATCAAGTCATAAAAAAGGAAAAGGCAGGATCAATATTATTACTAGATGATTTTTGATAATTAGAACATCTTGTGAAATATATTTATGAGTAAAGAAATGATAAAGATGTGGATCGAAGAAGTGAAGTTTATATTGTTATTCTAGGGAGTGCTTAGGGATTCAAGTGTTTTACATCATTTTTAAATACTTGATAAAAGAGTCCAAAGTATCTAGAGGTGCATCATTTCTAATTGTATTTTTGTACATTAATATATGATGTTTGAAATTTCTGAATGCTAATTATATTTGTAATTTCATTGCTAAAGGACTAGCAATGACTTAAGTTAGGGGGTGTGATAAGTCTTCATTATCAGAAGTTAATAATTTAATGATATGATAATTTTAGCCTTAACTCCTGATACATAGATATATATTTGTCCTAAGTTGTGAAAAAAGTGGTTTCTAATTGGTTAATATAATTTTTTGATTAATTATATGATATTATGTGAATTTATATAATTTTATAATCTTAGTTTTTGAGATAAATAAAAAAGGATAAAATAAAAAGTTAAAAAACCGTCAACCAATCGGGCCCGCAAGTGGGTTGAGGCTTAGTCAGGAGGAGCTGTGAGCTTGAGGCTCGAGTGGCTAAGGACCGTCAACTCAAGACTCAAGCAGCTAAAGGTGGACCACGAGCTTGAGGCTAAAGTAGTTGAGGATGTGTGCATCACTCCCCTTCCACATCACTTGTGGCCAGCAAATAGGGGGCAAGGAGTGGTTGTACACACATGATAGAGGTACCTATTGATTACAAGACTACACATTATATTTTATTTACCTCAAACACGGCTAGAAAACTAATGTGGGACTGAATCGACACTCACAACATCCCCCACAAGATTATAATACCAAAACTACCCCTTGATTATCATGAAAAAAATATCTTTTTGATATCACATTATAAGGGTAGTATAATACTTATTTCATTTTTCTCTCTCATAGGTGAGCAACTAGCGAGAAAATCACGATTTCTAGTGAGCAATTAAGTTTCAAAAATCGCTAAAATCTCGATAAAAATATATTCAATACGATTCATGAAGTATTATTGCCAAAATTAGTGAACAATTATGGACAAACTTTGCAAACTCATCTAAGAACTTATCTCTAGTTGATCGACAAACAAGTTATCGCTAGGAAGAGGACGATCCACCAAGAGATGAGTTGTCAACTCTTGAGAGGATACCAGATGCAATAAAGGGCTTCCTTTTGTTGTGCTGACTTGAAGACGAAGCCCTAGAGACATGTCCCATCCCATCTCTATTTAATTATCTATATCAAGTGATAGCCGTTGAATAGCTATAAGTTACCATTTTTCAACTCTACTTGGTGATAGCCGCCAAAGATGATTCAATGATCTATTTCATTGATTTCAAGACTTCACAAGAAGATCTAGAAATTGTCCACATCATCATTATCTAATGAGAGCCTTATTTCCTTTTTGTGAATTTTTAAATATATTATATTTATTATTCAGTCTAAAAATCATAAAAAATCATATTATTTTAAAAAAATTCTAAACTATTACTTGATATTATATTACACCCTTGTGACCAACTTGAAAATTTCTCACTATTTTTGGAACCTCTTATCAAGTTATAATTAATTTATTTACTCTAATATAATCCTAAAAATCTAAAAATTAATATTTTCCAGTTTTATAAATTTTAAATTTCTGTGATTTATTATACAATGTTTAAGTCACATCACTAGGTCAGCCACATCCATCAAATTTTTAGCATGCCCACTATTAGGTCAAAGACAACAAGTAATGAGAAATAATCAAGGCATAGACAATAAATTGGTAGTTTACAATAGATTATGATTAAACAACAACAAATTATTCAACATTTGTTACAACAACAATAAACTCAACAACAAGCCATTCATTAATTGTTGTAATAATAACAACAAAATCAATTCATACATCAATTCACACAAAAATCACTTGCACCTCAACAAATTAGACCAAATGGAGACCAACTACCAAGTTAACTCATAGCCAATCCACAAAATCATCCTCCTAATTTTCAACATCAAACATGGTAAATGTAGGTTTTGAAGAGCCTTTTTTACCATATCAAATGGAAGACATGAAGGTCATTTCTCAACTACAAAATGGGAAGGTTTTGAGTGATCAAAAATTCAGAAGATCAAAAAAGGAAAATATAGAAGAAGATGATGATTTTAGTGATGATGAAGAGGTTGAAAAATCAGAGGTTTAAGTCAATATTGATTATGAAGAATATGTTCCCACTATAACTTTTCCTTATGCATTAAAATCAAAAGTTAAAAAAAGATTGATGCATAATGATGAGCTGATGAAAATTTTTGAGCAAGTGTAAGTCAAGATTTCTCTCTTGGATGTCATCAAACATGTAACAAGTTATGCAACATTTTTGAAGGAGATGTGCACACCTAAATGGGAGAAGAGAATCACTCTTTGATTACAAGTGCAATTATTCTTGATCAATTGCCTATGAAATGTAAAGATCCAAGTGCACCTCTAATTTCTTGTGAATTAGTTAAATTACTTTTGATAATACATTACTTGATTTAAGTGCTAGTGATAATCTTTTACCTACTATTATTACTAAATATTTTAGGATTTTTGAGCTCAAATCAGCCCCTACTATTCTTCAATTTACAAATAGATCCACTAAGAAACCTAAATGAATATAAGAAGATGTAACTATCAAAGTAGACGAATGTTATTTTGCTGTTGATTTTCTAGTTTTATACATGACATTATCACAAAAATTAGAACAAATGTCTATCATTTTAGGATGTCCATTTCTTACTACAGCAAAAACAAATATTAAATGTGAGATCAAAATGTTAGATATTTTCTTTGGAGAACATAAAATGTCTCTTCATATCTTCAAAGCAGCTAATTATCCAAGGGCTGAAGATGATTATTTCAAAATTGATAGGATTGATACTTTTCTTGATAAGATATTTTTGCATGATAACCATCTGATTTATATTCTATAGAAACATGTGAAGAAGAATGATCTCCTCCTTCCCTCCCTTCTCTAACATTAGATTTCAAACCTTTGCCTATAAGTCTTAAATATGTTTTAATAGGTCCAGAAAAGACTAACCCTGTCATTATTGTAGCAAACTTGACTTCTACCTAAAAATCACATTTAATTGATACTTTATCATCATGAAAGAATGCAATTGGATTGAATATTTCTGATCTCAAAGGTATAGATCCAGAAACTTACATGTATAGTATTTATTTAGAGGAAAATGCAAGTCCTAGGCATGAGATGCAAAGGAGATTAAATCCTGGCATGAAATATGTTGCTAAAGATGAGATAATTGAATGGTAAAATGCTAATTTTATTTATCCTTTTTCTGATATTGAATGGATGAGTCCAATTCAAATTATACCAAAGAAAGGAGGACTCACCATATGAAGAGGAAAAAGAAATTTAGATAAAACTCCCAACCAAATGATGTGTATGTATTTATTTTAGAAAATTAAATGCATCCACTAAAAAAGATCATCTTTTCTTACCATTTATGGATCAAATTTTAGAGAAATGGATAAGTCAAAAATATTTTTATTTTCTTGATGGTTACTCTTGTTATAATCAAATAGTCATCAATCCAAATGATCAAGAGAAAACTCCATTTCAGGCCCATTTGGTACTTTTGTTTTCACTAGAATGTCTTTTGGTTTATGTAATGTGATACAGTACCCTCAAGACATATGTTCATCGTAAGCAAACATCTTAGAAGATTCTATTAGAACCTTAGGCAAAAGGGCTGAATACTATAAATAACCCCTTTCTTAGAGCGTGAGGGATATCCTTGTGGGGAGAACCATAGAGGAGAGTGTAGGGAGTTCTCTCAAACTAACTCCCTAGGTTACTATTCTGTTATTGTTCTGTTCTGTTCTTGAATACATTTTCCCTTCGTTTTCCTTCTCATGAGCAGAGAGGGGAGGTTCATATCAGTGGTATCAGAGCATCGTCCTAGAAACATGTCATTGAGAAATCCAGAGAATTGGTTGGAAGCACTAGAGGCTGAGGCAGAAAATATCAAAGAGGAGCAATCACGTATGAGAGAGGAGCTTCAGAAATCAAAATCGAAATTGATGGATCTTCTACAAAAACTCTTTCAACAAATGGATGCAAAGTTAGACAAATTCAAGAACTCTGTCAATCAAAACTAGCAGCACTCGAAGGGAAGGATTCGACTATAAGTGTGGTGACTCCTTTGGTCACGAATGTCCTAGAGAATGCTCAACCTAAGAAAATCAACCTGTAGGCGGATGTACCAGTAAGTGTATCGTTCTCCAATCATGTTCTTGATGGAACTTGACAGACAAGAAAATAGGAACTTAGAATCTTCAATGGGAGTAATCTAAAGAGATGGCTACACTATGCAGAGTGTTATTTCCAAATCAAAAAAATACCACAAGATGAATGAATGGAGGTAATCATCTTACATTTGGATGATACAGTGTTGGAATGGTATATTTGGATGGAAGACCGATATCCATTCAAGAACTGACAAGATTTTCAATCCCAATTTGAGAGACATTTTGGGACTTCAAAATCAAGAAATTCATATCAATGATTTTTGAATATCAAGCAAGAGGGATTGATTGCTGGTTACTAGAAAGAATTTGAGCACTTGTCCACATTCCTTTCAAGAATTTCAGAGGACATCATGGAACAGACATATCTGAAAGGACTTAAACCAAAAAGTTCAATCAAAGTTGTTTAGAACCAAGCCAATTAGATTACAAGAAATTATGGACGCTTCATTAGAGGTAGAAGAATACTTGGATACCTTGTATGGAGCATGGCATATCAATCCACCCAAGTAGACTAAAATCGAGACACGATCTGTGACCAATTACATACCAAGATCAGTTGCCTAGTAGGAAGAAAAGAAAGTGGGAACGAGAGCTATATCCTCACAAAGCAGGCATAGATGACAACTCCAACAAATAGACACAAAAGTGAATGAGTGAAGGATCAAGGGCTTGTGCTTTCACTATGACAATAAGTATGGGCTTGGTCATCATTGTAAGAAACTCTTTCATATATTAATTGTTCCCACTGATGATAAATTAAATTTTCAAGAATCAGAAGATGATTGGGTAGATACAAAAGAAGCATGCAATGAACAAAGAATATTACTTACTACATGTATCATTAAACTCTGTGGTTGGATTGACACAACTAGGATCAATGAAGTTGAAAGGAAACTTACAAAGATGAGATATTACCATTATGCTGGATTATGAGGCTACACATAACTTCACATGTGTTAGTTTACTGAATGAACTCAAATTACCTTTAAATGTGTCCATGAGTTACGGAATTATTCTAGGGAATGGACACACAGTCAAGGCCGCGATAACTACAAGGATGTTGCACTACAATTACAAGGGTTAGCTATCACCCCAAATTTCTTACTATTACAATTGGGAAGCACACACCTTATACTCGACATGCAGTGGTTGGGAACAATAGGGTGGATGCATGTTCATTGGTGACTACTCATCATGAAATTTGTGGTGGATGGAAAAGTAAAGACTCTCAAAGGAGATGCAAGCCTATCAAAATCAGCTCTCTTTGAATCCTATGGAAAAATTAATCAAGAAGAAGCAACCATTATTATTGGAACTGCACCAAATAGTAGTAGATTCTCACGAGGTCACCAATGAAAGATTTAAAGACTAGACAAAATACTAAGAGGGGGGGTGAATTGATATTTTAGAAATCTTACATTTTCTTCTCGAATGCTAGATGTGTTAACACACATGTTAACATAGCTCTGCATGATTATCTACATGTAGAATGTCTTTCTCTCTCTCTTCTAGCGAGATTTCACTACGAGACAAAAACTTTTTATACTAGTTCGTCCCTCACCTAGTTACTTTTAGTCCTAGAGAATCTTTCCTACCAGTATTTCATTATTTTCTTCGAAAATATAGACTGATTTTAATGGGATCAGCTACCTAACACCTCAAGTTCGACCTCCGTAGAGATCTAACCTTTTCCGAGCCAAATAGGGCTTAGAACACCTCGTGCCTTTGCCCAAACTTACTCTCCACTCATCACCCAGTTACCTTAAGGCCTGATGGAGAGCCTCCTCAAGAGATTCAAGATCTATCTTGATCACCTATCGTTGATTGAAGAAGTATGATGTAGTCTGCTCACAATTGACACTTAGTGGTAATGAATCTTGATCATGAGAGAGATTGCTTATTGTAAATCAAATTAGAATCATTGTTTTTTATCTCATTTACTTCCTTTACTTGTAGGGCATCATTCTCTAATAGATTTTCATGATTTACTCAAGAGATAAAGTTGGAAAGTCAGTTTGAATACTTATCATTTTCTAAAATACACGACAACGACCTTTGACCATTGTGAATTCAATATCTTTCTATTCTCTAGTCTGTTTGATTTGAAATTCGAACTAAAGATTCATCTCTCATAAACAAACAATTTTTTCATTGATCTATCTTCAAATTCAAACATTAAGTTGATCATCTTCTCCACGTAAATAGTTGATGTGTCACCATCTAGATTTTTAGTTCAAGGCTCATGAGAGCTCATTTGATATTTTGAACTTTTTTCTTTTTCTTTTAATGGTGCACGTGACTAATAAATAATAGCTACATTTAAATGGTTAAATAAATATAGATATATCAATTAAAAACATAACCATCATTTATCTATTAAATATTTTTTTCTAACAAATATGGAATTGAACCCCTTAGGCTGTGGTAACCCCTCTAGAAAATCCATAGTTAGGTCTTCTCAAATGTGTGCAGGAACAAGTAGTTGAAGAAGACCTGCCAGGGCCGAGGAAGAAGTTATGTCTTTGACATATTACATATTCATCAATATACTCTTTGACAATCTTCTTCATGTCGGACTAGTGGACATTTTTGGGAATTCTTCAATAAGTTCGAAGAAACCCAATATGTCCTCCACTTGGGCTGTCATGAAACTATCTTAAAATGATAACAATAAAGTCAAACATAGATGAAATTACCAATCGTTGTTTGTATAGTAACACTCCCTACTGTAGTGAAAAATTTGGATGTGATTAGGGATCCTTGGAGAGCTCTATCACAATTGTGGATAATCTTGGGTCTTGTGATATCTCTTCCTTGATTTTAATGATATCAATCAATTAAAAATAAGATATGGACATTTCCTATAATTCTACTATGGTAGGAAAACGAGATAGAGCATCAACCACTTTATTAATTTTCCCTTCTTTTAATCTGATTTCAAAATCTAGGCCCATTAATTTGACCAACCACCAATGATAAGGTTCTTGAACCAGTTTTTGTTTGAGCAAAAACTTCAATGGTTTTTGATCAGTACAAATAATAAATTTCTGATGTAACAAATAATGCCTCCATTTTTGTACAAATTTTACTATAGCAGATAATTCTCATTTGTATGCTGATTTGGCTTGCATTTGGTTTGATAAAAATTGACTGAAGTAAGCTATAGGTTTACCTTCTTGCATTAAAACAGCTCCAATGCCAAAATCTGAAGCATCTATTTCTATGACAAATGTTTTGGTATAATCAAGTAGTGATAACACTAGAGTCGATGACATTGCTTCCTACAGTCTTTCAAAAGCATGTTGAGCCTCTGACCCCATTGAAATGAATCCTTCTTTAACAATTTAATTATAGGTGCTACAATGGTAGAATACCCTACTACAAATCGGTGGTAATAACCAGTGAGTCTAGGGAATGATCTTAGTTCTCGAATATTCTTTGAAGTTGGCCAATTTACCATAGCCATAATTTTTCCTTGATCCACTATCACCCCTTTGGCTGAAATCCAATGTCCCAAGTACTCTAATTTTTCTTGGCTGATTTGACATTTCTTTACATTCACATGTAATTGATTTTCAGCTAATAATTGGAGGACTTGTGAGAGGTGGTTTTCATGTTGAGTCTGATCTTGGCTATACACTAAAATGTCATGAAAAAATACCAAAAAAATTGAAGAAGATATGATTGAAATATTTGATTCATCAAAGACTGAAACATGGCTGGAGCATTCATCAAAGCAAATGGCATTATCACAAACTCATAGTGACCTTCATGGGTCTTGAATGCTACTTTGGGTATATCCCTCTCCTTCATTCGGATTTGATAGTAACCTGACTTCAAATCAAGCTTTGAAAATATTGTCATACCATCTAATTCATCCAATAGTTCATCAACTATAGGGATAGGGTAATGATTAAGCACTATCATCTTGTTTCGTGCATAGTAGTCTATGCAAAAGTGCCATCCCCCATCCTTTTTTCACTAAAATTGATAGAATAGTGTAAGGGCTTTGTGATGTTTAGATAATACCTACATCGACCAACTCTTGAACAATCTTCTCAATTTCATCCTTTTGATAATGTGAATACCTATATGGCCTCAGATTTACTAGTTTTGATTCAGGAAAGATATGGATTGAGTGATCTACCTCTCTTGCAAGAGGTAGTCCAGTCGGGGGGGGGGGGGATATTTGTGAAAATTTATTCTACATAATCCCTTCTAATCTCTCATTGAATTTTTGTCCTGGTTGTTGATGCCCTTGGGCATAGATTTTGATATTACAAAATATATGAGAAAATATATAACTCATGGTTGATATAATTCACAAGATTATGATAAATGATCTATAGATTTCATTATTCATCTTGTGACATTATGACTAACCTTGAGATTAAGTAAAATGATGAAGAGGTGAAGTGCCACACATGTGGACAGGTTAAGTACAACCACTTTATTTCATTAAAACATTCATTTTTAGTTTTGAAAGTTGCAATTATCTTTTCAAATGAGGTAGTTTGACTTCATGAGATACCAAAGTCAATCATCTCAAATCGAGATAAACTTTTTACTAGTAATTTTTGGAGGGAGTTGTTCAAATTACAAGGGGTGGAATTACAAATGAGTGCCTCTTATCACCCTCAAATAGATGGAGAAAAAGAGGTCGTAAATAGGTACTTGGGAGCATATCTAAGATGTTTTGCATCAGATAAACCAAATTCTTGGAGTGATTGGCTAAATTGGGCAGAATATTGTTATAATACTTCCTTTCATTCTTCTATCAAGATAACCCTTTTTAATGTGGTCTATAGTCATGACACTCCTACAATTATTCAGTATGGCATACCACCCTCCCCTATATCAACAGTGGATCAGCAGCTACAAGATAGGGATCAAATGATAAGCCTCATCAAGAATCATTTGAGACAAGCTAATTATGAAACAAAGGGCTGATAAACATAGAAGAGGTATTCAATTCAATGTGGGAGATTTTGTTTATCTTTGCCTCCATCCTTTCAAGATGAAGTCACTAGCAAAAAAGCACAATGAAAAGCTAGAACCACCTTATTTTGGGCCTTATAAAATCTTCATCGCATAGGGCCAGCAGCTTATCAATTGGATCTACCATCCCAATCTCATGTCCATCTTGTGTTCCATGTATCACAACTGTGTAGAGAAATTGGACCCCAGAATCATGTGTAACCACTGCTTCCTAATTCGACACAGGAGCTTGAATAGAGATTGGAACTAGAATTATGTCAAGCAGTTCAATATACTAGTGCAGGACCAAAAGTTCTCATCAAATGGGTAGGCCTTCAAGATTTGAAGCTACATGAGAAGATGCCTCAAATATCCTGCAATGGTTCTCTAATTTCCACTTTGAGGACAAGGTGGATCTAAATGGCGGAAGTACTAATATAGTACCCCTCAAGACATATGTTCATTGTAAGTGAACATTCTAGAAGGTTCTATTGGAACCCTAGGTAAAAGGGTGGAATAGTATAAATACCCCCTTTCTTAGTGAGTGGGGGATATCCTTGTGGAGAGAAGCATAGAAGAGAGTGTGGAGAGTTCTCTCAAAGGTTAACAATCCCAGCAACTATCACTTGCTAAAATCGAGCAGCAAAGGTGATTCGACTTCGAGCGTGCCGCAACATCTAGATAAGGATCCTAGGAAGAAATTCTTCACTGTTTGTATCAAACAAAGAATGGGGAAGATTTCTAGAAGAAATTCAGCCTCTATAGTAGCTGAATGAGGGGGAAGTTTGGACGAAATCCATCTTTTGTATTGGATGGATGAATTGGGCGAAATCCGGTGTTTGTAGTGGTCGGACAAGAGTGGTTTTCATCTGAGAAGGGTGTAGAATAATTGAAGATGCCTTCTTCCTCTCTGGAAACACCTTTTCAATCTTCCTTTATGCATATTTTGCCAATTAGTTACAATTAATTTTCATATTTGTTGCCACAATCCGTGCGTCCGCCATTAACACAAAAACCATGAAAAGATTTGATTTTTTATTAGTTTTAAACGATTATAAACTATAAAAATGACATGCATTTAATTATAACATAATTTTGAATTGATTTTTGTCAATTTACTTGGTGAATTTCTCTCTGGAGAATCAATTGATCATCCGTGGCATGATTTTTGCCGATTTTTCAGGATTTTCACTGATTTTCTAAATTTAATGATTTTCTGAAATTTCCTTAATATTTCTATAAAATCAGAATAAATGTATAAATATTCTCAAAAATAATATAAAACATAAAATCATGTGAGAAATATTTTCATCATATTACATGACTGATTTCTTCATGTAATTCTTAGAAATTAACATTAAAATCATATAAATCATTTTAAATCTAACTTTTCCTATTTAAAGTATTCTACATACATTTTAATTAAAATTAAAGCATAAATCACAGAAATACTAAGGACATTATTATGTAAATATTGAGAGTTACCTCAAGGCATAAGTGAAATCTAATGGCACAAGGCAAATCAATCAAACAATAGAGAACACATTGTGCAACCAACTCACTTAAGTCACAAAGGGGCAATCAAAAGTCTCAATTATCATCAAGTAAGACCACAATTATGGATTATCTTTGATAAAATAAAAATGGTAGAGGTTCATCAGCGACAACCATTCTATCTTGTCCCTCCTCTACATACTTAGAGCCTCAAGCAACTAGCAAACCCTCCTCCTAACTCCCTTGGCTCCACCAAAGTATCCAGTGGTTGGCTATAAGTCTTCTCTTCTCACCTTAGATAGCAGTGACAGTGACCTCAGCTCTTCTCTCCATATAATCCTTCTGATGAGCAGTGCAAAGCCACTAGATAACACTTCTACACCTTCCAATGTGGTGCGACACAACCAGATGATATAAAGCCATCACACTAATGTCTCTTGCTATTCTAGAGGCACATGCATTGAAAGATAACATTAGTTTTAGATTTATTTCTCATTTTATTTAGTTTTTTTCATGAATGATAATTTCCAAATGTTTGCTAGAAATAATCAGAAGAACACATGATTTATTTAATCAAAAGGACTCCTTTTTTGTCTCAAACCTTCTGTAACTCATCATCAATCATCCAAGGAGTGATCTAGAATCATTTTCTATTGATTTTGATTAGAAATCCAGCTGAAATTCCTTGCCATTTTTGTGCTAGGTGGAATGATTTTTTGGTGATTTTCTAGTGATTTCTCTCCAATTAATCAGCAGCTTGTTGATTTTTTCGTTTCACTTTAACCATTTGCTCCTTAATAATTGGTGTAAAACTGATTTAGGCATTTATATACATGATTTCACACCTTTTTTACAAATTTTCTCCCACGTACTCATTCAAAAATCACAATCAATATAGGTGTAACATGCATTGACCATGATTTTTTCTCTTAATTATCATCTATTTTCCTTTCTCCCTCCTCTCCTCCAACTAAAAATTCATCTAAATCCCTTCTTAACCCCATTTCTATCTCCCAAAAATTTGTCTAAAAGTTTCTTCAAAATCCCACATTTACCCCCCAAAACTTTGCCCTCTAATCCCTTCTAAATCCCATGTCTATCTTCCTTTTTCTTTTCTCTATTTATTAAATATTAGTTTATATTATTTAATTTATAAAAAATTTTAAAAAAATCTAGAATCACTAAAAAAATAAAATAAAAATTAATATCCATGAAAAATTATTTCTACTCCTTGTGTTGACCTAAACTCATTACTTTACTAATTATCTATTAAGTCTCAATTATAAATATTATTAGAATATGGGTATTTAAATCTAACAACAAATGCCCATCAATGGGATATTAACTACCCTCTATTAGAAACCCTCTAGTGTGTTTACATATTTGTATTACTATCTAATTTTTTCTGTCGTTGCTAAGAAAATTCAGCAAATTTAAAATGTCTAAATTATGGAAAATAAGGTAATTCTTGATAAAGAAATATTTTAGTGGATTTTCTAGGTCGATCACAGGGAAGATGAAGTATTATTAATTATTTATGTTCATTTGATAGAGTATTTTTTCAAATTATTTTCTAGCCAAATTATAACGAAATAAGTTAAAATTACGAATTCGGGGATTATTGACATCAGCAACATTAGCCTATGAAGAATAGCCTCAAATTGGTAGTCGATGGAAATATGTTGACTCGTAAATGGATCAAATCAAAGCCACAATGATGAAAATAAGAAATTAATAGAAAAGGACTTTTGTTCTAAACCTGATAAAAGGATCAAAAGATGTATTATTAGAATCTAAAAGTATTAAAAATGAATAGAAGTTAAAGTTTACGGAAGAACTGGGTGGTGTAGTCATTGATTGGATTTCCACCCAAAGACAATCAATTTGTGTAGGCGCAATGCACTGATTGGTTTCCTACACCTTCTCCAATTCATGTTTGATAATCCCATAAACTTTCACTTGCTGAAATCGAGTAACAAAGGTGATTCGACTCCGAGTATGCCACAACATCCGGAGAAGGATCTTGGGAAGAAATTCTTCGCCATTTGTATCGAACAAAGAATGGGAAAGATTTCTAGAAGAAATTCAGCCTTTGTAGCAGTTGAATGAGGGAGAAATTTGGATGAAACCCATCTTTTGTATCGGATGGATGGATTGGGTGAAATTCGACATTTGTAACTGCCGAACGAGGGTTTTGATCTGAGAGGGGCATAGAATTATTGAGGATGCCTTCTTCCTCTCTAGAAACACCTTTTCAATCTTCCTTTGTGCATATTTCACTGATTTGTTACAATAAATTGTTGTATTTGTGCCGCAATCTGTGCTTCCGCCGTTAACACAAAAACCTTGAAAAGATTTGATTTTTCGTTAGTTTTAAACAATTATAAACTATAAAAATGATATGCATTTAATTATAACATAATTTTGAAGTGATTTTTGTCAATTTACTTGGTGAATTTCTCTTTGGAGAATTAGTTGATCATCCGGCATGTTTTTTGCTGATTTTCAGGATTTTCACTGATTTTCTGAATTTAATGATTTTTTGAAATTTCCTTAATATTTCTATAAAATCAGAATAAATGTAGAAATATTTTCAAAAATAATATAAAATATAAAATCATGTGATAAATACTTTCATCATATTACATGACTGATTTCTTCATGTAATTCTTAGAAATTAATAGTAAAATCATATAAATCATTTTAAATCTAACTTTTCTAATTTAAAGTATTCTGCAAGCATTCTAATTAAAATTAAAGCATAAATCACAGAAATACTATGGATATTATCATGTAAATATTGAGAGTTATCAACTACCATCGTGAAAAATAATAGGAAAGAGAAAGAAAGAAAAAATTAGTTTCGCTACCTTGCACTCTTGTTCAAGAAAAAGGTGTTCTCACCCACTACCCAGCACCATCAACTATGCAAACTAGAAGAGTTGGTAGAAAGAAGAAAAGTCTCGATGCAAGGAGAAACAGGGAGCTCTTGCCTGCTGCCCAGCGCCATTGACTATGTGAACTAGAAGATTTCAAAGAAAGAAGAAAAAGTTCAATAGAAAAAGAAACAAAGAGCTCTTGCATGTTGGCCAGCACCATTGACCACGAGAATAGGAAGAGATGGAAAAGCATTCGTGCAATTTTCTCTAAGTATTTGCACAACTTTTTTTTTGGGCCTTCACTTATGTGGGACAAACTTCCCTAGTCACCCGAGTACTTTAGACATCAATTTTTAGTTAGGCTTATGAGAGGTTCGGCAATGGCAATAGATTGTTTGGAACCAACTGATAAGTCTTCATTATCATGAGTTAATAATTTAGTAAGATGATGTTTTTAGTCTTAACTCATGATAAATAGACTTATTTTTGTGTTAAATCGTGAGAAGTGGTTTCTAGTTGATTAATATGATTTTTTGCTTAATTACATGATTTTATAATTTTATTTTGTTGAGAGAAATAAAAAAATATATATTTATGGAAAAAGCAAAAATATCCGCCAGCCAACCGAACCCGCTAGTAGGTCGGAGGCCCAATCGAGTAGAGCCGTTGGGCGGCTAAGGACCGCGAGCTCAAGGCTCGAGTGGCTAAGGACCAGACCACAAGCTCGAGGCTCAAGCTGCTGGCGAAGCGGACCGCGAGCTAGGCGCTCAAGCGGCTAACGTGTGCATCACTCCCCTTTCACATCACTGGTGGCCAGCCGAGCGTGGGGCAAGGAGTGTTCGTACACACACAGGTGATTTGTACCTATTGATGGGTAAAGAATCGCCCGTAGTATATGCGCGTGAAACTCACCTAGAAAACCGATGTGGAACTAAACTGTGCGCCTTACTTTTTCCCGTATATTTTATAAATAACATAAATGTCCCTACTTACCTTCACAAATCCTGCCGATAGTTCTGTTGGAAGAGTATATTATGATGGTTATGATTTTTGATCTCGTGGAAATCTTGTTCGTGGTCAGAAACAAGAGGAAGTAACAAAAGCAAATGACCGATATAAAATGATCCTTATGATGTCATAGATTGAGGGCATTTTAGTACTTATTTCATCTCTCCCTCTTTCTCTCTCTCGCAAGCGGATAACCGGCGAAGAAATCACGATTTCCGGAGAGCAATTAAGCTGCAAAAATCACCAAAAATATAACCAAAACTTAGTCAACGCGATTTGCAGAGCATCGTGGCCGAAATTGGTGTAGGATTCTAGACAAAACATCGCGAACTCAACGAAAAAATCATCTCCACTTGATCGACGAACAAGCCGTCACTAGAAAGAGGACGATCCACCGGGAGACGAGTCGCCACCTCTTGAAAGTGTATTAGATGCGATAAAGGGCCTCATCTCGCTGCGCTGACTTGAGGACGAAGCCCTTGAGATGTGCCCCACCTCCATCTAGCACACCTCCGTTGAGTGACAGTCGCCGGAGGGCCGCAAGTCGCTGTTTTTCCATTCCGCCGGGTGACAGCCGCCGGAAATGATTATCACATCTAATACACTCTCAGGAGGTGGCGACTCATCTCCCGGCAGATCGTCCTTCATGATAATGGAGGAATAAGATGGATATTATTGTTGCAAGAATTTGATTTGGAAATAAAAGATAAATAAGTTTTCAAAAATATTGTTGCTAACCATCTTTCTAGATTGAGTGATATAGGAATAAATGTAGCACCTTTACAAGATGCATTTTCAGATGAGCAATTGATGAGAGCTCAACATCAGCTATTACCATGGTATGCACATATTGTTAATTTTCTGGTTTCTGAAAAAATTTCAGAACAGTGGGAAAAGAATAGAAAAAATCATTTCTTTGCTAAGATTAGAAATTATTTTTGACATGATCCTGATTTATATTACTTGGGTAATGATCAAATTCTTAGAAATGTATTCCTAAAGAAGAATATGATAGCATTCTTTAAATGTGTCATTCATCTAATTGTGGAGGACATTTTTCTAGTAGAAAAATAACTGTGAAAATTTTTCAATGTGGTTTTTATTGGCTTACAATAGTTAGAGATGTTATTGAATTTAGTAAAACATGCATTTCATGCCAATCTATAGGTAACTTAAATAAAAGAGATAAAATGCCTATGAGTAGTATGTTAGTTGTTGAAATTTTTGATTTATGGGATATAGATTTCATGAGTCCATTCCCATCAGCTGAAAAAATATGAATATATCTTGTTTGTTGTTGATTATGTGTCTAAATGGGTGGACGTTATTCCTACTAAACTAATGATCATAAAATCATGATGAAATTTGTGCAGGAAAATATTTTTTCAAGATTTGGATGTCCTAGAGTGATTATTAGTGATGGAGGAACACATTTTACAAATAGACATTTTAGAGAACTATTGAAAAAAAATGGAGTACACCATAGAGTAGCCGCTCCATATCATCCTCAAACAAATGGGCAAGCTGAAGTAGCAAATAGAGAAATTCAGAGAACTTTGAGAAAAATAGTGAGACCAGATAGGAAGGATTGGCCCACGAAATTACAAGATGCATTATGGGCATATAGAACAGCTTATAAAAATCCCATAGGTATGTCTCTATTTCGTCTCATTTTTGGGAAACCATGTCATCTTTCTGTGGAAATAGAACATAAAGCATTATGGGCTATAAAAAAATTATGTATGGATGAAAAATCAACTGGTGAGCATAGAATTTTTCAGCTACATGAATTAGAAGAGTTAAGGAATGAAGCTTACGAAAATCATAGAATTTATAAGGAAAAAACTAAAATCTTTCATGATAGGATCAGCAGAAAAATTTTTGAAGTTGGACAAAAAGTATGGTTATATGATTCTAGATTGAAACTATTTTCAGAAAAATTGAAATCAAAATGGACAAGACCTTATGCTGTGGAAGAAATATATGATCATCGAACTGTAATGATTAGAGATATTAAAAATGATCATAGTTTTAAGGTAAATGGACAGAGGCTTAAACCTTACATAGAACATGAATGCCCTGTAGAAAAAGAGATTTTATTATTAAAAGAAATTCGAGAATGAGATTAATATGTCTAGCTAGAGACATTAGACTCAGCACTGCATGGGAAGCAACTCATGGTTCTGTTTAAAATTAGTGCTTTACTTTTGTTGAATTTCGCAGCATCTATTTTTTTGTATTGTTTTCTTCTTTCAAGAAAAAAAAAAAAGAATAAAAGTGCAGGAGGAGGAGTGTAAGACGAAGTGGAAAATTAAAAGCGAGCCTGAGGTTATATGTTCCTTAACTTGATCCTTTATTATAGTATTTTTCGTGGTTAATTTTATTTATATGCATACTTGATTAAAAATTACATTTTCTGTAATTTGTGTCATTGGGGACAATGTCAAATTTAAATTGGGGGGTAAGGTGATGAAGATATTAAGCCTTAATGCTGTAGAATGAACAGGAACATGTTTTGGCAATTTTTCATCATCTATAAGAGCAATTTTTCGAAAAATATAGTGCTGATTTCCTAGTTCTGTCGAAAATAACAGAAAATAGTGTAGTGTAGACTGTCAAAAACCAGTAGAAAAAAATTATAAAAATAGTACGAAACTTGAAATTTTAGAGACCCTTTTCTCACATTTCAAACCCCTAGGCATATATTGTTGAAATTCAGAATTATTGTTATCAAAATGATAGTTTTGATTTATTATTTTTACAAATAGATTGTTGCTGAAAACAAAACTGACAGAACTAAAACAGAGGCATAATTTTCAGATCTAATTTTTACATCATATTATGTGCACGGAAAAATTAAATCAATTAGATTGATTGATACCAAAGGATATTAGGATGATTATTATTGATTTAAGAGAATGATTAAATAGCTTGAAATGTTGGAATACTCTTTGGATACATTATAGATAACATGGATTTGATTTTACAGATTTTTCACTTCATGATCTTGATGGATAGAATTTACTTGATGAAAAAATTTGATTGATCATTTGAGTTTAATAGAGATTTTTACACCCTGATCTATAGGACTTGTGAGGAGAAATCACTTGTTTTGAAAAATAGAAAAAAATGAGTAGTGTAAAAAAAACAAAATTGAAAATGAGAAACACTTGCTGCAAAATAAGTGGATAATGTGAAAGCCCTGGAAATGAAGAGTACACATGGAGGGTGTGAGACATCATTCTCACTGTCGAAATTTGTTTACAGAAAAAGCTACTTATTCACCACGAAAAAAAAAAAGAGGAAGAAATATAGTGTAAACTTCAAAAATCAAGCCATAGGGAAGGGAAAGGTAGGATCAATATTATGCTTGGATGATTTTTGATAATTGGACCATCTTGTGAATTATATCCATGAGTAAAGAAGTGATAAAGATGTAAATTGAAGAAGTGAAATTTATATTGTTATTCTAAGGTGTGTTTAGACATTTAAAAGCTTGATATCTTTCTTCAATACTTGATAAAATAGTCCAAAATATCTAGAGGTTCATCATTTCTAATTTTATTTTATGCATTGAAATATGATGTCTGAAATTTCTAAATGATAATTATATTTTCAATTCCATTACTAAAGGACTAGCAATGATTTAAGTTGGGGAGTGTGATAAGTCTTCATTATCATGAGTTAATAATTTTGTAAGATGATGTTTTTAGTCTTAACTCATGATAAATAGACTTATTTTTGTGTTAAATTGTGAGAAGTGGTTTCTAGTTGATTAATATGATTTTTTGCTTAATTACATGATTTTATAATTTTATTTTGTTGAGAGAAATGAAAAAAAATATATTTATGCAAAAAGCAAAAATATCCACTAGCCAATCAAGCTTGCTAGCGGGTTGGAGGCCTAGTCGAGTGGAGCCGCTAGGCGGCTAAGGACCGCGAGCTCAAGGCTCGAGTGACTAAGGACCAGACCGCGAGCTCGAGGCTCAAGCTGTTGGCGAAGTGGACCGCGAGCTAGGCGCTCAAGCGGCTGACGTGTGCGTCACTCCCCTTCCACGTCACCGGTGGCCAGCTAGGTGTGGGGCAAGGAGTGTTCGTACACACGCAGGTGATTTGTACCTATTGATGGGTAAAGAATCGCCCGTAGTATATGCGCGTGAAACTCGCCCAGAAAACCGATGTGGGACTAAACCGCGCACCTTACTTTTTCCCGCATATTTTATAAATGACATAAATGCCCCTCAATGACCGATATAAAATGATCCTTATGACATCATAGATTGAGGGCATTTTAGTACTTATTTCATCTCTCCCTCTTTCTCTCTCTCGTAGGCAGACAATCGGTGAAGAAATCGCGATTTCCGGAGAGTGATTAAGCTGCAAAAATCACCAAAAATTCAGCAAAACTTAGTCAATGCGATTCGCGGAGCATCGTGGCCGAAATTGGTGTAAGATTCTGGACAAAACATCGCGAACTCAACGAAGAAATCATCTCCGCTTGATCGACGAACAAGCTATCACCTAGAAAGAGGATGATCCGCCGAGAGATGAGTCGTCACCTCCTGAGAGTGTATCAGATGCGATAAACGGCCTCCTCTCGCTGCACTGACTTGAGGACGAAGCCCCTGAGATGTGCCGCACCTCCATCCAGCACACCTCCGTCGAGTGACAGTCACCGGAGGGCCGCAAGTGGCCGTTTTCCATTCCGCCAGGTGACAGCCACCGGAAACGATTTGGCGATCCATTCCACCGATTTCTAGGCTTCAAAAGAAGTTCTAGAGATCACCCACATCATCTTTGTCCAAGGAGAGCCTTTAAGGCCATGGACATTGTACGATTTCTTTTCTGAACATGCAGAATTCTAGCGATCACCGCTGCGAAGTCGGAACTCTATTTTTCCTATTTTAAACTTTATTTTCACTTAAATTAGTAATCTTTGGCATGATTTCAACATCCAAATTATTTCGTACTTGAGTTACAATTCTTCGGGCTTTTACAGAACTAAATTTGATCTATTAATTTCACAGTAATCGCTTACGAAAGAATCGTAGGTCGGAACTCTATTTCCACCCGATTCGTGTTCTTCAGGTGCTGACATCACCTGACGTCATTGCTTTATTTCCTTTTCACATTTATTAAATAGAATATATTTATCATTTAGTTAAAAAATTCATAAAAAATCATATTCATTCAAGAAAATTCTAAAATATTACCCGATATTATATTACATTCCTATGATTAACCTGGAAATTTTCCACTATTTTTGGAATCTTTTATCGATTTATAATTGATTTATTCACTCTGATAAACATTTAAAATTCTAAGAATTGGTCCTTTCTAGTTTTATAAAAATTTTAAATTTACGTGATTTATTATACAATGATTAATTCACATCAAATTTTGGCACCATTGTTGGGGATGTATTACATAATATTTGGTAATTTTCTGTTTTTCTTTTAGAATATAAAAAATATAACTCTTGTTTTTTTTTTGTCTTATAGAAAAATAAAAAGAGAGTAGCACAAAGAGTAACAGAGCAAGGATAAGAGCAAACTGAAGGAGGGTAACGGTTATTAAATTTTTGCCTCGAATTTATTTATTTTTCTGCATGGTAGAAGATCTTTACATCCAAGACTAGAGAATCCTTTCATTATTTTGCCTAAAACTAAAAATTCTAAAGAAAAATTAATTTCGATGGATCCTGAAGGTAGCACAGGTCAAACTGAGAACAATCCTATGGCCATGAAAAATCATTATATCCCTGATTCATTTCAAAGAGCCTATAATATTAGAGTTTCATTGGCACCCACTGTTAAATTCGAAATAAATTTAGGACTTTTCCAAATGCTTCCTAATTTTCATGGATTACCTTTAGAAGAGCCTTAACAGCATTTAGAAAAATTTCATATGGTATGTGATTTAGTAGTCTCCCTCAATTTACACCCGAAATTATTAAGATGAAATTATTTCCTCATACACTTAGGGACAAGGCTAGTTATTGGCTATCTACCTTAGATAGAGAATTAACTAGTTGGAAAGATATAGAACAGGTTTTTCTTCGAAAATTTTACCCTTTAGTAAAAACTCAAAATATGAGAAAATATATATGGAGTTTTGCTCAAAGGCTAGGAGAAACTTTGCATAAAATATAGGAAAAATTCAAAGATTTACTTAGAAAATATCCTCATCATGCTATACCTAAGTGGCAACTTAATAGAATTTTTTATGATGGATTACTAGAACAACATAGGAATATGGTTGATTCTATATGTGGAGGAGCATTTATGAAGAAGACCTCTGATGAGATTTATAGCCTTTATGAAAATTTAAGTGAAAATTCGAGAGATCAAGCCTCTTTTGAGTTATATGATAGGGATAATAGGAGAGGAATGTATGAATTCTATCATCAAGATGAATCTAATCTAAGAAATGAGGTTAATCAAATTAATAAAAAGTTAGATAAGCTTGATGTATTTATTGAGAATTTTCAGAAGCTTCCTAATCCTCCATTTAGTTCAAATAATTCATATCCTATGCATAGTGAAAATGAGCATTCCGAATTTCAATGTTATAATTTAGATCAATCATTTCAACCTATGTAAGAATAAGTACAAGTAACCCATGATTTTAATAGAAATAGGGAGTTTTTTCCTAATTCTTATAATCATAATATGAGGAATAACTTTTCATGGAAAGACCCAAATAATATTCAAAATCCAGAAGCACTTAGACCCAATTTAAATTCTGAATTTCGTCCAAAATAAGAAAACAGATTTCAGAAAATTCAGCCCTCTCATACTCAACCTAATGCTATGGAAATGATGCAGCAAATGAGTCAAATGATGTAGCAAACTATGAATCAAATGATGTTGCAACAAAAACAAATTATAGAGGCTCTTGGGAATAGGAGAGAAGAGGGACAACTACCTAGTCAAACCATAGAAAATCCAGGAAAATGCCCAACTGTTGGATTTCAGCAAGGAGAGTCTAGTAGCATGAACCTAAAAAAACTCACGAAATGATAATGTTAGGACAGTAAATGCATTAAGGAGTAAAAAAATTTTACCTAATCCTTATCCCCAAACAGTAGAAGAAGAGGAAAAGGTGGACAGTCCAAAACAAAATCAAGAAAAAGAAAATGAAGAACTTTTAGATTCTACTAATGAAAATCTGAAAGAAAGAACGAAAATTCCATTTCCTAAAGTTCTAGAACTTAGACAAATAAAGAAAAAGGAACATAATAAAGAAATAAAGAAAATTTTACAAGATGTGCAAATTAGTCTTCCTTTACTTACTGCAATTGAACATATTCCTAAATATGCTAAAGTTTTAAAAGAAATGTGTACACCAAAAAGAGCACATAGAGTAGAAAAATTATCTATGCATGCTAGTGCTTTATTATTAAATCAAGTTCCATATAAATCAAAAGATATTGGTGCTCCTTTAATTTCATGTGATATTGGTGGATTTATTTTTCAAAATACATTACTTGATACCGATGCTAGTATTAATTTATTTCCTGCAAGTATTTGTGATAAATTGAATATTTCTAACCTTAAACCATCTACTATCACATTACAATTTGCTGATAGATCAATTAAAAATCCTAAAGGTATTTTAGAAAATATAATAGTAATAGTGAAAGGATGTAAATTTCTAGCTGATTTTATAGTGCTGGAAATAGATTTTAATGGACAATTTTATGACACCCCAATCATCTTAGGGAGACCATTCTTGCATACAACAAAGGATGAATATTGATTTCCCCACAGGTATTGCAAAAATTTCATGTGGAGATCAATCAGTAGAAATTAAAATCTTTGAGGTATCAAATGATCTTAAGAAATCTCAAGTGTATGATTGTCATACCATAGAATTTTTAGATGATTATGATGGTCCAGATATTATTGATGATTGTGTGATGGAAGAATTAAAAGAAATCAAAAACATCAATTTAAGGGAGAAGAAGGAAGAAGATCACACGAATTTAGAGTTAAAACCTCTTCCCTCTAATTTAAAATATGTATTTTTGGAGGAAAATAACTCATTCCCTATCATTATTGTAGCTGATTTGAATAATGAGCAAGATGAAGAATTAATAGAAGTAATTCAAAAAAAATAAGAAAGCTATTAGCTGGAAAATGGATGATCTTAGAGGCATTGATATGAATGTGTGCATGCATAATATATATTTAAAGGAAGGAGCAAAACCAAGTAGAGAACCACAAAGAAGATTAAATCCTAACATGATGAAAGTGGTAAAAAAGGAAATTTTAAAATGGTTGGCTGCTGATATTATTTATCCTATTTCAGATAGTAAATGGGTTAGTCCTACACAGGTGGTACCAAAGAAATCAGGAATCACGATTATAAAAAATGAAAATGGGGAGGAAATACAAACAAGATTAACCACTGGTTGGAAGGTTTGTATTGATTACAAAAATTAAATTTAGTAACTAGAAAAGATCATTTTCCTCTACCATTTACTAATCAAATTCTTAAAAAACTAGCTGGAAAAAGATTCTTTTATTTTCTAGATGGATATTTTAGTTATAATCAAATTTATATAAATCCTTCAGATCAAGAAAAAGTGACTTTTACTTATCCATTTGGTACTTTTGCTTTTAAACACATGCCCTTTGGATTATGTAATGCTCCAACTACATTTCAAAAATGTATGCTGTCTATTTTTTCTGATATGACTAGAAAATGCATGCAAATTTTTATGGACGATTTTTCTGTTTTTGGTGAATCATTTCATGAATGCCTAAATCATTTACACCATGTGCTGAAGAAATGTATAGAAAAAAAATTAGTTTTGAGTTGGGAGAAATCACATTTTATGGTTAGAGAAGGAGTTGTGTTGGGACATATTGTGAGTGAAAGAGGTTTGGAGGTAGATAAAACGAAAATTGATATAATATCTAAAATGCAAACCCCAAATTCAGTAAAATAGATTAGATCTTTCTTGGGACATGCAGGTTATTATAGAAAATTTATTCAAGATTTTTCAAAATTTTCTAAACCTCTCACCATGTTATTATCTAAAGATGTGCCTTTTAATTTTGATGAGAAATGTTTTGAATCTTTTTCTGAAATAAAACAATTACTTACTGAGGCACCTATTTTACAAGCTCATGATTGGTCTCTTCCATTTGAAATAATGTGTGATGCATCAAATTATACAGTAGGAGCTGTTTTAGGACAAAAAAAGAGTCAAAACCCATAGTTATTTCATATGTTAACAAAACTATTTCTGATGCTCAATTAAATTATACCACAACTGAAAAAGAGTTAGCTGTAGTATTTTCATTAGAAAGATTTAGATCATATATTTTAGGAGCTAAAATCATCATTTATACTGACCATGCAGTATTAAAATATTTTCTTAATAAGAAAGATGCAAAGCCTTCATTATCATGAAGGACGATCCGCCAGAAGACAAGTTGCCACCTCTTGAGAGCATATCAGATGCGATTAATTCCAACAATGATGTTTTTAGTCTTAACTCATGATAAATAGACTTATTTTTGTGTTAAATCATGAGAAGTAGTTTCTAGTTGATTAATATGAATTTTTGCTTAATTATATGATTTTATAATTTTATTTTGTTGAGAGAAATGAAAAAAAATATATTTATGGAAAAAGTAAAAATATCCGCTGGCCAACCGAGCCCGCTAGCGGGTCGGAGGCCTAGTCGGGCGGAGCCGCTGGGCGGCTAAGGACTGCAAGCTCAAGGCTCGAGCGGCTAAGGACCAGACCACGAGCTCGAGGCTCAAGCGGCTGGCAAAGCGGACCGCGAGCTAGGCGCTCAAGCAGCTGATGTGTGCGTCACTCCCCTTCCACGTCACCCGTGGCCAGCCGGGCATGGGGCAAGGAGTGTTCGTACACACACAGGTGATTTGTACCTATTGATGGGTAAAGAATCGCCCGTAATATATGCGCGTGAAACTCGCCCAAAAAACTGATGTGGGACTAACCGTGCGCCTTACTTTTTCCCGCATATTTTATAAATGACATAAATGCCCCTCAATGACCGATATAAAATGATCCTTATGACATCATAGATTGAGGCCATTTTAGTACTTATTTCATCTCTCCCTCTTTCTCTCTCTCACAGGCGGACAACCAACAAAGAAATCGCGATTTCCGGAGAGCGATTAAGCTGCAAAAATCACCAAAAATTCAGCAAAAACTTAGTCAATGCGATTCGCGGAGCATTGTGGTCGAAATTGGTGTAAGATTTTGGACAAAACATCGCGAACTCAATGAAGAAATCATCTTTGCTTGATCGACGAACAAGCCATCACTGGGAAGAGGACGATCCGCCGGAGACGAGTCGCCACCTCCTGAGAGCGTATCAGATGTGATAAAGGGCCTCCTCTCGCTGCGCTGACTTAAGGACGAAGCCCTTGAGACACGCCCCACCTCCATCCAGCACACCTCCGTCGAGTGACAGTCGCCGGAGGGCCGCAAGTCGCCGTTTTTCCGTTCCACCGGGTGACAGCTGCTAGAAACAATTTGGCGATCCATTCCACCGATTTCTGAGCTTCAAAAGAAGTTCTAGAGATTACCCACATCGTCTTTGTCTAAGGAGAGCCTTCGAGGCCGTGGACATTGCACAATTTCTTTTCTAAACATGTAGAATTCTAGCAATTGCCGCCGTGAAGTTGGAACTCTATTTTTCCTATTTTAAACTTTATTTTCACTTAAATTAGTAATCTTTGACACGATTTCAACATCCAAATTATTTCGTACTTGAGTTATGATTCTTCGGGCTTTTATAGAACTAAATTTGATCTATTAATTTCACAATAATCACTTACGAAAGAATCGTAGGTCGGAACTCTATTTCCGCCCGATTCGTGTTCTTCAAGCGCTGACATCACCTAACATCATTGTCTTATTTCCTTTTCGCATTTATTAAATAGATTATATTTATCATTTAGTTAAAAAATTTATAAAAAATCATATTCCTTCGAAAAATTTTGAAATATTACCTGATATTATATTACATCCCTATGATCGACTTAGAAATTTCCCACTATTTTTGGAATCTTTTATCGATTTATAATTGATTTATTCACTCTAATAAACATTTAAAATTCCAAGAATTGGTCCTTTCTAGTTTTATAAAAATTTTAAATTTATGTGATTTATTATAGAACGATTAATTCACATCACCAATCAATGCACCATCAATGGCTGGGTAGTGTGGGTGTATTATAGGGGCTAGGTGATGCAAGCACCATTTTCAAGGCATGGTAGGGCCACGGTGAATGAGGTGCAAGTGGACCTTTTTCAAGATGAGGGGAGGTGCAAGCACACCTTTTTCACTTAACTCCAGAGTTCTTTGGTGAACTCTGGTGGTAACACCCCACTTGGTGGGTTAGTATTTTGATGACTTTCCTCTAAAGTATTTCTATTATTTCCCTTTGCGTATTCATATGATTTCTCTATGAGTTGTTGTTTGTTTTCTCTATGATTTGGTGTGACTATTCTTCACTGATCTTCACTAATATTCATTTGTGTTTCACTGTGATTCTGATCTAAGTTCCATCCCATTTTTATCTAATCCCTCATCACATTTCACCATGAATGATATGGATTATCATCATGCTTATTATCTAGAGTTCATCATGTTTCTATTATCTTTCCGTGACAAAAAAAGATACTCCAATTCTCATTTGATTGATTTTTGCATTATCCTAAGAATATCAAATACTTGATGCTCTATTTGTGATTGATCAAATAGGTATCCAAAGGAAGGAGTGAAGCCCATTAAAGGAAGGAGAAGCAAAGCCCAATAAAGAAAGAAGAGGCAAAGCTGATTGGAGAAAGAAGGGACAAAGCCCATTAAAGAAAGAAGGGGCAAAGCCTATTAATGAAAGAAGAGGCAAGCCCATGAAAGGTTAAAGAGCAAGCTTATAGAAGCCCATTGACTACACTCAACTCACCAAGCAACATTTTGCCTTTACTTATTGTATTCACATTATATTTTTGGTGTAAGATCTCTTAGTGAGAAGAAGGTCTCTTGGTCTCACAAGAGAAGGCTACCTAAGTCTCAAAGCATGCTCTAGTGGAGGCACAACAAGCTCTAATCTGATACAATTTCTTTGGGAAGATTTTAGCATCTTGGTGAGCTAGTGTGATAGTCTATAGAGGAGGTCAAGCTTGTGGTGAGTGATATGTTCCTATGTCATTATTAGAATCATTGATCAATTTTGGTAATTTATAGAATTAAATTCATCAAAAATAATTTTAAATTGATATAATGGTGAGTTAGGTCATCTCCTTAGGGAAACTTTTAAAAATCTTTTTATTATCTAATTTAAAGGATTATGAAATTGATTTTAAGATTTAAATTGATATTCAAAGTAATAAAGGAAATGAAATGCCAAAAAAGTGTAAGTACGAATTTAAAACTTAGATAAATTAATAATAGTAAATAAAAATATATTTTGAATAGAAGTAAAATAGAAAAAAGTAAAGAAATGATTAAACTGAATAAAATAAAATTATTTTACAAATCAAACAAGAAAATAATAAAAACTCTAGTAAAAATCAAACTTAGAACCATTAGATTTTTCTTAAGTCCCTAACTTCCTTAGAACTCCAATGAATGTTTTTTCTCTTCTGAAGATCCTGCTTTGGTGATTTGGTGATATAATCAACAAGCACATCACTAGAAATCATTTTATGGATTCCTTTTTTCGACCTTTCTATAGACCAAATCTGATTTTGTGAGTTACACAAGGATTTAAGTCATTATCTTTTGAAAGTCTTAATGTAATTAGTTTTCTATTTTTTGTAATTTTTTCGTTATTTTATAAAGTGTTTGAGATAGGTTTTTATATTTTACAAGACTCGTTTTCTATTTTTTCTTTTTTTATGACCTTCCATGGTTCGAATCTGACTTCATGAGTGAAACATAGATTTAGGTTAAAATATTTTAGGATAATTTAGATTAGTTAGTTTCTCAAGTTCTGTTATGTTTTTGTAATTTTTTAATGTGTTTAGTATAGGCTTTTAAATCTTACTATAACTATTTTCTCTATTTTTTTATTATGGATTTCTAATTTTCCATTGCTAGTAATTTCATTGCTTAGTAAGTGACACCTTGTATTACGAGATAATTTTTAAAATAATTACCTTATAGTTATTTATCTATACTTTTAGATTTTTTTTATAGTTTTCAGAGTTAGAAATATTAGGAGTTCATAATTTAGAAAAAAAAAAATCTCTATCTACTTTTCATTTTTTTAAATGCTTTATATTTAGATGATGCTCTAACTTTTTGATTTCCCTAAGACCAACCTAAAACCCCTATAATTAAAGAAATTTTATTTTAATTTTCAATTTATAAATATTAAATTTGAGTGTCTAAATTAACAACGACTTTAGCCACATCAAGTAGTGACAGATGAGAGTGAGTGAGTAGAATCAATGTTGGGGCAATAACTTGTAGTTCACTTCTTTCAACCAATACAATAACCAATATAAAAGTGAATTAGAATAACCAATATAAAATTTACAAGTAGTTACTAAAACTAATTCACCCCCCTCTCTCTTAGTTATAAATCCATTCTTTGGGTACTTCAAGATAAAATTAGATAATGATCATCATATATTGTGATATCTTGTTCTCTAACAATCTACATTATGATATTCATCTTTAATTCAAGTGAACAGTTGTAAAGAAATATGCTTAAGCACTATGGTATTTTGTACAATAACGTGTAGCCTCCTAGATTAATGTGCTATACCCTCACAGAACTCACTAATATGAGTTTTGCTTTGGTGTGTGAGTTGATGAAAAGATAGGTCAAATCCATTTAGGAGAGAAAGTTAGCAAGAAAGTCTTCAATATTGAGTGTCTTAAGTGAGAGTTTGTGGACAAAATATAAAATTTACCTTAGGCACTATTTCAATGAACCATATCAAATTTTAAGTTGGAAATCCTGAGATACAATGGATATCAAAAACAGGAAATTGTATCCAATGGACACTAGTTTCCAAGGGCTACAACTAATCTTCTAAATTAAAGATTACACCTTGACTTTCTTGGCTCATGCCCACACAATAACTGGCGTTGTGATGTTCCACCAAAGATAGGCTAGCGACTCTACTCAAGCCAAGCCAGTGACCTTCACAATATATCAATATACAAATAGCCTATACAATACTAACAGAAAAACTAACACGTTCACCCCTATTTATGAAGCCCGAAACTAGTTAGCTCATGATGGCGGCTACAAAAAATCAAAGTTGGCATCTTCCTGAGGCCACATGAACACTAGAAAGATTGCACTATATAGAGAGAGATACCGAGAAACCGATATGAATGCTTTCCGGGCCCCTGCATCTTGTTTGACCTTGCACCGCCAACCCATGCGCCCTCAGAGAGAAACCTTAAAGTCAGCGTAACACACGGTCTTCCCCGGCACGAAGAACCTCCTTTGACTTCCTCCATCAGCACATGCACCTGCGAGGAAAATCAAGAATCAGCGTTCACCATCCATGTTCTTCCCCGGCATAATGCCTGGAGAGAAAGAAGGGCCAGCGTTACCTTCTGTTCTTCCTCAGTATGATAGCGAATGGGCTATTCCAGCGTAGGCTCTTCCTCAGATGATGAGAGGATCCGCGCCGCCGGTCTCGGCCCTTAGCCCACTCCTGCGATCCTTTCTTCCATTACTTCCGCTTCTCGGCATTAGCTGCCTGCAGATTCCACGGACCGCAGATGGAGATGATTCCATGGCCTGCCTGAGCTAGAAGGAACCTCCGCGGACATACTGGCCTCACCTCAAGCTGCTGAGTTTCCGGGCAAGCTCGCTGATCTCCATGACGGAGAGCTTCAGCGACATCAGCGTCGCCGGCACCTCCTCCTCCGCCGTCCTAAAGAGCCTCCCCATCGCCACCTCCAGCTTCCTCAAAGCCTGCCATCAGAAACCCTAACCCATCATACGAACGATCGTCTCCAAAGACGCTGGAGGGAGGAGCAGATGAAGAAAACCGGAGATTAGGGCTTGTGGCGCGTTTGAGGCGAGTCGGCTTACCCCCATTGCCGGAAGGGAAACGACAGCTACCGCGAGGAACGACCCGATAACCTAAAACTCGGGAGAAAAGAAAGCTCAGAAGGCAATTCTTCCCTGTGAGACACCGTATCCGCATTTCGACGAACAGCACGGAGGCATTGTGCAACAGAGTAGGGCTCTACCATGGAGATGATGAGGAAGAGGTAGAGAAGTCCGAGCCCCGGCGCCGGAGAGGACGACCCAAGCCTCCCGCACGGGGGGCGAGACAAGGAGACGCTCGAAGACGGTGAGGCCTCTACCGCCTGCCTCAGGACGAGTAGCGGGGACCGACCTCCGGCGGCCGGCCGAATTTGGACCACCAACCTGCTATCGTCAATCGTGAGCGGAGACGCAGCGCAGGAGGGCTGCCGCCGGGAGATGACTGCGGAGATCCAGCAATGGGCCGCCGGCGGAGGGAAGATGCGAGGCGGCGCTGACGGAGCCAGCGGCGTAGAGGAGGGCGTCATCCTTTCGGCTCTGGGCGAAAGACTTGCTTGGCCGCCTTTTTGTGGGGCCATTCGACCCAAAACATGCGACCACACGAGAACCACACGCGGAGCGGGAGAGAGAGAGAGAGAGAGAGAGAGAGAGGGGGGGGGGTTTCGAAGCCTAGTAGCCACAAGCGGAGGAGTCGCACCGTCTGACCCCATGTCGCTCGTCGGTAGACCCCATCGCGCTCTCCTGCTCACGCCCGCCGAGGACTGTGAATCTCGAAAAGCGGAAAAAGGGTGAGAGAGAGAAAGGGAAGAAGGTAGATGCCCAGAGAATACGGATGGGGAGTGCCCCCCGTGCCCAAGTTTTCGTGGCTGTCGAAGAGGATCCTGATCCCAGCCTCTACAGTTCGAAGCAAGCTGTCAAAATCCAGAATAAAGAAGCGGCTCTTGCCCGGAGGCAGATCAGGTCGGGGTGACGTCTCGCCTAGTCATTTCTTTATCTCTCTACTTCCCTCCCTGTTGCTGGCTCGCGTGTGGTATATAAACCACACGCCACCGCAGGGTCCATGAGACCCGTCTTTGCCTTCTCTTCTGCCCATTTGCCGGTGGAGACTCTCTCTCCTCTGTCCTTAGTCAGGCCGCCCTGCGAGGAGTGGAGAAAGAAAAAGAGGGTGGGTGCGTGGGGAAGGGGAGGGGTAGCGAGCGCGGGAGAGAGAGAGAGAGAGAGGCAGGTCTGAAGTACCCCCATAATGGAGGAGGCCCAGGGTAATTATTCTCTCTTCTACCTCTCCATGCCTTCTGGTTTCGATCCGGTCCATCGGTGCTATATCAGCTCGAACGTTTCTGATCTTTATCCTGGTCCCCTCTTCCCGTTCCGTGGGCGGACATGCATTGGGTATGTGCTCTATTATGCTCGCTGTGATCTTCCGTGCCTCATCTTCCCCCGTCTCTTCTTGTTCTTCTGATGAATTTGGAACGGCGCTCGCGGATTCTTCCTCTTCTGCTGCTGCTTCTGCCTCGATCGGATTTTTCTGCGTCATACCTTCTATTATGTGATTTGAACGCATGATTGGAGCATCCCAAATGGCTTCAACATGGTGGTGAAGTGGAGAATCAGGAATTTCCGCTGCTGCCCAATTTCTGCTCGCCGGCTGGTTTACATCTGCTGAGAATCATCCTTACAGATTGTCGGAATCGGAACTCTCACTAAATGGCTTGTGCCACTCAGCGCCCCCCCCCTCCCAAACTCTGATCGGCCATTCACGTTGACGGCTTCAATTTCATTGTATCTGGAGTCATGATGGCTCACCTCGTGGCCAATCTCGTGCCAATCTAGAATTGGAACCGGAATCGGGGGATGAGCCCCCTGTGGAACGCTATCTCTGATTGGGAATGTCTGCGGCTCCGATGAGATCTCTAGGGTTTCATGATTCCCGTCATTAGGGGGACGGCAGTTCCCCGAGATCGCCTGGCCTTACACCCCTTGAGGAGATGCGACCTGGTGAGGAGCACAAGCCCCTGTTGGACCGGCCTCTGAGTGGAATGGTGAGGGAGATCCGTGGGGAAATGCACATCGAAATCAAAGCAGGGGATTGATTACCTTCTGGATTGAAGACAGAATTGCGGTGGTCGCATATCTCTCTCTCTCTCTCTCTCTCCCCCCCCTAGACAGCTATGGAATCCTGAACCCTTAGCAGTTCACAGACCTTTATCATCAGTCATGGAGGACCCGTTTGGCTTCCTTAGGGAAGTTCTTTTTTATTTTTTATATTTTTTTTTGTCTGGGAATGAAACCCGCGATATCTGGCATCTCACGCATTCATTCACTCCGACAAGATGAAGATGGAGAGGGTGGATGGATGGAGAGGACTTACACCTATATTTTCCTGCTAGATATTTTTTTTCCCTCTTCAATGTTGTCATCATAGCTCTCACATCTTCACAGAACAGGAATTAATCCAGTGAAACTTTCTTTATTTGGCCTCGAATTTCACCTCCTAGATTTTCCTACTATATTTTTTCTCCCCCTTGATGTTGTCATCATGTTTTCCTTATCTTCGCTGATCGGGAACCATTCCACTGAATTTTGCTATATTTTTCCTCGGTTTACACCTTCTAGATCTTCCTGCTGGATCTCTTTTTTTCCTCCTTATTGTTGTCATCATATTTTCCTGATCTTCGCAGGCCTGGTACTAATCCATTGCATTTTCCTTTGTTTTTCCTCTCCGTGTCTTCCTCCATGCTTACTCCTCTATTTAATCTCCCGCAGTGGTGGAATCCAAGGACGGAACCATCTCCGTAGCTTCTGCGTTCCCGGGCCATCAGGAAGGTAAACGCTGCCGCCACCCTCATCTGCCGGCCGACCCCTCTCTGTGGTGGAACATTGGAGTGACTGTGGGCGTGCCCATCTCCGTGATGGATTGTTTGTTCTATCTCCATGGGCGTTGACCTTGGGTTTAATTGCCTGCTCCCCAGCTGTGAAGGACCGGGATCACAAGTTCTTGTCGAGGGCCGTTGAGGAGGCGTACCACGGAGTTGACATTGGGGATGGAGGTCCCTTTGGTGCCGTCGTCGTCCGCAACGATGAGGTGGTCGTGAGCTGCCACAACATGGTCTTGAAGAACACCGACCCGACTGCCCACGCCGAGGTGACGGCAATCAGGGAGGTGAGGCAGCTCTGACCAGAACAGCGTTCATCATCTCTGTTTGATACTATTTTTTTCCCTCTTAATCTAGAAAATAAAAAAACGAAAATTGGATGACGGGTACCCATAAAAAGGGGCCACTGTTTTCTTGTATCTTTTCTTTCCTCGTATTATGATCACCACTGTCATTGATTTTTTTTTTCCCTTTCTTTCGCTTGATTCTCGTGTGAAGGCGTGTAAGAAGCTGGGGCAGATCGAGCTCTCCGACTGCGAGATCTATGCTTCCTGTGAGCCCTGCCCTATGTGCTTCGGCGCGATCCATCTCTCCCGGATCAAGGTTGGCGGCTCCGCCGGCCTCGGCTTGGCCCGGCCATCTCGGGACTCGGAGTGGGACCTTGATTAGTCCATGTCCTCATCCTTGGTCTTGTTTCCACTCCCCCCATCTTGCAGCGGCTGGTCTACGGAGCGAAGGCGGAGGCGGCTATTGCCATCGGCTTTGACGACTTCATCGCCGACGCCCTCAGGGGCACCGGCTTCTACCAGAAGGCCCACCTGGAGATCAAGAAAGCTGACGGAACGGGGGCTATCATCGCGGAAGAGGTCTTCGAGAAGACCAAGGAGAAGTTTCAGCTCTACTGATCTCCGTGGCGGAGCACCAGAACCCCCTCCAGTTGATATTCTCTCGTGCTCGCACCTCCTCTCTTTGTTCTTGCCCATGGATCTTCCTTCAGGGATCTCTCTGTCTTCTAATAAGCGGCCGACTCCTCATTTGATTCTTTGAACCCCTCGCCCCCCATTTCCCTACAGAATTTCCATACTTAATTGGGCATGGACCATGGTTACAGAATCACTTGCTTAAAACTTGAACCGGACAAGATATTTTTTACAAGAAAAATATGCAAGCACGACCTCAAAATGGTGCTCCAAATCTCATGGATATTCTTCTACGGCTTTCCATGGGAACTTATGAGAAAAGGTTGACTTCACATCAGGACGAGCTCTCGTTGACTATTTTGATCCCTTCCCTGTTGACACGAGGCATCATCTCTCCGAGGACCTAGAAAACGGACGTCGAGTCGATGACAGGCCTCCGGGGCGAGTGTTGATGCTGGGTTGATATCTCTCAGACTCAGGAGGGGTCCAATGCTGACTCAATTCAGCATTTTGCTCGCGTCATGCTGACCAGACGTGAAGAAGAAGACCCATTGCTCAGACTCAGGAAGCGCCATGCTGACTAAATTCAGTATTTTGCTCGTGTCACGCTGACCAACGAAGAAGAAGAAGAAGAAGAGCGCGAGTTTATATGGAACCCGAGGTTAAGATACGAGAAGAAATTGACAGACTCTGTCATTTCCGTCCGACGCAGGTTGCAGAGGAGAAAAAGCTGCCGACCCAGCTGGGAATCACATTCAACAGGCAAGATCAGAAACAGCCCGACTCATGTCTGGCTAGGATCTTTCGAGGCCCCCAATTCATGGCTTTTCCCAGCAGGAGGAGGAGAAGAAGGAGAAGGGAAAGAAGGAGAAGAAGAAGCTAAGGAGCTCATTGAGAATTCCCACACCTCAATTTCATCTTAAGAATACGACTGCTAAAGGGCTGCCGTTTCAGAGGATGCTGATAGATAGATAAATGGTACACCCAGAAGAGAAACCATGGCCATCTTCATTAACTCCTTCCTAGCTGCAGGATGCGAATTTAATGCTGAAACAGGCCACCACGATCAAGCACCCCGAGGTGAGCACGAAAGGTAAGCATGCATTAGGACTACACTAGATAAGCGGCTGCGATCCGAAATGATTTGAGTCACAACAACTGGGAGATTATCGGGCACTGATCAGAGGAGGCATGGGAAATTTACACACGGCGGTTTCCCATTCCCTCGAGCGATGTGGGGGAGAAGAAATGGTGGTGGACGAAGAAGAAGAAGAAGAAGAAGGGGCCCTCGCCCGCGAGCAGCCCCTCTGGAGTTATGGACACAAGGGGAGGCAGACGTTCGTTACAGACCCTCACTGCATCTCACTTCCGGAGCTCCTCGAGCATCAGCTTGATCTGGTCCTGCACGAGCTCTATCCTCTTCGAGTAAACCTCCAGCTCCAGAATCTGTTGTTTCCGCCACTTCTCGTCCAAGGCCGTGGCGCTGGGCAGGCTCCCCGGATTGCCGCCGACGCTCGGAGGCACTGGTTGGTGGTAGTGGTGGCGTCCGAGCGCCGGAAAGCTGCCGGAGCTTGCAAGGGGGGCGGCTCCCGGCGGCGGCTGCCCCATCGGCCCTCCTACTGCGCTGTACAGGAGCTCCTTGAACAGCGGAGAGAGGCAGCTCCTCACCGTCTCCTCGATCACATTCGGCACAGAGGCCATCACCGACGGCATGTGGCTTTCGGCAACCTTTACCTCCACTGGAGCCTCCGGGGTCAGCAGCAGCGCCTCTGCTGCTGCGCCCATATGCGCCCTCCTCCGGCCCCGCCTCCGCATCCTCCGGCGATCCGAGTTCGACAAAAGAGTGCCATGATGATCGTCCCCGATCTGCTGCGGCGTTGGATCGTCGTCGTCATCGTCGTCCGGGCCGGCGCCGCCGCCGCGGGAGTAGATGCTGTTGCCCCAGATCCGGCGGGACAGCTCGAAGGTGGCCTGGTCGTGGGGACTCTTGAAGGCGTACTCCTTGCCGGTGTTCATCTTGTTCATGATGTTGCGGTACTTCTTCTTCAGCCGGCGGAGCTTCTCCACCAGCTGGTTCTTGTTGAAGTCCAGCTGCAGCCTCGACTTGATCTGATCGTAGAAGGGCCCGGTGTCGTGGTGGTGCGTCTGGTGCGCCGCCGTGGCGCTCCGCTGCAAGGTGAAGTCGAGGAAGCCCTGGAGGATGGCTATCTCATCCTCGTCGGTGAACAGACGCTGGAAGAGACGCCGCGAGTCCTCCAGAATCGCCAGGGGCTTCTTCTCCGCGACGGCCCCTTCCCCGACCAGCTCCGTCCCGGACTCCGTCCTCTGCCTCTTCCGATCCGGCGGGGTGTCGAATCCACCGTTCTCGTCCGCGGCGGGGACGGCCTGAACCGACTCCACATCGGCCGGCGCGGCCGCCACCCCACCTCCGTTGATGCCAGGGTTCAGCTTCCCGGGGACGGCCGCAGCGGCTGGGTTTCCGTTAGGATTAGGGCTGGGGACGGTGACGGGGTCCACAACAGAAGTCGAGGGGGACGAAGACGATCCGCTGAGAACCCTAGCCGGGGCGACCAGCACAGCCGGCGGCTTCTGCTCCTCCTCATCCTCGTCCTCCTCGTCCTCCAACTCGTCCGTCTCCTCATCGACTTCCTCCTCGTCCTCCTCGGAGTCGTCCAGCTCGTCGTCGTCGGCGAGGAAACCGGCGGGGCGGTCTTCCCCGGCCGCCACCGCCCCCGCCGCCACGTCACCTCCCGCCACCGGCGTCACCATGTCCCCCGTTCCCTCAGAAGAAGAATACGCAGGCGGAATCCAACCAGCTCGGCCCAGCAGTAGCCGCGGCGAGGGGGCGGAGAGAGCTCGGTTGATGGTGGGCGGCGGGATCGGCCGCCCGCGGTGGGCTTCGATTTATTTATTATAGCGTCCGGCGGGGGGCGGGGGGGTGGCGTGGTGGCTAGGGCTAATGGCCGCCGCCGCCCACCCCGCTTCTCGCGCACACAGGTCTACGCCCCCCCCTCTTCGGGGAAGGTCCGCTCCTTCTCCTTTTCTTCACCTCCACATGTCACCGCACTCCATCCTTTCCTGAGGGCGGCCAGCCCGTTGCTACAACCAGGTGACGAGAACAGGCGTGGACTTGGTATATACCGTAATCCCGTCACCTCCGGTGCTCTCAAGTGTCGATCACCCTGTCACCCCTCCGCGGCGCTCGTCAGAGCGAACTGGTATTGCCTGCCCCTTTTTCCTCGCGGGTTTCACGCGGTTGCGTTTCGAAGGTGACCGATACAGGCTGCAGACATTTTATCACAGCCGTCCGATAAAGGACAAGCGCATCGGACGGTCAGCAGGCAGCAGCCCCACCGGAGGGGTGACATGTTGTCGATTAGGCCTGCATATCGTGGCGTGTTATGGTTGGCCGAGGATGGCCAACAACCTGCCGAACTCTAGAAGGTCAATATGCATTTGTCCAGAGTTATACTTAGTTACCTCGTAATAATTATCAAAATAAGAGTAGTTTATGGATCTTATTATTCTAAATTTATACTTAACTATTTAAATTAAGCTAAAGAATTAACTAAGAGAGACAGATAGAGACAAACAAATGTGATGCCAAAAGGGGGACCAAAAGTCCACCACCATTGTTGCAGTCATTTGAGGGTGAGAGTAGCAATCAACAATCACAGTCATAATTAAGTTTTTAGGTTTGATTACAGTTCAATTAGAACATGAAAATCTTGATTTGACCAATGGCCTATTCAAATCCAAATGTATACCCTTCTTTCTCTGTCTCTAAGATAGTTGACTTTTTAAAAGTTAATTATTGCCTTAAATAAGTTACAGCAAATCAAAGATTTGATCACATGTGTGCAATTACTTATATTTAAAATATAAAATAATTTAAATCATGTAAAATGAACACAAAAGTTTTAAAATTTAAATTATTCAAGGATCTCCTCAACATCATAATCTATTCCATGTTTTCGAGCCCAACACTTAAAAGTTATGAGAACTAACATCATTTTAGGGACTAACCTTCCTCTTTTGAATGTCATAATCTTTTGTCTGATAAAGAAAAGATGCTCCAAAGTTGTACTTGTGCAAATTAAGAGTAACTCTTTTGTAAGCACCACAAGATGTGGACACTTGTGACACCCAATCTTGTGCCCTTGATCCCATTTAGAGCCACCATTAAAGGAAGAGAAAGGGATGGGTTCATAACTGGAGCAAAATCGAAGAAGGTAGGAGACAAAAAAAGAGAGAGAATGAGGGAGAGAACCCAATGGAGTAAGAAGACACTGAACATTGTGGATGAGAGGTTTGAAGGCAATGGAGAGTATGAGGAGGCCCCTCATGTCGTCGAGGAAGTAGTAGTGTGGTGGAGGAGAAGTTGTGATATAAAAGAAGGAGATCCCTATGGCTTTGGAGGAGCTTGTAGTGGCAGGGGAGCCAACAACAATAGAAGAGATCCCTGCGATGAAGGAGGAGCTTGTGGAGGCAAAGGAAATCTTTGCAATGGAGGAAGAGCTTGCAGCAGTAGAGGAGGAGATCCCTGCGGCAAAGGAGGTGCCTATGGTGGGAAAGGAGGAGATCCCAATGGTGGAGGAGGACCCTATAGTGGTAGAGGAGGAGACTATGGTCTTAGAGATCCTTGTGGACAAGGAAAGAAAGAGATTTAGGGACTCTCAATTTCTTTCTCTTGTTGAAGCTCTTAGTCCTCTCTCACAATCGGTGGATCTAATGATCATTGGATCCACTAGTCATTGGTTTTTGGACAATTAAAAACTAGGATTGTACCAAAACAACATTCATTGCATTTTGTGTGACCATTAGTCTCAGTCTCAGTTTGGTTGACAGTCGTGACCATTGATCCATTAGTGAGAGTGGTCTGTCTCCCAGCAAGTCACTACTACCTAGACTTTAGCCCACAAGAGTGCCACAACATCAATAATGCCCTCTTCATCTTCTTGTTCGGCTAGTATAGCGAGCAAGACGAGCTGCAATTTGAGATATCCCCATGTAGGGGGGTGGAACTCTTGTGGTCACTCATGAGGTTTGACCAGTACATAGGTCGATTAGTATTCCACTCTCCCCTATCTTCTTGTCATTGATCCTTTAGTGTAGATGGCAGCTCTGTACGGGCTGAGGAATGACCACTTTCTATTATGTCTTGCTGGACCATCTATGCCAAAGTAAGATGCATCTAAGGCCCATCTCAAGTGGATGTACAAATAAAGTGTAAAGGTCGGATTGTTGACATAATTAAATACATTTTTAAATTTTTCAAAAATTAGTTTTATTAATTTTTAGTTATTTTATCACTTTTAATCATTTTTAATTTATTTAAATGGGCCTAAATTCAAATTAAGATGTGACATGATAATAATAACAATAATACCACCTCTTTAGGGGCACCATAAAAGACTTTTTCCCTATTTTAAAAGCCTCATATTGTAGCCTAAGAGTTGTTATTCAGTATTACGAAATTTTCTCCTTTTTGACATTTCATTTCATTGTTAGTGGGTTTTGATGCAATTCCTCTGAACTTAACAAACCTTCTTGATCTTGTGGACTCAAGATTACCTCCTTGTGGATGTAACGGTTGAAGCTTCCATGTTTTGTAGACTCAAGGTAAGGAATGTTCACATAATTTTTATTTCTTATTGATTCAAGGACAATATTTCATCTTCACATAACTCAAGTTGTGTCAATTAATATTAGAATGAAAATTGGAGAAAATTCTCTTGTTCATTAAAAACTCTATTTTCACTTTTCGCTACCTCTAGATTTATGTCTAGAAGCTTCAAGAGTCAAATATGTTATCTTTGCAACTCCAACTCCATCAAGTCATCATTCTATCATCTCTTGCTATTTTAGATGATATCAAAGACTTCATGTTCCACATTTATTTACAAAGATGTCAAGAGATGAAGGGTTTTTAGTAGTAATGATGATGAATTCCTTGAAATTATGGCCCCTATCTTAGATGATTTTTTTTAATTTTAATAATATATTAATATAAAATTTGAAGATATTAATAATTCTTTGAACCACACATTATCTCGTATGTATACACTGAAATTTCATTCACAAGACCAAAATATTCAAAATAAAAATCATGTCAAGTCTGATTCATAGAAAAGTCTATCAAATGATGTAACTCAAAAACTCAGAGAGATGTTATCCCATGAAAGCTATCAGTCAATTTTTAAAATGTAAAACTCACTGATGCAAATAGTAAATTGACAACTTATTATTAAATTTTTATGTTTTAATTAAATAATTACATAATGAGGACCATTATTCAGAGCATGCTAACTCCATAAATTAATATTTTCATTCATACATGATTTACATACTTTCATGACTAAAATTAATATCTTATCTTACCTAATTCTTATATTCTGAAGTTTTTATGAGAATTTACATCTAAGCCATCTTATATGAAATTTTGGTAATTTCTATCGAATCACATATATCTCATTAAATATTTTTGTATTTAATCAATGAAATTTGGGTTGATTAAGCCTTAAATAATTAAGAGATTAATAAAAAATATAATTCGTGTAAGATTAAAAATTTATTGATGAAATAATTTATTTATTTATTCTTATATCCATATAAATGTTCATAGATAGTTTTTAATGTTTAATATATTATTTTTATTCTTTTACTAAAGTCCCTTATAATTTTTATTTAATTATTAATTTTTAGAAAAGAAGAATGAACTTGGTCTAAGCTTAATTGAGAAGTTCATGGGCTTCTATGGAAGGGCTCAACACTTTATTTCAAGGAGAAGAGGTTCCACCCCTAAAAGAATAAACTTCCCGCCCACTAAGGAGGTTTTTCCTATAGTAAAGGAGGGCAAGTACAACCTCCTCTTAGGCATGCCCTTTCTCCTTAAAGGAGGGGCTGAGAGGGGATCCCAACTATCCAAATAAATGGCTAGGATCCTCCCCAAGAAGGTTACCCTAATGGGAGTGGGGACTACTCTAGGGTAGTCACTAGTCACCTCATCTAGGCTCAATAAGGCTCAAAGATCTGAAGGCCCAAAGCCCTCCAAGACATTAAAAGGGACAAAATTTTGTAAAAATGATATTCCTTGCATTGGAGAGAGTGACCCAAGAGAGAAAAGATGAGATCTCTAAGAATTTCATCCTTGAGGAATACAAAAACTCCAAGAAGGGATCTGTTTCAATGCTCTAAATGTTATGAAGAAGACATATTTGATATATTTTAGTTAATTTTTCATACGCTTTTTATGTTTTGAATGAATGACATATATTTTCTTGCATCCTTTTCATTTTGTTGATCCTCTTAGTGAGAGAGAGTTGACTCAAGAGGAGAGTAGGTAGGATCATTCTCTTGTATTGATCCCTAGGGTGACATAGGGTGATCTAGGAAGAAGATCATAATATCAACCTTTATCTTATTCTATTGTCTCTTGTTTAATCCCTTAATCTACCAAGATTGAGCACAAAAACATGGTAGATAGATGAAAAGAGATATTATAGTTAGAATAGCAGTATATAAGATTTATCTCCCTATTAATCTTGTGGGTGACACACAATTGATGTAGAAGGATAGGCCATTGTTAGAATAAGCTTTATGTATTTCTCTTTTCTCATAATCATGTTTTGATCCCTTGAATTCTTAAGATTAAGTAAGAGAATAAATTACACAAGAGATGAGCAAGATTATATGAGAATAGGAGTAGAGTATAAATCTTAATCTTATCTATATTTAATCCACCATCAACCATTGTCACCATCTATTTACTATGTTATTTTACCTCTCTTAATGATTGAAAGAACATCTAAAGAGATTCTTCTCCTTTTTAGTTTTCCTGAGTCAACTCTCTTCTTATCTTCTCACCTAATTCTTCTTTGATACAATCAAATATGTCATCTCTTTAAAGAGAGTTTGTTTGGATGTTGTCTTATAGTCAATTACATTACATCAACAATCAAACTTTCTCTCACATTTCTAGTATATTGAAAAAGGTTAGGTTATTGTTTAAAATTTAAATTGTTAGTCATCTCAAATATGTGATAAAAAAAATACTTCATAACTTGATTCACTATATTGAAAAATAAAATCAAGACTCTGAGATTATAACCAAACTCAAGTTGAGTTTTTATTCAAGTCTATGATAATTTATCTACTAATCTATCTTTATTTTCTATTTTTATTATTTCTTCAAAGCTTCATCTAAATCTATCATATTTTTCAAAATAGATTAACATACTTATTGTTGCTAACAAGCCAACCGCATTAAGGTAGTTAATGAAAATATTAAGAAACATCTTTCTTTAACTTACGATCATTATGAAGAGATTGCTACTAAGAAGATTAGACAGAAGATTTGAGTATGCTGTACTTGAGGAAATAAAAGATCATATGTGGCAATTATAACAAGCTAATCGAGAAAGTAGGTACATAATTTACTTTCAATGTTTGAAAAACTGATCATTATTATACACAGCCCCATGACGAATTAGGGACAAGTTTTTAAGTAGGGAAAAGTAATGTGGCCTGATTATGGTCCAACTTAAGTGAAGTAGAATCCATAGAAATATCAAGGTTAGATTATTAACACAAGATCACCCATTAATTAATACAGCACATTTTAAATGCATCACAAAATAGTTTTTTGAATTTTTTGTTTCAAATTTATTTAAATGGGAATTAATTTAAATTCATATGTTATCATAACACAGCCACTTTTAAGGACTGTTCAAATAGACTCTAGGGTTATTTAAATACCCTAAATTATAGTCGTATAAATATGATTTAAAATTCGAAATCATTGTTGGTAGATTTCTACACCATCTCTGTTGATTCCCGAAATTGTTTCAATCTTATGGACTTCGGATCACCTCTTTGTGGATTCAAGGATAGAAATTTCCAAGTTATGTGGTCTAAGAGGAATGATTTTTTAGAGAAATTTTATCTCTTGTGGCTTCAAAGATGAGATCTCATATCAACACTGCTCAAGTTGAATCATCTCCATGTAATCTCATCATTCAATTCAGGCCCTAACACTACCTTTCTGATTTCTCAGCTTGTTTTTATGCATGCATAAGAAACATTAATGAGTATTGTCCTCAAACTTATGATAAATAAAATTGGGTCATATATTATTCCAGAAGAAACAAAAGGCCATCTCCATAAAACCTTTTTCTCTATCAGTGATCCATCATCTTTGAAGAGCGATTCCCAAACACTAACATATATACAGATACTATTATCTGATTCAATATATGGATTTTCACCATGTCAATTTACCAATTTTTCCACACTTATGATTGTTATCATAGTCCAAGAGCAGCTCAGATGATAGATTTCACGAGTAGTATTATAATCGAGAAACTATGTAATTTCTATACCGACAACATAACACATCTTAGTCTGAATGGCAAGCAGGCCTTAGGAGAAACCAAAAACAAGGGGATGCTGTTAGTACGTACTGGGGCTGATGCCATCATCCATACAGGCAGGGGGGGGCTTAAAAGATTTAAGCAGCTTCGGCGAATCCAATCTGTTGGTTGCCAATATCAAAGACTGTGTGGTATGCTCCCATGAAAGTATCTCCAAGAATCCTGCATCAGAAATTAATTTTTAATACATTTTCGTGTATTTATGTAGAGAGATATAGAGATGCATGCTTAAGAAGAACAACATTAGCACAAAATATGAAAAAATGAAAAAAAAAAAAAGAGATCCCCAACATACCAGAGAGGGCCCCCAGAAGGATGGACATCCAATGCTGTGAAGCCGCTGAGGCAGATGCTGTTGTCTCCTTGTTGAAATTTGAGAACATACTAGGACAAGCATAAGGTGAGAAACAGTAAGAATGAGGTCCAGAAACAATCAGCGCGGATGAGTAGTTTCCCCTACATAAGTTATTTCAATTTCTTAGTCCTGATTTCCATGTCTCCTTTCCTTTTCAGTTCCCTCTAAGGAGCCAACTGCCCAAAATAGATATTCAATAAGCTGAGAAAGGTAGGTCACCAAGCAGATCCTCACCTGATCCGGTGTGAGCGTGAAGATCCTGCCTCCAATCGTGAATGAAACATCTGGCATGCTTGCCATCTGGCTGCACCTGACAGCCATCTCGCCCATTGGGTTCGGTATGCGGCTGCAGAGCTGAATCAGGTATCAAATCACACACCCCTTGTCAAATCAGTTCCTTCTTGGCTGCATTAGCTTCATGTTGAACTCTTTTAAATGTGTGAAGCAGGCCGGAAATTATGAACCTCGTCGACGTAAGTGAATATCTGGTCCCTTGTATGGTTCAGCTGGAGTTGCTGCTGCATCCACACGACAGCCATCCTGCAGGCCGCGCACGTGGCACCGCTCCTCGGCTTCTCCATGCAGAGAGTCTCATACAGGTTCTCACTGTTTTCCTTGTTCACCACCGATTCAATTCCGATGCTGTGTAGATTCAGCAGTTTTGATTTCCATCAGCCTCATCATGGCAAGACAATCATGGGAGGGAGATGAGCTGGGCAAAAGAAACTGTTCTCGGGTTTGATCTTATGACTCACCTAGCGCTGGGAATATCTTCAGCGCTGCAGAGGCCGACCCGGCTGCACACTGGATGCGCCTGGCTCTGTGAGGAAAGAATAATTGGATTCGATTCAATCAGCAGTGAGATGATGTGGGGGAAGATGGGAGAGGGGGAGGACCTCCATTGTTAGCTGCTCGAAGATCCTCATGCCGTACTGCAGGATAACTTCCTTACACTCGGAGCTCACAATCCCTTCTGCACCTATGGCGTGGTTGATTTGGGCGATGACAGTCTGTGGTCACAGTGAAAATCATGAGTATCTCTATCCAGGCAAGCCCCCCTCCTCATCTCGTTCATTTCCGGGGCTCATTTAACGGAGAAAGAAGCAAATGATTAGATAGCAGTTTTATCATGCTGATGTTGTGGCGTAATGGATAATCAGAACACTAGTGGATGAGTTCTTTTCAACATGTGGGAAGCTTTTTCTTCGGTAGTTCTTAATCAGAGGAAGGGGGTAGTGTGTTTGAAGCTCGTTCATGAACAGCCATGAGAGGAGGAGGTTGGAGAGCTTCTTACAGTTGGGCCGGTGAGGAGGGAAGTGCCGGAGTCGACGATGGCGGTGCACCCACCGGAGCAGAGGCCTGAGTACCACCGTATCCATCAGTTAGTAGGTAAATCTCTCTTACCCAGTTTTGTCGATCGTATCCCGTCAGAGGAGGAAGGCGTCGTTGCTTCACCTGTAGTGTGGTTTCCGATGAGGATGTCGCCCATCTCGAACTGATGAAAGAAGGAAGGAAATGAGAAGAGGGAGTTAGGTCTTCATCCTTTGATGCGACTGTCCGGTCGTCCTGCCGAGGAATCTCAATCGTCTCTTACCCGCCAGTAGCCCCTCTGGGTGACGGGGACGAAGGTGTGGTTCCCCTTGAAGTGTCGGCGGTCGACACCTCCGAAGACGAGCTCCCCTCCGTCTGGGTCGTCGGCGTTGCGGTTGAGCCAGAAGGAGAAGACCTTCTCCTTCAGGAGGTCCTGCTCGATCATTGCTTGCCTGCGAGAAGCCAAGGGAGAAGCCCAGTTAGTTTTCTCACTCTACCTCTGTCGCTCTCTCTTCGAAAGATGGCAGGAGCAGGAGGAGGGATCAGCCGGATGTTGATGTCATCACCAGATGGGCGGGACCCTTCCGACGGAGATCTCCTGGAAGCCCAGCCCGAGAATGCCGTCGAACTTGGCCAGAAGAAATATGAGATTCGACTCGCTCTTTGCCTCCATGAAAACCTGAGAAATGCTGACCTCGTCAGGCGTTGGTGAGGGCCCAGCACCCTGAAGCTGACTGTTTCCTTTGATCTCTCACCTGATTCTTAACGACGAGCTTCCCCACTTGGACGTCGTCCTGGCTGAGGAACCCGGTGACGAACCCGGTGCCGTAAGAAACTTTGCATGATCTTCCTGGAGAAGAGGAAGAAGAAGAAGAAGAAGAATGCTGGTCAACATGAAGCGCCGGAGTTTGCGATCGTTTAGAGAGATTCGAGTCAGTAATGCCGACCGTTCTTCTTGTAGCTGCAGGATTGTCCCGACCGGTACCTGGAGTGGAAGAAGCAGGGCGCCTGCGGTGGAGAAGAATAAGAATAAGAACTTCACGGTAAGAACTCTACGGTCGAGCCTGCCTGCAGTGATCATCAATGAATGTGCGGAAAACTGAGCAGACTGACAGAGAAATAACACTTGGCGGAGGGGATCCAAAGGTTGGAGCTGCCGGTGTCGAAGACGACGGTGAAGTTCTGCGGCGGCGTGCCGATGCCGATCTCCCCGAAGTACCGGGCGTCCATGAAGTTCTTGAGGGAGACGATGTCGAGGTCGTCGGGGTTGTGTTGGACGCCGTCGTCATGGAGGCAGAAGTTGTCCTTCGCCACCCCTCTCGCCGCCCGCAGGGCGTTGAGGTCGAGCTTCTTCTTCCGCAGGCCGACCCTCGCCGTGCCGCCGCAGGCTCCCCCTTGTAGGAGCCACGGCAGGGACAGGGCCCACACTGCGAAGAGCACTCGGGCGGCGACGGCGGCGGTGGTCTTCCCCCCCATCCGCTGGCCACCGGCGGCGCGCTGTGTTGACGGAGACCTTGAAGAGACCAAACCAATCAGGACGGGGAGAGAGGAAGAGCCGCGGAGGATGAGCGGATTGGTCTATTAATAAAGACATTTACGACTCGCCAACGTGGGTATTATCAGGCCGTTGGATCATCGTCCCGTAGCACGTACCAGGGGCCGTAGCCCGTTGATCGGACGGCGGTCGAACCAGCACGGCATTTTATCCCAGTTTCGTCGGAGCAGCCCGCCAGTCACCCGAAGCACCGTCGACACGGCCACATACACGTTTTGCACCGTCGACACGTGAGACCCCCTCGTGCGGACGTGCGAAAGGCGGTGCGATGAGATTTGTATTAGCCTATTTGCGTGAAACATGGGGCTTATCCGTACAGCGGTCCTGTGATGGCGGTAGATATCAAACATGGGGCTTTGTTGGGGACAAGACCATAACGTGGAAGGATGGGCATGTTGGTAAGTGAAAATAAATGTTGGGTATAAAGGTAAATAGGCTAAAAATATTGGAGTAGACTGTATCCCTCCCCTCTGTCCGCCCACCTGACGGACCGACGGCAGACGAGTCCACGTGTCCGCTGACTCAGTCTGTTAAATTCAAATTCGAAAAGCCCGCAGATCCCGACCGTTGCCTTTTTGCCCTCCTCCAGCAGAGAGGGAGAAAGATAGCGAGAGAGAGCTTCTTCTCCGCTCGGCAAGTAGCTCGCCACGACTCCGATGGCCATTTGAAGGAGGAAGAAGCCGCTCAAAACAGGGCTGGCAACATCTGAGAAGGGCACCATGAGGCGCCATGGCTGGCAGCTCCCGCTTCATCCTCTACAGGTATTCTGTCCGTCCTCCTCCTTCAGTATGCCTCTGATTCCCCTCTTCTGGATCGACTTCTCCGTTTTTCTCTTCTTCGAGCATGCCATTGGTTCTTCTCGTAGATGGTGGGAATCTCGGTCTTTGCCTTCCTTGTGGCGGCATTCTACGCGTTCCTGGAGCCGTTCGTCGGAAACAGGGTTGCAGAAAATACTCTAATCGCGCTCTTCTCTTTCACGGTATGGCGCCCGTGACGCTTCTCCCCTCCCCCCGGCCCCCCTTGTGAGCACGGATTCACGCAGGGTCTTTCTCCCTCTCCCGCAGGCGTTCTCGGTGGCGGTGTTGTTCGTGAGGTGTACTGGGATCGATCCGTCTGACAGGACCGGGGTTAGGAGGAAGAGAGGAAAGAGGTCCAGGGGATCGCCGAAGTTGAATTTTAGGCTGATGGTGAGACAGATTATGGGGAAGTTGTCGAGGAGGATGGAGAAAAAGGCGCTCAGGCTCTTCATCAGACGGAACTACTTGGAGCCGGTGAACGGTGGCATCCAGATGGAGCCCCTTCTGCCTTTCCCTCTCATCGTCAGGGATGATGCAGTGGCCCCGGATCCAAGGAACGATGACATCTCATTCTGCTCACTCTGCGACTCCGAGGTCCTGCTCGATCCGCCGCCCTTGATTAGATATCTTGTTTGTTCTGAGGATCATCTCCTTCTTTAGGGACAATCCTGGTTCCTTGGATCGAAATTGTAGGCTTGAGCATCCTCGCTCGCGTCAAACAATGAATCTCTATTGATCTTGATCGCTGTCTGATCTCTCGATCTTCCTCCAGGTTAAGCTGCACAGCAAACACTGCAGGAGTTGCAACCGCTGCGTCGATGGATTTGATCACCATTGCAGGGTGAGGACCGGGAAACTTTCTGCCTCGGTCATCAGATGCGAACTGAATGATTCAATTACGCGTCAAACGTGTCTAACCTTCCTCGCCCATTGCTGGTGGATTCCTCATTTTTTCAGTGGCTGAACAACTGCGTTGGAAGGAAGAACTACACCTCCTTCGTCCTCCTCATGGTTCTGGTCCTCCTCATGGTCCGTCTTCTCTCTCTCTCTGTCTCCCTCTCCTCTCGCCATAAACCAGAACTCGAAAGTTTACTGATGCGCTGTGGAATCGAATGCCGCAGCTCCTGGTGGAAGGAGGGACAGCTGCCGCGGTCTTTGTGCGCTGCTTCGCAGACAGGAAAGGGATGGCTGAAGAGCTAAGGCATAAACTCCATGTCCGGCTCCCCAGGGGCGTCCTGGCTGCCATCGCAGTAATCCCCCATGCTCTGAGGATCTTTGTGACCTAATCCACTCGGGAATTCTCAACCGGAAACTTACCAAACTCGGATGAATCGCAGGCGTTCCTGGTTCTCGTGACGGCGTATGCGACGGCGGCGCTGGGGCAGTTGTTCTTCTTCCACGTTGTCCTCATCAGAAAGGTGCTGTTTTTTGGCCTGTATTCGATAAGAGTTCATGATAGCGACAGAAAATCAAAGTCAAAGTTCTTTAGCAGGAAGTCAATGAATCTGAAATGTCACTAATGCTGTGCGATTATCCATTGATGCTCGGGATTTTCCCGGGATTTGTTCCTAACGGTTACAGGGAATGAGAACGTACGACTACATACTGGCCATGAGGCAGCAAACTCAACTTGCGGACCCATTTGGCGATCTCGATTCCTCCTCTGACGACGACGATGACGACGAGAGCGTTGACCTCGACACGGCGGACAGGCCTTCTCTGGCGTCTCGATGCTTGCGCGGAGGACGCAAGCCCAAACAGGTCAGTCAGGCTCTCTTCCCGTACCCGTTTCCTCTGAATCCTGTCAACCATAACCCAGAGAGACGGGGCTGCCTGTTCCACAGGAGTCAACGATGACGACCATAAGAGTAGACGGAAGGCCCAACCCAGAGAGGACCTCCGATTTCAGCATTGACCCATGGAAGCTCATAAAAATGAGCAGGGACAAGGCGCTGGCCGCCGCCGAGAAAGCAAGAGAGAGAATGAAGAGAGAGAAGCCACTGGAGACTCCCCCGTCCCCGCCGAAGCCGCTGCCGTCGGAGATGAAGAAGGGCCCCTCGCTGAGCCTGGAGACAAGCAGAGGCCATACGGAGGTCGCCGCCGTCATCCCCAAGCCCTGCTGGTTTCCGGGTTCCGCCGGCGGTAGGTTCTCGAGCCCGAGGAGGAGGTTCTCGGGGTCCCCCTCCCCGAAGCAGCAGAGGTACCGGAGCACCTTCGACCTGAAGCTCTCGGAGATGTCCGGCGAGCTCGAGACGTACATCTCCCGACAGGTCGTCTGCTCCGTCCTCAGGCGGAGCGAGGAAGACGGCGCCGCCACTCCCCCGCCAGCGGCCTTTGACGATGACAATCCCTCTGCCCGTTTCTCCGCCTCGGGGAAACGGGGGTCTTTGCCTGATCTTCTTCACGGAATCTTTTAATGTACACATGGCCCCTTGTCCGCCACTTCCATTTATTTATCCATCTCAACAGGCAAATTCCTTCCGACAGTGTAACCGAACTGCAAAGCTCAACCTCAGAGACCTATCCAGATTGGCGGAGAGGGGGCGTTGACTAGGAAGGGGCTGTATAGTGGAGGGCCACTAGGAAAGCGTAGGCATCGTCATTGATGAAAATGAGGGTTTCCTGGCGGCCCTTCTTGACGATGGCCCTGTCCTTGATGACGGCGATGAGGTCTGCACCCTTGATGGCGGACAGTCGTTTGGCAACGACAATGGTCGTCGAATTGGCCGTTACCTGGTCCAAGGTGTGAAAATTAATTTTGATTTTAGTTTTAAGTAATTCTAGATTTTAAAAAATAATCATGCTTTTATTACTTTTTATGATTTAAATAAAATTAAATCACGAAATATAGGAAATTCAGATTTTCTTTGAATTATTTAGATGGCAGGAGATAATAAGAGAGAAGGAAATTTAAAGAAGAATATTAGACAGATAGAAAAGGGATTTTGAAGGGAATAAAAGAAAGAGAAGAGAGGATGAGAAAGGAAATAATCAAGAAAAATAATAGAGAGATAGACATGAGGTTTCAAAGGGAATAAGAGGGAGAGAGAGAGAGAGTAAATGAGCCAATAAGGGAGAGAGAATTTAAACAAAAATAAGAGAGAAAATTGATGGTCAGCATGTTTCACAATGACTATTTTCAAGCGTAATAGTCGGATTGACTACAATTTCTCGATGAATACATGAGAGTGAAGTCACATAGAAGGTGTGAAATATCTCCTAAAAATATCTGAATCTATTTCATATTGATTAATAGTGAATAAAAACTGATAATTATAGTAAAAAACTTCTTGTTGTAGTGGAAAATTGAGAAAATATCACATATATTCTATTCACATTTGTAGAAAATGGCAAAGAGGTTGAGGTTGATTTATTGATTGAAATAGATACAAAATATTTCAAAAATAATCTTAGAATAATCTCAAACTAGTTATGGAGGATTTAAGGTGGAAATAAAGCTCTTGTATAAAAGAAATCTCAAGTTCTATAAGTTCTTTTAGAAAACATCTAAAAATCATCATTTCTGACTAAAAATGAAATGAACTAAGGAAAATTGATGTAAACTCTACCCTTTCAATAGGTTTGCCTCTAGAGCAACTAGAGATGCTAGTGCAATGACTTTATATCATTTGGTCATGTCGCACTATGCTGAAAGTCATAGAAGTATTGTCTGGTGATGTTGAGTCACTTGCTAGAAGGATCCATTAGAAGAAGATGTTCGATGCCACTATCTCCACCGTTTAGGGAGGAAGAGAGGAGCTAGGCAATTGCTAAAGGCTTTGAGTGCACCAAGGGAAGAAAGAATGGGCTCATCAATTGTTAGAGCATCTGATTGTGCAAAGTAGAGAAAAATAGATTTTTTTTGTCAATGGCTCTTTTTGGGTTTTATGTTCCCTCACAATAATCGATAATGTCTATTTTATCAAATGATAATCAATTATTATGAATATATCTTAAAGGTAATTGTGATGTCACTTAAGTTCTTAGTCGTGTGGTGTTTTGTCTATCTAATCAAACCGTTATATGCTTTGGGTACATGGTGCTTTATGCGATGACATGTTTGTCAAAATCCACAAGATTCAAATCTTTGTCACTTCTACAAAAGAAGAATAAATTTTAGAAGATTTGACTGAAGTTTAGGAAAATTAAATTAAAAAAATTAGTGGTCCTAAATTAGAGATTAAGAAACTTCATAATAATTTGAAATATATATTTTTAGGAGAAGATCAATCATTGCATGTAATTATTGCTCAGATTTAGAAGAATATCAAGAGATACAATTGCTTGAGCTTTTAACAAAAAATAAAAAGGCAATTGGTTGGGAAATATCTGATTTAATAGGAATAAATTCAGATATATGCACACATCATATTTACTTAGAAGATGGAGCTAAACCTAGTAGACAACCTCAAAGAAGATTAAATCCAAACATAATGAAGGTTGTGAAGAATAATTAAAAATTATAAAATGGCTTGATGCCGATGTTATTTATCTAATTTCAAATAGTAAGTGAGTGAGTCCTATTTAAATAGTTCCTAAGAAATCTAGAATAACGGTCATAATAAGTGAAAAAGGAGAGAAATTTCAAACAAGATTAACTATTGGTTGGTAAGTTTGCATTGATTATAAAAGCTTAAATGCTGAAACTAGAAAAGATCATTTTCCTCTCCCATTTGTAGATGAAATTTTAGAAAAGTTGACAGGTCAAAAATATTTTTATTTCTCATATAGATATTTTAGATATAATGAAAATTTTCTTTCTATAGATGATCAAGAAAAGACCACACTTACATGTCCTTTTGGTGCATTTGCTTTTAAGAGGATGCCTTTTGGGTTTTGTAATACAACTATCACTTTTGAATGTTATATGATTTCCATTTTTTCAGAAATGATAGGAAATGGTATAAAAGTATTTATGGATGATTTTTTGTGTTTGAAAACTCCTTTGATGAATGTTTGAATAATTTATAAAAAGCTCTTAATAAATACATAGAAAAAAATTTAGACTTGAGTTGGGAAAAGAGTCACTTTATAATGAAAGAAGCAGTTTTGGGACATGTAGTAAGTAAGAGAGGATTAGAGGTAGTTAGAGATAAAATTGAAATTATTTCTAAACTTCAACCTCCTACTTCTATAAAAAAAATTCATTCTTTTTTAGGTCATGCTGGATTTTATGGAAGATTTATCAAGGATTTTTCAAAAATACTTAAACCACTAACCTCACTTTTAGCAAAAGATGCATCATTTATTTTTTATGATTCTTGTTTAGATCCTTTTAATTTAATTAGGAAATTGTTGACTAGAGCACCTATTTTACAATCTCTAAATTGGTCTTTACCATTTGAAATTATGTGTGATGCATCTAACCAAGCTATTAGTGCTTTTTTAGGGCAAATAATTGACATAAAACTTGTGATATAGCATATGCAAGTAAAACAATTTCAAATGGTCAAATGAATTATATAATCATAGAAAAATAATTATTGGCAGCAATCTTTGCATTGGAAAATTTTAGATCTTACATTCTATGTTCTAAAATTATTGTTTATTTTGATCATGTTGCACTTAAATTTCTTCATACAAAAAAACATGTTAAAACCATGACTCTTAAGATAGATTTTATTACTTACAGAATTTGACTTAGAAATTATGGATAAAAAAGGTTTTGGAAATGTTGTGGCTGATCATTTGTCAAGATTAAATGTTAGGGAGTCAAATATCATTCACTTGCAAGATTCCTTTCCTAATGAATAAATTTTAACAAAAACATCTATAGTATGCTTACATTGTGAATTTTTTAGCTTCAAATCAATTACTAGAATTTTGAAGAATATTTGAATGTGATTATTTATTTGCTAAAATTAAAATATATTTTTAGAATTAACCTAATTTATTTTATTTAGGATCATATCAAATTCTTAGACGATGTGTACCAGAGGATGAACAATCTAATATTTTGAAATATGTGTCATGCATCTAATTGTTATGGTCAATTTTATGAAAAGAAAACTACTTTGAAAATCTTACAATGTGAATTTTTTTGGCTTTCTTTATTTAAAGATGCTCATTATTTCTGCAAAACATGTCATGCATATTAATCATTTACTAACATGGGTAGGAAAGATGAAATGCCTTTATAGTCTTATATTATTTGTTGAAGTCTTTAAAGTTTGAGGAATTGATTTTATGAGTCCCTTTCCACTTTCTTTTGGATTTTAATTTATTTTACTTGCTATGGACTATTGATGTGATCCTAAGTCGTTATTAGAATCATCATTCATTTTAATAATTTATAGAACTAGATTAACTAAAAATAATATTAAATGGATATAGTGGTGAGCTAGGTCATTCCCTCAAGGAAAGCTTTTAGAAATCTTCTTATTCTCTAATTTAATAGATTATGAAGTTGATTTGAAGATTTAAATTGATATTCAAAATAATGAAGTAAAATGATAAATAAATATATATACGAATTTAAAAATTAAATAAATTATAAAAATAAATGAAATATGTTTTATAATGAGAAAAATGGAAAATAAACAAGTAAAAAAATATTAAAGCTAAGAAAAAAAATTATCTTGCAGATAAAATAAAAAAATAATGAAAACTCTATTAAAAATGAATCTTACAACCTTTAGAATGCATGTCTTGATGTCGACCTCTTGGTAGCACTTCTCAATCTTACATCTAGTTCAACAGAATGGATTTAAGGAGAGAAGGGTAGAGGAGAATGATCAAAAATCAATGGTGGATTCCTTATAATTCTATTTTCACATGAAAAAAAAGCATATTTTCCCTCAAGAGCAACTCAAGAATAACTTGAGAAAAGATTCCCTCTCTCCCTCTTCCATCCTTTTTATTCTCTAAATCCACAAATCAAGTATTCTCTTTTGATTTGTTATTTTTTTCAGATTTTTCTTGATTTTTTCAGATTTTTCTCACCATTGCACACAAGAATAATAGATATTGTATGTTCTACGAGACAGTAATACATATTTGTAAATATGCTCAGATGTGTGCATATTGCAATATATCTGATTTATCAAATGATAACTAATAGTTGTGCATGTGTCCTCACCACGTGGCAAGCTAAGAACTATGTGATTCGTGCGATGTCGATCCACGATGATTGATGGGTGACATGATTGCTTGTACATTGTCAGATGAGACAGCCACAATCTTTTCACTAGTGTACACTTTATTGAAGCATATGACATGACAGCTAGTGACATGGCTCATCGTCAAGCATCAAATCTATGTGCCATGGATCCACCAAATGGAGGATGACGTGGCTACCTAGTGGTTGTAAGATAGCTATCAATAGATCTATTCATCATCAATAGGTGCAATGAGGTAGGTGATGTGTCGCCTCCTAGTGTGTCAGATCGCTCCACTTTTACGAGCTTGCGATTTGAGCGGCAGCTGGTGTTCATGGACTAGGTGATGTGTCACTCTTTTATTTGTTAGATCTATGACACCATAAACACTTATTAGATGGACTAGATCTTGGGCCTACATAGGCCACTAATTAGTGAGCCCATTAAACTATTTTTTTGTTATTTAATTTTGAAAATTTTTATAAAAATTATAAAAATTTGTTTCAATATAAATAATTTTTTAAAAATTATAAAAATTGAGCACAATAGAATTTTATTTAAAAATAGACTAAATGAGAATTAAGCTTCAAAATATGAAATAAATTATCATCAATTTTTTTATTCATAAAATATCAATTTAAATAAATATTTAAGGAGGTTCATTTAAATGAAAAATAAATGATTAACATGATAACTTATGAAATACTTCTCAAATATGCATCATTCTCTCTGATTTAATAACAGATTAACATATAATTTTCAGAATTTATCAACTATGTATCCAAGTGGGTGGAGGCAATTCCTACTAGGAAAAATGATCATATAATTGTTATGAAATTTGTTTAGTGTCACATATTTTCTAGATTTTGTTGTCCCTAGGCCATTATTAGTGATGGAGGAACACATTTCATACACTATCAATTTAAAATTTTATTAAGGAAAAATATTGTGAATCATAGGATTACAACTCTTTACCATCCACAAACTAATAGACAAGCTGAGGTAGCTAATAGAGAAAAATAGAAAATCTTAAACAAAATAGTAAAGCCTAATAAGAAAGATTGGTCAACACAATTAGATGATGCTTTATGGGCTCATAGAACTGCTTTTAAAACACCTTTGAGAATGTCTCCATTTCATTTAGTCTATGGAAAACCATGTCATCTTCTTATAGAGATAAAGCATAGAGCATTATGGGCATTAAAACAAGTTAATATAAATTTGATTAGTGCTAAATACTAAAATCTACAAGGCTAGAACTAAAGAATTTCATGATAAATATATTCATAGAAAAAAATTTGAGTTAAATCAAAAGGTATGGCTTTATGACTCTAGAACTCAAATTATTTCTAGCAAAATTGAAGTCTAAATAGAAAGGCCCATATGTTAAGAAAGAGATCTACGATCATGAGGCAATTCTTATCCAAGATCCTAAAGATGATATAGAATTTAAGTGAATAGTCAGATATTGAAGATTTATTTAGAGAATGAAAAATTAAGAGCCAAAGAATACATTTCATTATTAGAATCAAAATGAAGACATCCATGCAAACATCTTTACTTGATTTTTAGATTTTAGTTGTTTTAGTTCATTTTCTTTCTTTGTTGTTTTTATTTTCTAATAAATGCACTAAAAAGTTACGGAAGCAAGGGGATGGATGTGGTTGATTGAAAATATAATAGATGACTAAATTAAGATTTTCAAGTGTTATCTCTCTAAGCCTACCTACTTGAATTTTTATTTTCAGATTGTCTCTTCTTGATATATTTCATTTTTGTAATTTCATGAAAATATTTATAATTTGAAAACTTGAATAATGATATATTATGATTAGACTTGTTTACATTATTAAAGACAATGTTGATTTTAGTTGGGGGCTGAAGAGATTTAAAATGAGTGAAGAAAATAAAAATAAAAAAATAAATTGAGAAGCTAGATATATTATTCTAGAAATTAAGAAGTTGTATTCATGAAAATTAGATAAATGTATCAAACATTAATAGATGATAGAAATCTCACATATCATGGATGGAACTTAAAATGAAGTTTAAATCTGATTATTTACCATTTTGATTCTTACATTGCAGCAAATAGTCGAATTATTGTAGATGAAGTATGTTGAAGGGAATTTGGTTAAAATAGATTAGAATATTTGATCTAAAGTGTTGAACTACCCATGAAGTACACAAAATGATCATGAAACTAAAGTTGTCATTTTTCACACTTGAAAATTTGTGTGCCAAGTATTCAAATATAAGGAAACTATGGGAGTAGTCACTTTGAAAAGAAATTATGTTTGTCAATAGGAGGAAAAAAACAAAACTTATGAATCTCAATCATTTCTATTTTTAAACAGAGTGAAGGCACACCAAAAAAAAAAAAGGGGCTTCCCAATTGTCCCATGGGGCTTTCACAAGTGCAACTAGGAAAAATAAGAAAAAAAGAAGAAGAAGAAGGGAAAAGCTACCTGTCTGCTATTTCTTAAATAAATGAAAAGATTGAGTATATTTTTTATCTAAATATTGACATTCATGATGGATCATAGAAGTGATTATCAAGTGAGATCCAAACTATGTGACATTTGGTATTACAACTTGATGGATGTGGGAATGTACAAAGGAAGGGAAGTGAAAAATTTTGTGGAATCTTTATGGGTGGTTTGAACATGAATGATTAATTTCCTATTTGATTCTTATCCCATGAACCTAAGATTTGCTGATTTTATAATAATCTGGTCTAGATTTTGTAATGAGGGATTTTGAATGTTATAAATAAGAAGAAGAGGAGGACCTAAATTTTAGAACTATGGAATGATATGTAAGATGCAAATTTCTTCTACCTCCAATTGTATGTTAACTTTAAATAGAAATTACAGATTTCTGGGGGAATGAAATAGAGCTCAAATGTTGACTTTATATTTATTGAAGTATTTAGATTTGCTGCTTATTGCTAAGGGAATAAAAAAACAATGAGGTAAGTTGGTGGTGTGATAACTCTCAATAGTTAGATGATAAGATCCTTAGTATTTCTGTGCTTTATGCTTTAATTTTGATTAACATGCTTGAAAAATACTTTAAATTAGAAATTTTAGATTTAAAATGATTTATATAATTTTAATGTTAATTCCTAAGAATTACACAAAGAAATTAATCATGTAATATGATGAAATATTTTCTCACATGTTTTTATTTTCTTTTATTATCTTTGAGAATATATGTACGATTATTCTGAATTTATGGAAACATCAAGGAAATTTCAGAAAAACCATTAAATTAAAAAACAATGAAAATCCTGAAAAATCAGCAAAAATCATGCCAAATGATCAATTGATTCTCCAAAGAGAAATCACCAAGTAAATTGATAAATATCACTTCAAAATCATGTTTTATCTAAATGCATGCCATTTTTATAGTTTATAATTTTTTAAAACTGACAAAAAATCAAATCTTTTCAAAGTTTTCATGCTAATGGCAGACGCAATAATTGTGGCAAGAAATATGACAAATGATCATAAAAATTTGGTGAAATATAAATATAGAAAGATTGAAAATGTGTTTCCAAAGAAGAAGAAGGTTTCCTCGATTATTCTACACCCTCTCGGATCAAAACCCCTCTTGTCCAACTACTATAGACACTAGATTTTACCTAATCCATCCATTTAATATAAATGATGGGTTTCGTCTAAATTTCCCCCTCATTCAGTTGCTACAGAGGCTGAATTTTTTCCAAGCATCCTCAACATTCTTCACCCCATACAAACGGTAAAGAGTTTCTTCCAAGGACCCTTCTCTAGATGTCCCAACATGTTCAGAGTTGAATCACCTTTGTTGCTTGATTCCAGTAAGTGACAATTGATGAGATTGTTGACCATCGATTGAAAAAGGTGTAGGAAACAAATCTATGCAACCTGCCTACACTAATCAATCATATTTGGGTGGAAATCCGATTGATGACTGTGTCGCCCAATTCTTTCATAAACTCTAATTTTTGTTCATTTTTAATATTTGTAGATTCCAATGAAAAATCTTTTATCCTTTATCATGTTACGAACAAAAGCCCTTTGTTATTATTTCCTTATTTTCATAATTTGAGCTTTGATTTGATCCATTTACAAGTTGATGTATTTCCATTGACTGTGAATTTGGGGTTGTTCTTCGTGGTCGATGTCAATTGATGTCAATAATACTCAAATTCACACTTTTAGTTTATTTCACTTAAATTTTGCCAGAAAATAATTCCAAAAAAAATCTATCAACTAAAAATCTTAAATAGTTAATAATATCTCATCTTCTTTGTGATCAACTTGGAAAATCCACTAGAAAAATATTTCTTTCTTAAAAATTACCTTATTTTCTATATTTATAAATTTTAAATTTACTAAATTTTTTTAGTAATGATAGAAAATAGTTAGACAATGAGGATTAATTCTTTTTGTTAGATATCAATGGTATTTATAAATAAACTAAGTGAAAACTATTCATAGATTTCCTCGGATCTCCAATGACTATATTCACATAAAATATGATTAAGTTCAAAGTTTACGTGAATCTAATATGATGTCCTTTAAGTATTTTGAATATCCTCTAAGAAAATTAATATGTAAATCCTTTACGACTTAACATTCATATCCAACAGTAGTCAATTCACATTGACCTAATAGAAATCTAATAACTCTATTGTGAACCTAATAAGACATGTCTTGTGGAAGTAACAATTTCTCATATAAATCAAATCCGAATTCAGCCAAACAAGATATGAGATGTAGGTGTACATCATAAACTTTAATCTCAATATTTTAAAGCATAACTTCTCTATCGAGATTGATCTATACAATTTTCAACATATATTTAAAATATATTCAGAAAATCATTTTTAATGAATTCGATACTTAATTGATAATTCAATTGAATCAATATTTAAATCATTAGAAAGTTGTAAAGTATAATGATGGGTTTGTAGATACATGAATGAGATTTTATACCCATATTTTACTTTACCTAGACTCATTGATTTACTTGGTGAAATCATTACTCCTTTGACTATCATGATTTATATAGATAATAATATTTTTGCATAGTAGCATGTAATATAATTTCTTAGCTTATCAATTGCATGCTTAGTATTATGAGACACCAAGCTATACCATGTGTCCTAGAAAGTAATGGGGTTATGCTACTCACATATAGAACTTGGCTATCAATAGTTACCATATATATATAATCCCTCATCCACATGACACTTCTAGAATGACTTAGGGTATGGTGAACTATCAAACCTTAATCAGTCATCTTAGTTGGAATTAGTGTGATCAGAAATCATCAAAAAACTATTTTTCTGAGATTTCCCTTTATCTTCGTTAATGACTTGAGTGCACCATTTCTAAAGTATGTCTCCTCTTAGTATTGAGGGTGGACAATCCCATCTTGACCACATAGTCATCTTCGTGGGTATCTTATCATATTTGAGCCTTGATGGTTTGAAGTCCCATGATCAGAGGCTCATAGGTCAAAGTCAAAACACAATCATCCATCCACAAGATGTCTTTGGTGTCTCACGTCTAAGGATCATTTATATAACTACGACATTAATCAACTTGGTTGATAGTTAAATACAATATCACCTAAAGATTTATATGAATCAGTTTAGTGAACTCTTTCTCCAAAGAGCACCTAATGCCCTTCCTTAGTATATCCACACAAATGATCACAAGATCAACTATTCTCATCATATGAGTAGGAGCAAACATTACTAATATATTTAAATATCCAATGCCCTTCTTTGATATCTTATGAATAAGAACATTTAAGATGTCTTATATAGATTAGTAATCACTATAGTGTGATCTGATGAACCAAAAATTGTCGTTAGGATTAATGGTTAATCAAATAACATTTGTATATTGGACTTTAATTCAAAGGAAATGAATATAGAGTGTCAAAGGAAATGAAAGTTGAGAAATCAAACATCGAATTGTAATAAAATATAAGTGGATATTTAATAAATGCTTAAGAAGACTTCAAGAGATATATTTGTGATTATTCTATAAAATAAATTGAAGCATAAAAAGAAAGACATAAACAGAACTTAAATGCTGAAATGTAAATTGCTTGAAAGTAAATCTCCTTTATGGCCAATTGATTCTCACCACCTTGTGTCACTTCAAGATGAGAAGAACTTGGTGGCTGAAAGGGGGTGAAAAGAAGTAAAGAGAGAGGAGATAAGAGCTTCCAATCCTTGAGATTTTCAACCCCTTGTCACTAATGGGGAAGAGGACTCAAGGAGGGAAGTGAGAGAGAGAGCGAGAGAGAGAGGGAGGGAGAGAGAGAGGGAGCACGCATGAGAGAAAGAGAGAGATAGCGAGAGAGAGGGAGAGAGAGGGAGAGAGAGAAAGAGAGAGAGAGAGGTGGAGAGAGGGCGAGAGAGAGAGAGAGCGTGACGAGAGAGAGAGTCAATGGAGAGAGAGGGAGATTGCAACGAGAGAGAGATTCGATGGAGAGAGAAGGAGAGCATGACGAGAGAGAAGACGATGGAGAGAGGGAGAGCGTGACAAGAGGGAGAGATGACAGAGAGAGAGGGAGACCACGACGAGAGAGAGATTCGACGGAGAGAGAGGGAGAGCACGACGGGAGAGAAGACGATGGAGAGAGGGAGAGTGTGACGAGAGGGAGAGACGACAAAGAGAGGGAGAGTGCAACGAGAAAGAGAGATGATGGTGAGAGGGAGAGAACGACGAGAGGGAGAGAAGATGATGGAGAGAGGGAGAGTGCGATGAGAGAGAGAGAGATGATAGCGAGAGGGAGAGAATGGTGAGAGGGAGAGAAGACAACGGAGAGAGAGAGAGCACAACGAGGGAGAGAAGACGATGGAGAGAGGGAGAGAATGGTGAGAGGGAGAGAAGACAATGTAGAGAGGGAGAGTGCGACGAGAGGGAGAGCATGATGGGAGAGAGATTTGACGGAGAGAGAGGGGGATGAATTGCACTAAAAGACGATGATCTCTCATTCATGGGAATGGGGTTTATTTATAGACCAATTTGAGTGCCAAAATGGGAAGGGAGAAGGCACCAAATTAATTAGAAGAGAGAGAAGGTATGGGAGAGAGAGAGAGAGTCAGTTAAAGAATGTGGAGGCCTCTCATTGGTTCTCCCCCTTCCTTGAAATCGTGGAGCCTTCCCATTGGCCAAGGGGAGGCGCCAAGTCTGTTGCACATGGAAGAGGGCTCCCTATTGGTGCTCTCCCATTACCCAAGAAGGGGAGGGCACCAAATCAGTTAGGGAGCACATGGGCCCCATTTCTCTTGGTTCCCTACTAGTCCATGTGGCAGCCATGTGTTGGCCCATGGGTCTTCTTCCTATCTTGGGCTTTCTTCTTGGGCAAGCTCATTAACTCTTAATGGGCTTTGTAGTGGTTGTGATAAAAACTCTCAAGGTATTTTTCCTTGGATGTGTGTTAGTCATAAAATTATGATCTTTTATCTTTGTTTAAGTGACTTATGTTTTTTCTATGCCAAGGATGAAATTAAGTAGTTTTTATGTTTATTTTGTAAGTCGATAATACATTAATATCCTATTATGGTAGTACTTAATATGTGATTATGATGCATTATCATGATCTCATCATAATTACTTATCATTTGACATATCTTTGGACTTTATTAATAAACATCACATATGTATATTAATGAATATAATATTTATAATAAAATAAATGAGATGTGCATAATGTGATTGGCTTGTAGGCCACTTATTACTAACAATTAGAAGATGAACTAATTTTAAATTTTATGAAGTTTGATTTCTTTTTCTATTTCATTTTATTTTTTATTTTTATTTTTAACTTCAATAATCTTTTGAACCATTACATTTCAAAGATTCTATATTCTAATTATGTATGTTATATTATTGAAAATAATGACTATTATATTTTTGGGGGTAAGGATGATAAAAAATAGGACATACACTTACAATGATCATTATTTGAACGTGTAATTTTTTTAATTCAATAAAATCTTGAAATTTGTGATCATACAACATCCTAACTATGTTTTTAAACGTCATATTTTATGTATGAGAACCAAATCAGTAAGAATATGTGATCTAGGATGATCACTTTGAGGTTAGGAGAATGATCCAATAACAACAAATGTTGAAATATTGCTTGGGTACAAAATAGATAACATAGATTTTATTTTACAAATTTATATTTCTTGATCTTGATAGATTGCATTTGCTGAGATGTGAGGATTTAATTGAACATTTGTGTTTGGTAAATATTTTTACATCCCAATTTATAAGGATTGTGATAGAAATCACTCATCATAGAAAATTCAAAAAAAAAGATAGAGTGAAAGCAGCAGAAAGCAAGTAGGGTGTGAAATATTACTTTTTTTAAAAATGTCTATGGGAAAATTACTTGCCCATTTTTATTTTAGGAAAAATAAATGTAATTAAAGTTTCAAAGCATGAGACCTATAGAAAAGATAAATGTAAAATCAACATTATTCTCATTTGAAATATTATAATTTGAACATCTAGTAAATTAAATCTACAAGTGACGGAATGAAAATTTTTTGTGTAGAAGTCTAGATTGTTATCCTAATGTGTTTAAATATTAAAATTACTTATGATTGTTTTCTTTAATTAAATTTGAGAATCTGATGTATCTAGAAGTTCACTATTTTAAAACTTTATTTCTCTGCACTTAAATATGATTTTTTTGAAACATGTTAGTTTTTAATTAATTTATCTCTATTGCTAAGGGACTAGTAATATTCAAGTTTGGGGTGTGATAATATTTTATTTTTATATGTAAAGTGAGATAAAAACTTTGTAATATTGAATTAATTTTTTTAAAATAAGATAAAATTTATCAAATATATATTTATTAAAGCTTTAATATATTTTGGTGGAATTTAGTTATTTTTAATAAATTATTTTAAGTTAAAATTTAGTGATAATTATTTTCATAAATAATAAATAAATATTTATTTATTTATTATAGCAGGTCATCAACTACATGTGACAATGTGGACCAGTCCACCAAGTCATGATGCAAGATATCATTGGGTCACTACTTTGTGGTCCAAGACAACATTGATTGAGGTCTAAGCCATTAGGTGCATTTATGGGTTGAGCCATAAAAGATATATCTAGCATGGCCAATTGGAGCTCAGTCATCACTCTTGGTCAACCCTAGGAGCTGATGATCAAATCTCAATGATCCCTTTGGAACTTGATGACATGATTTTTTCATGGAAATGAAAAAGATTGAACTAAACATTTCCCATGTGTTTTTCACCATTCAAGACATGGGAAATCAAATCCCACAATGCATTGAATTTTTTGGATTTTTTTAAAGTATCAAACCATCTAGGAACCTTAATCTAATAATGCACAAAGTGCCATATCATCTTATTTTTTCATGAAATGTCAGAAGTTGGAATGTCATGTAGTGAAAAAGTAGTGTGATCTGACTAAGGAGGAAGTCCCATGCCACCCAGCCGTCATCATGCACAGTAGCAAGTGTGAATCTCAAGAAGCACACTACATTTATTTTGGATAAAGAAGGAATTCTGGCAGCTTGACCTGACGACACATGAAGTGTCTTGTAGTCCAAAGACTTTTTGTAGATTTTTGGACAGATCAAATGGTTCTCAATTCGTTGTGTGAGAGAGATATACATGTAATAATCATTTATTATCTAGTAAAATAGATATTATCTATTATCGCCAAACACAAGTTACATATGCAATAATTGATTATCATCTAGTAAAACATATATATTATTGATTATTGCCATGTGTAAAAATGGAAACTTGATGATATTCTCCCCCATTTACATGAAAAATGATTTATGAAGAAAAATAGGAGGAAAAAAATTCAGCAATAAGGAAGAGATATGGTGCTTACTGAAGGCCTCATTTTTCAGATATAAAGGAATAAAATGAGAAGAGGAGAGAGAAAATGAGTAGGCCTTGGTTGAGAGAAAAGGAGGGTGCCAAGATGAAGGAAGAGTATTGAAACATGGAGTGAAAAAAAATTTCTTGTTACCTACATTTCTTTTGTGTTTTGAATGATCATTTCTATCAAATACGACGTCCGCACACACTTCTTTTTAGCTGAAGAAAGTTAGATCCAACGAATGAAGTTCAGCCATAGTGCTTAAAACTTTTTGAAGCAGATTAAAGGTAGAATGGAAGTGGGGCTGCAGGCACAAAAAGTTTTACCATCTTTTTTGTTATTTGGGTGTTAAAAGTTGATAGGGAAAATATTAATTTCTGATTTTTATTCAATTAAGATATTATTCTTCTTGTTCTTGTGTTGAAATTTTTGAAAATTCAATTTTAAACTTTCTAAATTTTATTTTCCCTACTTTTGGAGACAAACAAGAAAGGGAGAAACTTTTGATTTAATTTTTTACAGTTTATTATAAATTTAATTTTTTTAATTACGAATGTCTATGTTTTCCTACTTGAAAACTTTTCAAGTTATGCTTTATGTTTTTAATTTATTTTTGATCATGGATTCAAGATAGTTTTGCTTTTCATTTATTTACATTTTTCGTCATCATTTCATTTAAAGCATTTCCAAAATTTCAAAAATCATTAAAAATCGTCATTCTCATCTTTTTCCATGTTATTTTCTCATCTATTTTCATCTAATTCGTTAGAAAATCATCTCCATCTCAAAATATTCTATTTAGTCTGAAAATATTAAGAAAATCAAAATCATGTAATCAAATCATAATGAAGATTGATAAATATGAAAAAAATATTTTATTATTTATCATCTCATATTCTTCTTATTTATTTAATTTAAATAAAAAAAATTTATAAAATAATAAATCATCAATATTAAATATTTTCATCCCTAATAATCAACTTGAACTCATCATGATGGAATAAAATATTTAAGTGTTCAATTTTAGAAATTATAAATTTTATATGTAATAAACTTAACGACTATTGCATCAACATCACCCACCCAATGATTTTGGTATCATATTCCACTTGGCTCTAGTATAAAAATGATGGGGAATAAAGTAGTGAAAAGGATCAGCAGCTTACAAAAGGCACTAATCATTGGGTACTTGACTTTGATATGAAGATTAGATGTTATCACTAGTTTAGATCCTCTTGTAAAGAAAGGTGACTATCCTATGATCACTCTACGAAAATCATAACAAGAATATGTTAATTGAGTAGAGAAATATGAGGTGTGAAACATTAGATTACTAGCTATGGAGAGAAGTCACTCGAGTGACTCTGGTGGCAAATGTTGATTGTTCACCTTTGACTAAACTAATGATTGTTGGCCAAGATATGGACCATTGACAAGGTGGTGATTGTTGACACTTGACCAGGTCTTAACTCAAGCTAGGCGAGGTGACTGGCAGACCAAACAATCCGAAAGCCTGAATCAGTGTCGTAGAACAATGCAGACCTGACAGCCCACAACGACTCGAACAAGTGGAAGGCTGGTTTGGACCAAGGGTACTTGTAATGGCTTGGACCAGGCTAGAGGAGGGTGACCTGGTCAAAATGACCCAAACCAGTTTGGCCAGTAGCTTGGGAGCTATGAACCAGGGGCGTTTAAACCCTAATTGGGAAGGAGGCTGCCAAAACAGTTTATGTAGAGGGGAAGGGACGGAAGGGCAACAATGGTGGCAGAATAGGCAAGAAGGAATGGTGGTGGCGGGGGGAATAAAATGGTGGACAGTGAAATGTTGGCAGCAGCAATGAGGCGGTCAATGATGGTGGTGGTGATGAAGGTGATGAGTTGTGAGGTGGAACGGTGAGGACAGATGATGAGGGTGAAGGGGTTAGATGAAGGACTTGGGGGCTAAGGTGACAATGACGACTAACGACAATGGTGATGGCGAAGACAGCATAGGTGGCGCAAGTAGTGGTGAAGGCAGTGGTGAATGTCAACGCTATCGTGGGTGGTGACAACGATCAAATGAAGAGGCAGTGGCGACAAAAGGCAGGGCTCCTAACTGGTAGCAACAGGGTACTGTTGACCATTATCATCGAGGCGACGGGATCCTCTCGACAAATTCTATTGGGGTGACAGGGTCCTCTCGACCAATCCTATTGCGACAACGGGGTCTTGCCATCGTCTCAATGGAGGAGCGACGAACACTATGTTTTCTGAAAGACCAGAACCTGCCTCTCAAGGGTGAGGTCCAAGCCTAGTCAGTCTGCCAAGCCAATACCGCTAGAGTTGGCTCCTGTGTCAGTTACTCTACCAAAAAACTACCAAGTAGTGTCAAGATTGTTTGGTTAGATGATTTTTTCATGTCCTCATAAACGGAGAAGAAGCAGCCAACTTGAGATTGTACCAAACTCAAGAACTAAACAAGTCAAATGTGTGGAGAGCCCATTAAATGTCCGGAGGAGAGAGAGAGATAAGAGTGTACTGGTCAGACGCCCACTGATCCACATAACCTATGAAAGTGTTGAGGTGGATGGTTGCTTGTAGGATTCAATGGAGAAGTAGACAAGTGGAAGGAGAATGCAGTGAGAAATCCTCCAAAACGGAGGTGAGAAAACGTACAAGCGTTAGATATTTTGGTGAAAACACCCCTCATAGATTATATCTTCGAGTATACAATCATGAAGCCTTCACTAGAGAACAAAAAGGAGGGGCCGTTGACCTTCAAAAGCACGAGCGGTGGTGGGGACAAGAAACCTAAGTTAACTTTTTGGTCTCGCCTCCAAAGAACGCTGCCCCGCTGAGTGCCTCAAGTGGGTTAAACAAACACAACGAATTTATTCTGGACCCACCACCCGCTTTATGGGCTGTTATGAGCTGGTGTGATTTAATTGTTGTCTTAACCAAGTCAGCAACTTTCGAAAGGTCTCGCCACCGTCATTAATGGGCTGAAGGGATGTTCCCAGAGGGTCGTCCTGACATCGTCGCCCCTAGATCGCTTTGAAAACTTGGATGGGGGTATAAGAGTAAGTGTTGAAAATCTAAAGGGCCTAGGGTACCAAAAATATTATAAACAAAATAAATCACACCATCAGTGAAAGTAACCTCAACCGATCTCTTGGGGGGTAGTCAGGGGACAGTTATGCAGTCAATCTCTGGGAACGTGTACAACAACGGGAGGGATATGTGCTAAAACAGGCCTCACCGCCGTGGCAACCAGACGCCACCATCGACGACGACGACGAGCTCCGGGGCAACAGGCAACCAGGTGGGTCTTCCTTGGGGCTTTCTCGCCGATGATGGGGGGAGGAGCTGACGACGCGGAGTTGGGGAAGGTGAACGGAGAAGGATGGATCACCGGGAATAGAGTAGAGCCCAACGCCGCCGGAGGCGGCCCGAGATCGGACCAGCGGAAGGAGAATGAGGGCACGAAGGTCGTACCCTTCAGCAAGCTCTTCTCCTTCGCCGACTGCACGGACATTTTCCTCATGGTTCTGGGGACCATTGGGGCTCTGGCAAACGGGCTCTCCATGCCGCTCCTGAGCCTCCTGTGGGGACGCCTGATGGACTCCTTTGGGGAGGCTGCAGACATCCATGACGTCGTCCGTAGGGTTTCCAAGGTGTGCAAGGAAACCGTTACCCCGGCTGATGATCCTCTCTTTCTCAGCCCCTTATCATTCAATATGTCCGCAGGTTTCTCTCCAACTTGTTTACCTGGGTATCAGCGCCGGCGTCGGGTCATTTCTTCGTAAGCTCCTTCCCTAATTCTTCTCCAACCGTCCGGCAGCAGAGGTGGTGACGCTATTACTTTCTTCTTCATTCTTATTCGGGGTCTGTCCGTGGCAGAGGTGACCTGCTGGATGGTCACCGGAGAGAGGCAGGCGGCAAGAATCAGGAATATGTACTTGAAGAGCATCCTGAGGCAGGAGATAGGCTTCTTCGACATGGAGACGAACACGGGGGAAGTCGTGGGAAGGATGTCTGGAGACACCGTCATTATCCAAGACGCCATGGGCGAGAAGGTGGAGTTATGATCCATTATAAATCATCTCCTTCTTCTTTTCTTCTTCTTTTCTCCTTCTTTTCTTCTTCTTCATCTTCTTCTTCCTGATTCTTGTTCGTCTTCTCTGTTCTGAAGGATTCCTGCTGTCCATCCTTCTTATTTTCAGATGAGCAAGTTCATGGAGCACTTGTCAACTTTTGTCGGGGGATTCGTGATAGCGTTCGCCCAGGGATGGCTCCTCACACTTGTCATGCTGTCCACCATCCCCCTCCTCGTGGTGGCCGGCGCCGCCATAGCCACGTTCATCGTGAGGATGGCCTCTCGCGGACAGACAGCATACGCGGAGGCGTCGGTAATCGTCGAGGAGACTATCGGCGCCATAAGAACGGTGAGTGGTGCCACTACCGCCTATGGCGGCACCGTGAGAACAGTGTAGATAAATGGCTCTTCTTCCTCCTTCCTCTCACTGGGTATGGCTTGCGCACAGGTGGTCTCCTTCACCGGCGAGAATCTGGCACTGGAGAAGTATAGTAAGTCGCTAAAGACCTCCTACAACGCGAGCTGCCAGGAGGGCCTCGGCGTCGGCGCCGGCGTTGGTGCCGTCTTCGGCGTCATTTTTTTGGGCTACGCCCTGGGAATATGGTACGGGGGAAAGCTGATACTGGACAAGGGATATTCCGGCGGGGACGTACTCAGCATCATCCTCTCTGTCTTGATCGCCTCCGTGTGAGTGTCTCCTTCCCCCTCTCCCCCACCCCCTCCCCGCCGCCGCCGCCGCCCGGTTTACTCCCTTCCTGTGTATGCCCGCCTGCTCATAACCGGCCCGAAATGCAGCTCTCTGGGGCAGGCGTCGCCGTGCATTAGCGCGTTCGCGGCGGGGAAGGCAGCGGGGTTCAAGATATTCAAGACGATCGAGAGGAAGCCGGAGATCGACGCGTACGACTGTGGTGGAAGGATGCTGGAGGACCTCCGGGGGAACATCGAGCTGAGGGACGTGCACTTCAGCTACCCCGCGCGGCCAGAGGAGCCCATCTTCACCGGCTTCTCCCTCGCCATTCCGAACGGGACGACCGCCGCCCTGGTCGGACAGAGCGGCAGCGGGAAGTCGACGGTGGTCAGTCTTATCGAGCGGTTCTACGACCCACAGGCCGGCGCCGTGCTCATCGACGGCGTCGACCTCCGGGACTTCCAGCTGCGGTGGATCCGGGGGAAGATCGGCCTGGTAGGCCAGGAGCCCGTGCTCTTCGCGGCCAGCATCCGGGACAACATCGCCTACGGAAAGGACGGCGCCACCGTCGAGGAGATACGCGCCGCCGCGGAGCTCGCCAACGCGGCCAAGTTCATCGACAGGATGCCCCAGGTCCTTCCCCCTTCCTCCGATCCTCAACCTTAGTGGGCGCCGGAACTGAAGCCCTTCTTCTTCTTCTTCTTCTTCTTCTTCTTCTTCTACAGGGGCTGGAGACGATGGTGGGGGAGCATGGAACGCAGCTCTCCGGCGGGCAGAAGCAGCGGGTGGCCATCGCCAGGGCGATCCTTAAGAACCCGCGCATCCTCCTCCTCGATGAGGCGACGAGCGCGCTCGATGCAGAGTCGGAGAACATCGTGCAGGAGGCATTGGACCGGGTCATGAGAGACCGCACCACCGTCATCGTTGCCCACCGCCTCCGCACTGTCAGGAACGCCGACAACATCGCAGTCGTCCAGCGGGGGCGCATCATCGAGCAAGGCACGACGTCGTCTCCTCCGATAACAGCAAGAACCAGGTTTCACCCTCGATCGCGCCGGAGTCTGACGGTGGGCGCCGCCTCTGCGCAGGGTTGCACGAGGAGCTGCTCAAGGACTCGGAAGGGGCGTACTCCCAGCTCATCCGCCGGCAGGAGGCGACGAAGCAGGAGTCGTACGCCGATTTGAGGAGCACGTCGTCGACGATGATCTGCCGGCAGTCGAGCCAGATCCGACGGTCCATCAGCCGGGGATCCTCGATGGGAAACAGCAGTCGCCACTCCTCGGTGCACTTCATCGTGCCAGTGGGGGTCAGCATCCATGACGGTGAAGCAGGTTCCGGGGAGGAGGAGGCTCCGGCGGGGCTCCACGGCGAGTCGTCGTCCATCACTCCCGAGCCGCCGTCCGTCTTCCGCCTCGCCGCCATGAACAAGTCGGAGATCCCGGTGCTTCTGCTGGGGGCGGTCTCCGCAGCGGTGGCCGGCGTCACCATGCCGGTCTTCGGGCTGTTTCTGTCCAAGACCATCGGGACGTTCTACGAGCCGGCGGACGAGGTTAAGAAGGGCACGAGGTTCTTGGCTCTGAGGCTCACCATCCTTGGGCTGGTATCCCTCGTCGCCTACCCGGCGAGGACCTACTTCTTCGCGGTGGCGGGCGCCCGGCTAATCAAGAAGATAAGGATGAAGACCTTCGAGAAGGTGGTCAACATGGAGGTGGCCTGGTTCGACGAGCCGGCGAACTCGAGCGGAGCGATCGGCGCGAGGCTCTCGGCGGACGCCGCAGCGGTCCGGTGCCTCGTCGGCGACGCGCTCGCCCTGATGGTCCAGAACCTGGCGACCTTGGTTGCCGGCCTGATCATCGCCTTCATGGCCAACTGGCAGCTCTCCCTCATCGTTCTCGGCTTTCTGCCGCTGTTTGGCCTCAATGGCTGGGTTCAGATGAAGATCATCCAGGGCTGTAGGGCTCACCCAAGGGTACTTCTTCTTCTTATTCTTCTTCTCCTCCTCCTCCTCCTCCTCCTCCTCCTCCTCCTCCTCCTCCTCCTTCTTCCTCTCCTTCTTCTTCTTCTTTCTTCACCATCTTTTTTCTTCACCAGATGATGTTCGACGAGGCGAGCCAGGTGGCGAACGATGCCGTGAGAAGCTTACGGACCGTCGCTTCGTTCTCTGCGGAGGAGAAGGTTATGGATCTCTACAAGAAGAAGTGCGAGGGTCCACTGAAGACAGGGATCCGGCAGGGCCTGATCAGCGGCATCGGCTTTGGGCTCTCCTTCTTCCTCGTCTTCTGCGCCTACGCCACCATCTTCTACGCCGGCGCCAAGTTCGTCGGGGACGGTAGGACCACCTTCCCGGACGTCTTCCAGGTGACAACTGATCCCCCGCGGCACCGCCGCCGAGCTCCAGGACCCCTTCTGTCGTTGATCTGACAGGCTCTTTTCTTTCGTCCGCCCGATGCGGCAGGTGTTCCTTGCCCTGGTCTTGGCGGGGATCGGGCTCGCGCACTCGACCTCCCTGGCTCCCGACTCGAGCAAGGCGAGGTCGGCCACCGTCTCTGTGTTTGCCATCCTCGACCGTAAGTCCAAGATCGACCCCAGCAATCTTTCCGGGAAGACCCCGGAGATTAATGGACATCTCAAGTTCCGGCATGTCAGCTTCCGGTACCCCATGAGGCCCGAGGTTCAGATATTCCAAGACCTCTGCCTAACCATCCACGCCGGCAAGGTACGCCCACCGCCATTATTAATCTTGCTAACCTCATGAAGAGGCGGTGACTTGGTCATCCCTTATTTAGTAAGGCCCATGTGGACCATGTCCTTCTTTATTGGGCTTTTCACCTGTGACTTTATGCCTAGAAAATAGTCCAGCTGCTTTCTGTAACCTGTATTTAAAGAGAGCTCAAGGAGAGAGAAAGAGTGAAAACCTATCCTCCTCTTCGCCGGCTGTAATAAGAGTTTCAACACAATCTCTTCTCTCTCCCACACTGTGGCTATTATTACTGTTTCATTAACTCTATCTATGTTATACTCTGTTCCTCATACATTACATATTTCTCTTTTTCCCTATTAGTTTGTTGGTCATGAGGTGTGTTTATCGCCTTTAGACTATAGTATCACAGTCATACATTATTATAGCTCATTCTACATTCTCGTTATCATTTATTACTTAGAAGACCTACTCCACTTGTGCACTCTATTTTCCTTATGCCTATTAAGATCCTATTTTAAACTACATTTTCCTAACATCCTTGATAACATATGTAGGCACTGAAGAGAAGAGTGCCAAGCCATTAGAAAAACAAAGGTCCTATTTCCATCAAGTAGAACGAGGAGAAGAGAGGAGAGAGAGAGAGAGCAGGGTCTTAATTCGCCGTTTTCGACTAGAGATTAGCTATAAGGTAGTTATAGGAGTAGTTAGAAGGGGTAGTTATTATGTTAATGGGCCACATAATAACTAACAGAGAGCTCTCTCTGCGATTCGACTGCTATATCTGAGGTGGTGGTTCTCTTCTCTTTGGCCTCCGCAGACGGTGGCGCTGGTGGGGGAGAGTGGGTGCGGGAAGTCGACGGTGATCGCGCTGCTTCAGAGGTTCTACGACCCCGACTCCGGCCAGATCCTGCTGGACGGGGAGGACATTCGGAGCTTCCAGCTGCGGTGGCTGCGGCGGCAGATGGGCCTGGTCGGCCAGGAGCCCGTCCTCTTCAATGACTCCATCCGCGCCAATATCGCCTACGGCAAGGACGGCAGCGCCTCCGAAGCCGAGATCGTCGCTGCCGCCGAGGCAGCCAACGCCCACAAGTTCATCAGCGGCCTCCAGCAGGTGGGTCCTCTGTCCCATCCTCCTCCTTTCTCATCAGCCGCCTCACGAGGCGGCGCCGCCTACTTCCTTCATTCATCTTCTTCTCTGAACGATCGCTTGCAGGGGTACGAGACGGTGGTCGGCGAGAGGGGAATCCAGTTATCGGGAGGGCAGAAGCAGAGGGTAGCCATCGCCCGGGCCATCGTGAAGGACCCCAGGATCCTGCTACTGGACGAGGCCACCAGCGCGCTCGACGCCGAGTCGGAGCGAGTCGTCCAGGACGCTCTGGACAGGGTGATGGTCAACCGGACGACCGTCATCGTCGCCCACCGGCTGTCCACCATCAAGGGCGCCGACCTCATCGCCGTCGTCAAGAACGGCGCCATCGTCGAGAAGGGCCGCCACGAGACCCTCATCAACATCAAGGACGGCGCCTACGCTTCCCTGGCGGCGCTCCACTCTAGAGTCTCCTAAACTCAATGGCCCCTCTCCACTTTACTCAGTTTTCCAGTGAGATTGTGGTTCCTCATTATTATGCTGTGGCTGTTGCTCAACATTCTTATAATTTTTTTTGCAGTGACTTGATTGGATCGTAGCACCACTTCTTTCGCATTCCCTTCAAGAAGTCTTTTCATCTAACAGTAATTAAGAAAGAACAAAGTATATAAGTTTAGGAAATAGCGGCAAGAGATATGAGAAGAACTAGAGAGAAAAGAAGACAAACGAGAACACCAGAAGGCTTCTTTTGATAACAACCAATTCAAAATGGTCAATCTCCAAGTAGCCACTAATGAATTTACACGTAGTACGTCGAAGACAGGCCCCTCACTGAGCCTGGAGACATGAAACAGAGCCTTGGGCCTCACGGAGGTTGCTGTTGTCGTCCCCAACCCCGCTGGTTCCCGGGGTTGCTGTGCCCGAGGAGGTTCTCCAGATCCTCGTCCCCGAAGCAGCACAGGTACAGGAGCAGCTTCGACCTGAAGCTCTCGGAGATGAACTGCGAGCTCGAGATGTACTTCTCTCGGCAGGTCGTCTGCTCCGTCCTGGCAGGCGGAGAACAAGATGGGGACTCTGAAATGCCGGACTCAACCAAGGTTATTATAGGTCCCCTGTCCTGTGAGCAGTGCAGCGCCTTTTGCGTGGGATGCAAGCAGTCAAGGAGCTGCCGCCGCCGCCACAGGCGGCGTTCTCCGAGCTGTTCCCCGATGGCCCTGTGTGCTTCCCGCTGAGCCCACCGTTTCCGTTTGCCTTGCCGCCCAATTCCGCATCCTCCCCTCCGCCCCCCATCTTCGGCGAGCAAGGTCCCGATGAAGATCCACGCCGCCGCCGGCTACAGTCAAAAAACAGGCATCGGAAACAGACACCAACGTCAGTCGGATAAGTGAGACCCGGATAAGGAAAATCGCACTTTTTAGGGAAAGAATGTGATAATCGTGTTGTCCCTACAGATTTTAAAAAAGAAAAATCCCTGCTTCCCATGAATAGTGACGCAGATGGTCCATCTAGTGGCACCGATCCCAGGAGGCCCCACGTGGGAAAATCCCTGATGCCCATAATTGACATGGCGGCGCGCCTTTCGGAAACTCGTCTGTTGAAAGCGGACGGTGGGCCCAAAAAAGATTGGGTTGACTTGGGTTAACCGACTGAGGGTCCTAGTCGGGCAGCAGTCGTTTACTGTCAGCTGCACCGAAGGGTTTGTGTCACATGGGCTTGACCCCGGGCCGGACCCCGGGGACAACACAACACCGAGCCACACGACATGTGGCGGGAATGTGTGGAGGAGCAGAACACAGGCGTGGCGATTGAGACGGGTGGATGGAAATGGTGCCACGACACCTCGATGGGGTGACGAAGATGACGACGGTACCTTGACGGAGGATGAGATGGCTGACGTGGACGTTTAATCCCACACTATTTGTAAGTTGGAACAAGGGGAGGTGGGGTCCTACTTAACGAGACCCACACCCCCGATATGCGATACCTTTGGTTTCTCGGATCCTCTCATTTCACACTTGATGTAGAAGTCGAGATCACGACGATCCGTAAAAAAATCCAACAAGGATCCGAGTAGAGCCGCTCGAAGTCTTTGTAACAATTTCTCTTGGGTTTCTTGCTCCCCAAGCGCCGCCCCTACTTTTCACAATCAACGGATTTCATGATTGTCTCCCTCTTGAAAATATAATCTATCATGGATCTTTTAACAAAAAAGTTTTGTTTGTACTTTCCCTCACCTCCACTTTGGAGAATTTTTCGATACATTCTCTTTTGACTCGCCTAATCCTCCCTTTGATTGTCAAAAGCATCCACCTCAATACTCTAATGGGTAATGTTGACAGATCAACAAAATGAAGCTAAATTATGGTCCACACATTTTATACTATTGGAGTCTGTCACCATCTAAAAGTGGTTGCTTCTTCAAGAGTTATGTTATCGGATAACTAGTTTAGGTTGTTGATCACCAAGTCAAGCCCCACACTTGAGCACTCTCAACCACCCATGATCCATCCAACACTCAATAAATGTTACTTCGTTGATGTCAATTACTATGTTGACACAATAAATGGCTACCATTTTAATGAATTATGTCAATTAAAGACTTTATGTATGAACATTATTAGTTTCCTTTTCTGACAAAAAATTTTGTTTTAAAGCTAGAATTAATTTTTAATATTGAGATTGTTGATGCCCTTGATTTTGATGCTACAAATGTGAAAATTGATTTATATATGTTTGTTGAGCATTTGTTGAATGTCACATATGATGAATGATGATTTATATATTTGAGTATATTTAATATTTATTGATGAATATTTATAATATTCACTTATATTAATAACATTGAAATCTCATGCCTAAAAAGTGAAATCAAAGGAAAAGTTTCTTGAGACTAATGGTTTCAATGTAAGAGAAGTATATATTTAAATATAGATTTAAATGCTCTACATAATTATTAAAGAAATATATGAAGTGTTTTGACAATCAAGTGATAAAAGATTGAATATGTAAAATATTTTGGTGGTTGTGAGATCCAAACTCAAAACTAGCCGAGTCCACACATGTGACTAAAAGGCAAAATATTGAAAATATATTGACTTGGTTATGAGTCTTAAACTTGAAACCTACATGGTGGACTCATCAACAACATGCATACAAAAAAAAAACTAATAAAACATACTTCATCTTATGCTTGACAGAAAACTATTCATTAACAAGATCAGAAACTAAGTTTTGAATTTCAAATTAAGTAGACATTGAATGAATGAAAATCAAGGCATGAAGAGTTAAAAGATCAACAATCACATAGATAGAATAATGATAAGATTTTCTTAATAGGATGAGAGATTTTCAATGTAGAAAAATGGTTGGAAAAGTTTCTACAAATATAAAAAGGCTGTTGAGAAGAAAAGAGGATGCTTCTATGACTATCACCTTTCATGTATAGAGATTAATCACACCACGAGCTTCAAAGAAGAATATAATACTAGATTCAAACTTGATTCCATATTAATGACTCAAGAAATAGCACACAACAAAGATTGATCATCTCCATCAAGTCTTTAGGTAAGCCAAGTAGTGAGTAGAATGTGATTTGGGTTAAAGCATGTGGTGTTGTGAAATTGGATGTACCTAAGAAGGGTGTGGTATTTGCAAATATCAAATATGAGTGATTGGGTGGTTGAACCCCATGAATTCTGTGAGTATTTTCTGAAGGAAATAGTGAAAATTTAATAAAGGGATTCTCCAAGACTAAATTACCCAATGACAAGTGAACTAATATAAAAAGTTTTAGTATTTTCTATATTTATGAGAGAAGAGAAGTATAGAAAAACTAGTAATGAATAAGAAATTACACATAAAGAACTGTGAGAGAACACGTATCACCACACTAACTAATCTGAAATCAACAAGTAATAATTTATAAAGACTATCAACACCAAATCCATCTCTCCCCCTCTTAGTGTTGTCTATAAATTGTACAGACCTAACAATTGGTATCATGGCTCACCTTGATAAGTATATATTAAAAAATCTCAAAAAATATATATCATATGACTAATGAAATAATTGAATCTTTAAACTCTAGGCCAACAATGATTAATAGAACAAATTATGTATTTTGCATAATTAGAGTTAGAATATATGTCATGGGTTAAGGATCAAATGTCTAGAAAATCATTAAGGATAGTCAACAAAAATCTCTAGATTAGTCCATAAATAAACTAACCTCTACATTGAATACAAGAAAATGAATATCTTACTTGGTGCTATTATATTCTTTAAATTTAACCATGTGTTTAACTGTGAGATAGCCAAGAAAATTTAAGAAGAGTTGGAGGTAGCATGTGAAGGAAGATCCCAAGTAAAATATACCAAGATTGATATCTTTTTAGTTATGAGCTATTTAAAATAAAAGAACGAGAATCTATTCATGATTTAGTAAATAGATTTGATGAGATAATCAATGGTAAAAAAATTAATAAAATATTTTTGAATGAAAAATTAAATTGAAAAGTACTTAGATCGCTTACTAATAAATAGATGAAAAAAAATCATTTTAGAATCCAAGGATTTGTCAACTGCTAATCTTGATGAGATTATTAGATCATTATTAACTTATGAACTTGATGTATGCAGAAGTAAATCCTTGTCATAAATAAAGACTTTAAAATGACTAATTTAGAAAAAAGGCTCTAAAAATCTATATCAACAAATTTAGGCTTCAATTAGAAAAAGAGACACTTTCTAGTGAAAGAAATAGTTGTCCTAGGTTATATGATAAGTGAGAGAGGACTACAAGTTGATAAATTTAAAACTGAAGTTATTTCTAAATTTTAACCTCCTACTTTTTTAAACTCAATTCTTTCTATTTAGGTGATATTAGATTTTATATAATATTTAACCAAGGCTTTTCAAAAATGTTTAAACCACTTCACTTTTGACTAAAGATGCATCATTTATTTTTTATATTTCTTATTTATATGTTTTAAATAATTAATAATTTATTAAAAAATCACCTATTTTAAAGTCTTCAAATTGGTCTTTACCATTTGAAATTACATAATGTATTTGACCAAGCTATTGGGTATCTCTTAAGGCAAAGAATTAATAAAAAATATGTGAAAGTAGCATATACAAGAAAATAATTTTTGAAGTTCTAGTATGTTATACAACCTTAGAAAATGAATTATTAAAAATATTTGTTGATGCCCTTGGGCATAAATTTAGATATTATGTATAAAGAAAACTATTAATCAGCATTAGCAATCTTTCAGGAGTTTATGATAATTGTTGAATATATTTTAAAGAAATGTCATGTAATGACTTGTTATTTTTCATGAGATTATAATTGATCATGAACCATGAGATTAATCCTTGACAAAAAAAAATTTGATGAATGAGTAAAGCACAATATTCATGAAAATAAATGTGTCAAAAAATAAATATATAAATAGTAAATGAAAAAATTAAATTATGATTATTATCTTGATTCATTAATTTGTAACATCTGACCCTTTCAGTACATCCATTCAAGTTGAGTCACATTTATCATTTAAGGAAATAGAAAAAAATTGAAAAAATAAAAAAGACTTTTGTGAGTCTTGAATCTGAAAATTAGATTGTGACACATTAACTACTTTCATGAATCAAACGAACAACCCAACAAGTATATTTGGAGCCAATATCAATAATTAAGTAATTGGTCTATAAATCAAATTTTCAATTAAAATTTCAGAATGAACGAATGAAAAAATAATAAGTTATGGCGTTTAAATTGGTCAAAGGTCAATGCCACATGTTTCAGAAAATAGTAAGAATTTGAATTAGTTTCTTGATTTTATCTAAACCCAATCAAAGCAAGAGACTATTAGAGATCAATGTCCTATGAGAAACAAAAACTTAAAAAACAAGAAATTAACTTTTATAATCATTCACATAGACCTATCATCTCACACAACGTAGGTGAATCCACCCAAAGCTTCAATTTTGTGCATGCTACTTTATCTATTTTACATGTTGATCTTGATGATATGAGCAACCTTCAAATCCTATGATCAAGCTCTCCATAAGGTTTAGAAGTAATTGAGTGGTGAGGGAGAGGTTTTAAGAAAATGACAAGATATTTTGTGGCTGTTTTAATCTATGAAGGACGTAGTCTTTATGAATATCAAACTAGTATATTTATGTCATTGATCTTGTAAAAGTTAACATATATTTCTGTGGAAAATAGTGAAATCATGTAAGAATTATCCTCTAAGGCTAAAAGTAGCTAGTTGATGAGTGAACTAGTATAAAAAAATTTAATCTTCTTTGCAAGAGAGAAAAAAATCAAGAAATAACTTATAAAAGGAATAAGAAAGAGAACCCATGTGAAGATAAAGAAGATACATTGAGTTGAAACATATGTCAACACATACATCCACAAAAAAAAATTCAAAGTATCATAAAATTGTAGAAAAACCAATTCACCCCCATCTTGTTATTTCAACTAGCCTCTTAATTCTTACAATATTTACATACGAAAAATTTAGATCTTATATTTTTTAACGAAAATCATTATTTATTTCAATCATACCCCACTTAAATTTTTTCTTGTTAAAAGATACGTTAAATAATGTTTATCAAGATGGATTTATTGTTTCAAGGATTTACTTTGAAAATTAAAGATAAAAAAGTTTTCAAAATTATGATGACTATTCATTTGTCATGATTTAGTGCCACAAAGTTAGATATCATGCCTTTGTAAAACTTATTTTCTAAAAAACTAATTTTGACATCTCAACAACAAAAATATCTATGATATGCCCACATTGTGAGTTTTTAGTTTAAAGTAGTTACTGAATATTAGAGAAAATCTGAATGTGATTATTTCTTTTATTTTACATCAGATCAAATTCTTAGATAATGTGTGCATGAGGATGAAAAATTTAATATTTCGAAAATGGCATGCATCTAATTGTGGGAATCATTTTTTGACAAGAATATTTTAAAAATTAAAAAATGTGAATTTTTCTAACCTTCATTATTTAATGATGCCCATTATTTCTGCAAAATATGTCAATCATTTGCTAATATGAAATTTTTTATGGTCCATATTAATTACATTAGTTTCTTCATGTTTGAGCAATTGATTTCATAGGTCTCATTTCACCTTTATTTAGATTTTAATATATGTTAATAGTATAATTTATTCTTACTAATAAAAATGAACATATGATTGTTATGAAATTTATTCAAAGTCATACATTTCATAAATTTTGTTGAGTTTTTGGCTAAGCTAAGGTAAAGACAGTAGGTTGAATTAACGAAACATTTTTCTTCTTTGAAACACTTATCTCCAAGACTTGTTTAGCTCACTCTCATTGGCTTAAACCTAATGAGCTATAGTTGTAGACTCACTATTTTTATAATAGTTTAGCACGGACCTACATTAAATATTTAAAAACATATATTATTTTTAAGTTCCAACACATTGATCCCGGCCAAAGCTACTGCCGTCGTATACGAAGAAGGGCCCCTCACTAGCCTTATAAAGAAATAGAGTCGTGGCCCTCACCGAGATTCCCCCTGTCATGAAAGGCGCCACCGCCTCCCCCGTCGGCGGCCATTCTCCCCACGGAGAAATTCGGTCCTTGCCCGATCTTCTTCCTATAATATGTTAAAGACATTGACCCTGTTTCCACCGCTTATATTTATTTATCCATATCCACCGGAAAATTACTCCTGACGTGGGAAACTAAGCACAAAACTCAACCTCAGACGTATCCATCTCCAGTACACAGGAAGAAAACTAGAGGGAGAGGAGAGGGGGGCGTTGACTAGGAGGAGACTCTGGAGTGGAGCGCCACCAGGGAAGCGTAGGCGCCGTCCTTGATGTTGATGAGGGTCTCGTGGCGGCCCTTCTCGACGATGGCGCCGTTCTTGACGACGGCGATGAGGTCGGCGCCCTTGATGGTGGACAGCCGATGGGCGACGATGACGGTCGTCCGGTTGACCATCACCCTGTCCAGAGCGTCCTGGACGACTCGCTCCGACTCGGCGTCGAGCGCACTGGTGGCCTCGTCCAGTAGCAGGATCCTCGGGTCCTTCACGATGGCCCGGGCGATGGCTACCCTCTGCTTCTGCCCTCCCGATAACTGGATTCCCCTCTCGCCGACCACCGTCTCGTACCCCTGCAAGCGATCGTTCAGAGAAAAGGATGAATGAAGGAAGTAGGCGGCGCCGCCTCGTAAGGCGGCTGATGAGAAAGGAGGAGGATGGGACAGAGGACCCACCTGCTGGAGGCCGCTGATGAACTTGTGGGCGTTGGCTGCCTCGGCGGCAGCGACGATCTCGGCTTCGGAGGCGCTGCCGTCCTTGCCGTAGGCGATATTGGCGCGGATGGAGTCATTGAAGAGGACGGGCTCCTGGCCGACCAGGCCCATCTGCCGCCGTAGCCACCGCAGCTGGAAGCTCCGAATGTCCTCTCCGTCCAGCAGGATCTGGCCGGAGTCGGGGTCATAGAACCTCTGCAGCAGCGCGATCACCGTCGACTTCCCGCAGCCGCTCTCCCCCACCAGCGCCACCGTCTGCGGAGGCCAAAGAGAAGAGGGCCAACACCTCGGATATGAGGGTCGGATCGCAGAGAAAGCTCTCCACCTCTTCCTGAGGATAGCAAGATTAATGGCATCGGGCGTACCTTGCCGGGGTGGATGGTCAGGCAGAGGTCCTGGAAGATCTGAACCTCGGGCCTCGTGGGGTACCGGAAGTTGATGTCCCGTAACTCGATGTTCCCCTTCACCTCCGTCGCCTTCCCGGAGAGATCGCTGGGGTCGATCTTGGACTTGCGGTCGAGGATGGCGAAGACGGAGGCGGTGGCTGACTTGGCCTTGCTCGAGTCGGGGGCCAGGCCGCTCGACTGCGACAGCCCAATCCCCGCCATGGACAGCGCGAAGAACACCTGCCGCATCGTGGGGAAGGAAGGAAGAAAAGAGACTGTCAGAACAGGGGCCGTGGGGTCCTGGAGGACGGCGGCGGTGCCGCGGGGGGTCGGTTGTCACCTGGAAGACGTCCGGGAAGGTGGTCTTGCCGTTCTCGACGAACTTGGCTCCTGCGTAGAAGATGGTGGCGTAGGCGCAGAAGAGGAGGAAGAAGGAGACCCCGAAGCCGATGCCGCTAATCAGGCCCTGCCGGATCCCCGTCGTCAGCGGGGCCTCGCACTTCTTCTTGTAGAGCTCCATCACCTTCTCCTCCGCAGAGAACGAAGCCACCGTCCGTATGCTCCCCACGGCGTCGTTCGCCACCTGGCTCGCCTCCTCGTACATCATCTGGCAGAAGAGGAAGAATATGATGATCTCGTAGAGAAGAAGAACATCATGATGAAAAAGATGAGAGATGTACCTTTGCGTCGGCGCTGAAACCCTGGATGAACTTCATCTGAACCCAGCCGTTGAGACCAATCAGCGGCAGCAAGCCCAGGATGATGAGGGAGAGCTGCCAGTTGGCCACAAAAGCGATGATCAGGCCGGCCAGCAAGGTCGCCAGGTTCTGGACCATCAGGGCGAGCGCGTCGCCGACGAGGCTCCGGACCGTTGCGGCGTCCGCCGAGAGCCGGGCGCCGATCGCTCCGCTCGAGTTTGCCGGCTCGTCGAACCAGGCCACCTCCATGTTGACCACCTTCTCGAAGGTCCTCATCCTGATCCTCTTGATCAGTCGGGAGCCCGCAACCGCGAAGAAGTAGGTCCTCCCCGGGTAGGCGACGAGGGAGACCACTCCGAGGACGGTGAACATCAGAGCCCAGAACCTAGTATCCTTCTTCAGCTCCGCCGCCGGCTTGTAGAACGTCTCGATGATGCTAGATAGCAGCAGCCCGAACACCGGCATGATGACGCCGGCCACTGCCGCAGAGACCACCCCAAGCAGCAGCACTGGGATCTCCGGCTTGTTCATGGCGGCGAGACGAGACACGGACGGCGGCTTGGGGGCGGCCGACGAGGGCTCGCCGTGGGGCTCCACTGGCGGCTCCCCCTCCCGGGGCGCCGCCTCGTCGTCGTAGACGCCGACCCCTACCGGCACGACGAAGGGCACCGAGAAGGAGTGGCGACTGCTGCTCCCTCTCGAGGATCCCCGGCTGATGGACCGTTGGATCTGGCTCGATTGCCGGCGGATCTCCCTCGACGACGTGTTCCTCTGATAGGTCGACGACGTGCCTCTTTGATAGGTCGACGACGTGCTCCTCTGATAGGTCGACGACGTGCTCCTCTGATCGGCGTACGACTCCTGATTCGCCGTCTCCTGTAGGCGGATGAGCTGGCGGTATGCCCCCTCCGAATCTTTGAGCAACTCCTCGTGCGACCCTGCGTAGAGGTGGCGACCACCGTCAAACTTCGGTGCTAGCGACCGCGAAACCCAGTTGGTGTGACAGGAGCAGGCGAGTGAGACGACGCCATGCCTTGTTCGACGATGCGCCCCCGCTGGACGACTGCGATGTTGTCGGCGTTCCTGACTGTGCTGAGGCGGTGGGCGACAATGACGGTGGTGCGGTCCCTCATGACCCGGTCCAGCGCCTCCTGCACGATGTGCTCCGACTCGGCGTCGAGCGCGCTCGTCGCCTCGTCGAGGAGGAGGATGCGCGGGTTCTTGAGGATCGCCCTGGCGATGGCCACCCGCTGCTTCTGCCCGCCGGAGAGCTGCGTCCCGTGCTCCCCCACCATCGTCTCCAGCCCCTGCGGAAGAAGAAGAAAAAGATGATGATGGTGATGATGATGATGGTGCAAGACGAAGATGAAGAAGAAGACGTCAGATCTGACCTGGGGCAGCTTATCAATGAACTTGGCCGCGTTGGCGAGCTCGGCGGCGGCACGGATCTCCTCGACGGTGGCGCCGTCCTTGCCGTAGGCGATGTTATCCCGGATGCTAGCGGCAAAGAGCGCGGGCTCCTGGCCCACCAGGCCGATCTTCCCCCGGATCCACCGCAGCTGGAAGTCCCGGAGGTTGACGCCATCGATAAGCACGGCCCCGGACTGCGGGTCGTAGAATCGTTCGATGAGGCTAACCACCGTCGACTTCCCGCTGCCGCTCTGTCCGACCAGGGCGGTGGTCGTCCCGCTCGGCATGACGAGCGAGAAGCCGGTGAAGATCGGTTCCTCCGGCCGCGCGGGGTAGCTGAAGTGCACGTCCCTCAGCTCGACGTCCCCCCGAATGTCATCCAGCGTCTTCCCCCCGTCGTCATACGAGTCGATTTCCGGCTTCCTCTCAATCGTCTCGAACATCTTGAACCCCGCCGCCTTTCCCGCCGCGAACGCGCTAAGGCACGGCGACGCCTGCCCCAGCGAGCTGCATTTCCAGCCGGCAGCCGGAGAAAACCAGGTGGTATCAGCCACAGAGAGAAAACCAGGCGCATTCACGGAAGCACAGGCGGGCGTGTAGGAAGGAAAGAGGATGGGAACCAGCGGCGGTGGCTCACAAGGAGGCGGTCAAGATGGCGAAAATCACGCTGATGACGTCCCCGCCGGAGTAGCCCTTGTCCAAGATCAGCTTCCCCCCATACCAAATGCCCAGGGCGTAGCCGAAGAGCATGATGCCGAAGACGGCGCCGAGCCCAACGCCGGCGGCGAGGCCTTCCTGGCAGCTCGCCTTGTAGGAAGCGTTGAGCGACTTGCTGTACTTCTCCAGGGCTAGCTTCTCCCCGGTGAAGGAGGCCACCTGCGCACAGAGCACCAAATGAGAAGGACGGAAGATACTGACGCGGGAAGATCTGTCCATCTTATGGCGCCGCCGTGGGTGGCGCTACTCACCGTTCTTATGGCGCCGATCGTCTGCTCGACGATCACAGACGACTCCGCGTAGGCCGTCTGCCCGCGAGAGGCCATTTTCACGATGAGCGTGGCCATGGCGGCGCCGGCCACCACGAGTGGGGGGATGGTGGACAGCATAACGAGGGTGAGGAGCCATCCCTGGACGAACGCTATCACGAATCCCCCGATGAAAGTTGCGACCAGCTGGATGAACTTGCCCACCTGAAACACAGAGGATGGACGGCGAGAATCCTTTAGAGCAGATGAAGATGAATAATAGCCTGCTAGAAGAAGAAGACGATTTATAATGGACCATAACTCGACCTTCTCGCCCATGGCGTCTTGGATGAAGACGGTGTCTCCGGACATCCTGCCCACGACTTCCCCCGTGTTCGTCTCCTTGTCGAAGAAGCCGATCTCCTGTCTCAAGATGGTCTTCAAGTACAGATTCCTGATCCTCGCCGCCTGCCTCTCGCCAGTGACCATCCAGCAGGTCACCTCTGCCACAGACAGACCCCGAAGAAGAAGAAGAAGAAAGAAACAGAGTCACCATCTCCGCTGCCGGACGGAGAAGATTAAGGGAGGGAGGGAGCTTACGGAGGAACGACGCGAGGCCGGCGCCGATAGCCAGGTAAACAAATTGGAGAGAAACCTGCGGACAAATCGAGCGATGAGGGGCTGAGAAAGAGAGGGTCATCAGCTGTGGGGGTGGCTTCCCTGCTCACCTTGGAGACCCTGTCGACGACGCTCTTGATGTCCGGAGACTCCCCAAAGGAGTCCGTCAGATTCCCGAACAGGAGGGTCATCAGAGGCATGGAAACGCCGTTCGCCATAGCTCCGATGGTCCCGACAACCATGAGGAAAATGTCCGTGGAGTCGGCGAAGGAGAAGAGCTTGCTGTAGGGGACGACCTTCGTGTCCTCATCCCCCTTCGTCTGGTCCGACCCTGGGCGGCCACCGGCGGCGCTCTCCGAGCTGTCCCCGGAGGCCCCCACGTGCTTCTGCTTGAACCCGTTCACCTTGCCGCCCAACTCCGCGTCCTCCTCTCCTCCCCCCATCTTCGGGGAGCAAACTGCCGGGGAAGATCCACGTGGTCACCTTCCGCCCTGTAGCTTGGCGGCGGCGGCAGCGGCGACTGGTTGCCGCCGGATTGGATGAGTCCGGCCTGTAGCAGACAGACATCAACGTCAAATGATGATCGAGATCCAGAGAAGGAAATCCCAGGAGCTCACAGAAATTATGTGAAAATCATTGTATCCCTGCAGATCAGGGAAGAAAACAAATCTCGGCTTCCCAGGAACATCGACGCAGATCTTGGCACGCCGGGAGCAAAAGCGCCCTTTCCCCGACTAAACCAAACTCTGACGAACAATCAATACCGGGGGAAAAGAAGAAGGATCTACGCTTTCCATTTGTGGGGAGCGAGTGAGGGGGGAGGCATGTCGATTAGCCCCCCCACTGTCCACCTTCCCAAAACAAAGTGAGAGAAGAAAAGCCGAGAGAAGAGGAAGACGACGGAGGAGAAGAAGAACAAGGACGAGAAACAGGAAGAACAGAGGAGAGAGGAGGGGGCTGAGCAGGCGGAAACCCACCTGGCAGGCGGAGAAGAAGGGGCGATTCTGCAGATGACTTTCCAGAGGAAGCTTATATAGTTCCCCTCTCTGAATAAAGTCAGCAGGCGCGAAGCTTGTATTGTCACTAAGCGGTGGAAATCAGCGCCTTTTGCGTGGGAGCCAAGCAGCCAAGGATCGGCGTCCACGTGTAGGGCCCAGGACGCTCCTCAGCAGTACACGAGGCTCCCCCGCCGCCGCCCGCAACAGGCGGATAAGAAAACAGTTGCCATCAGTTTTTATGTAACCCGCCAAGACACCCATCCCACCGGGCTGTGGGGGACCTTGTAATCGGAATATCCAGTTCATTTTCATAATTGTCAATGCGCTTCCATTCCCTAATAGCCGCCGCATGAAGATTTTTTATATACAACCTTTCACCGGGATGCCGACGTCCCATTGGATAATTAATGAGAGTGGAGGGTTGTGTGTAAATTTACACCCCTGGCTTCTCACAGTGGCATATCCACAAATATTTTCCAACAAGAGGCAAATAATAAGATCGGTTATCATGCAAATGGGGCTCACCAAAGCGGCGGCTCTGTTGTCGTCATCCCGTGGGTTATTTCTGGATGTCCCTACATGGTTAAAATATTCCGCTCTTGTCCCAGTCAACGGTGGGAGCTGCTCAGCTGCGTTCGTACACGACGACGTGGGGCGGGCAGAACACCTCAGGGATGACGTCAGAGAAGGGCACTTGGCCCAGAACGCCGTCAGGTTTTATTGGTCGTCCCCGGTTTCGGTCAAAGCTGCGGTACCTTCCCTTGGTTTTTCAGCGATTAATTTGGCTGACAGCGTAGTTTATTTTTGCTAAAAACTGCTCTTGGGTAACTATGTTTTTTTCTCGGTTGCCTAATTTTTCTCCATATTTTTCCCAAATGGGTCAGCGTTTGGGAGATTCAATCCCACGTGTTGTAGTGGTCCAAGAAAACCCTACAGATTTTCTAAGCTTGCTTGTGTACACCAACCAAAGGTGGAAATCGGTACATTAAATTCAACTAAGCTCATAAATGACGTGACGGCGCGCCGTTCGGAAACTGAGGGGTCGAAAGGGGGCGCTAGGACCACAAAAGATTCGTTGACGTGGGTTATGGCAAATCGCTGTGGGGTAGCGGTCACATTATGGCGGCTCCGCCGACAGTGGCCGGGGTTCCTTGCTCTCCAAGCTCCGTCCTGGATCTTTGACGGTCAACGGCTCCCCTTATGCGTCCTGTAATTGACGATTTTCACGTTCCCGAAAATATAATCCATGACGGATCTTTTCACAGAAATATTTCACGCCTGTACTTTCTCTCAGCTCTGATTTGGACTTATCTCAACTCGTCCACTCCGTTCTTCTGTTGACTCGTCCAATCTCTCCCTCCCTCTCCCTCCCTCTCTCTCTCTCTCTCTCTCTCTCTCTCTCTCTCCCCTTTGTCTATCTCTCTCTCTTTCTCTCCCTCTCGCTTTCTTTCTCTCTCCGCTCTCTCTCTCTCTCTTTCCCCCCTCGTCTATCTCTCTTTCTTTCTCTCTCTCTCTCTCTCTCTCTCCCCCCCCTCCTCTCTCCCCCTCCTCTCTCTCTCTCTCTCCCTCCTTGTCTATCTCTCTCTCTCTCTCCGCTCTCTCTCTCACACACGCACTCACTCTCGCTACTTTCTCCTTCACGCGTTTGACAATTTGACACCACGGAGACAAATTTCGCTCCTCATTCGTCAAGTTTGGAACAGTCTGAAGTTGACTGCTTCTCAGAGATATTTGACATCATCTAATTGTCTTATGATCTCTACTAGGGCGTGGGCAACTAGGTAGCCATACCTCTAGCTAGCAATGAGAGTTTGTGAATTAGTCAGGTCCAGCACACTAGTAAGGCTATGCATATCTTCGTGTAGACACGCCTATGGCATGAAGATGAAGCACAAAAGGCATTACCACATGTAGCATTGAGAATGTAGAAGTTCACAATTTCCCATCAAGTTCTTTCAGATGCTCCCTATATGGCATCCTTATCGAATCAGAAGAGGGAGAGTTTAAGTTGTTCCATTAAAATATCAATTCAATTTACATGTGTATTATTTTCAAGTAGTCTTTTTTTCCTTTGTTAGGTAAGTGTATAAGTAATAAGATTGTAGGAAAGAGAAAGATTATATAGTAGTGGCATTATTTTTTAGTATTATGACATGGAAAAGCCTACATCCACTTCATAAGAGATCTTTTCTTGTGTTCCACTAAACACCACCTATGATTACAATTGGCTTTCTACGATTAGCAGCTACCTACACCATAAAATCCATGAGTCCCATGAGTCATCACTTTTGATATTCATATTCTATTATTTATGATTTTTTTAATTCCTATCACATCATTAAAAATATATTTAATTCATTGACCTCAACGTTAATTAGTTGTTGAATAGGAATGTAAAAAAAATCTTAGTATAGAGGATTGATATCATATTATGATGAGCCATTTGAGGTTTTCTCACAAATCGTAATGGTCTACTACTTCAGCTTAATGAAAAAAAATGGTGATCCACCAAATTTTTTATATTTCAAAGCTTAAGTAATATTAGTTAGACAAAATAGATGTAGAACACAACCATCAATTGGAGAAATGGGTTCTACACCCTCCTATTAGAATTAAGGCTGCACTAAGATCAAGAAAGCATGGTTGAATTGGTCTCCTTTCTGTTCATTTTGACATAAAACTCCTTTTTCAAGTGAATCTTCTTTTTAACTTAAAAATATTGATAGCCTTCCTAGTCTATTTATTAAATTTATGAGTTTAGAAAGGTTTGGCTCATTCCCTAGGTCCACTATCTAACATTATGAAGGTCAATTCAACTCTTTTATGATTTCACTAAAAAATTATAGTATAGATTCATAGCTCTTGGAGGTCAAACCACTATTAATAGAGAGGAATTTCACTTATGATCAAATGAGTGTTTAATGTCATATTTTTTCAACTAAAAATATTCAAAATATCATTATAGGATACTTCTGAAAAGATGATGAAAAGTTGAAGTGTATCCAATGTTATAATGAAGAGAATGAAAATCAAAATGTGATTGTTTCTTCATCTTCTGAAAATTGATTGAACACCAGTAAATTATACTGGATTAAAAAAGGTTGCCTGAGAGTTTGATGTTTGATTCTTAAAACTTTCTAGTGTTTACGCAATCAACACAAACCTCACTCATTCTCTAGACATGTTATATGGAGTGACAAATGTCATGAGTAAAATAAGGATGTTGATGCTTTATAACTATTTATTTGAAAACCTCAATATTCATTGGTAAATCATACATTAATATTTCTTGAATTTTAGACATGTTTCAACAAATATTTTATCAAAATACTCATAAATGAATAACTAAAAATCTGATAGAACATTTTTTAATTATTTTGATCATATTCACCTTACAAGTATGTTCATAGTGAATTTTCCTATTCGATTCATGCTGATTTAAACCAATTAGAAAGGATTTCATAATGTAAACATGAAACTAATATTGTGTGTCTCATTGAAATATTGATTTACCAATCAAAACTTATCTAAATCACCTCATATAGAATAGAAAATTCAATTAAATGTATTGAACCATAATCTCAATGTTAGTGACTATAGTTTTTGTGATTCAAAATGTTAAGAACAAATTCCATAGTGTATATAGTAATATTTGAAAAATATTTCTTGACTAAATAGATAGTTAAGGCATAATAAATTAAATAATTTCAAATAATTTGAAAGTAATGGGTTAATGTCAAGGGCACATAATAGATTAAGTCAATTTTAATACTCATATTTTACTTTTCTATCTTATAAAACGATTACTTTTTCATAATAGGATATTATCTTCACAGTAATTGATAATATAAAGATTTGATGTGAAATTGATCAATTTTATAAATTCAGCTTGTTGGTCTGAGTATGTTCAATGAATTATCATCCAAACATTTAATACTATTATAATGAATTGTATATAATCAATATTATATGTATTCTCATATCATGCATATTCTTTCTTGCTTCCTTATCATTTGGAGGACAGTTTATGGAGGAGCAGAATTATTAGAAAAAAGTATTGTATGCACAAATAAGTGTGCAAGTGTATTATAACCATTAAATGTGGAGAAGATTGCAATGGCATTACATGATGTGTGTGAGTGACACCAACTTGCCTAGTAACATGTGTGACTCAATAAGGTATGGACATGGCATAGTGGCATATACATTGGCATGATGCCACACATGTCAACATAGTGGAGTGCACATTGACATATAGGCATGCACATTGTCACAGTGTAGGAAACAAGGAGAGAGAGTGTGTAGAGGTGTATGGACCTGGTCATATCCAGGCATGATTGGCACTATTGATGTGGATGACCAAGCACATAAGGTGTGTGAAGTTGGTGAGACACCTCACATTAGTACATGGTTATTTAAATGGAGTTGCACATGTGGTGGTTACTTGTATTGTAGTTCATCCATGGCAATGGGGTCACGTGTGACTTGTCCATGGAAACTATGAATGTAGACCAAGTTGCAACATGTTTTGGTAGTTAATAGTGGTAGTTGCTTATGTATCCCACTCTCTCAATAGGAGGGTCTTGTCGATTCCTAAAAACTAGGAATTTTTTTAAAAAACTTGAACAATTTTCTTATCACAACTTGCATGTTTTAATGATGGAAATGTTCTATTCTAGTCACTTAAAAAATGGGTTGAAGAAATAGTATCATGTTGTGTTTTCAAGTAAACGAGTCACTTAAAAAAAGTTGACTCAATTCTGTCTAGAAACAATAATTTTCACACTAAATAGGGACAATGGGAATACTCATGGAATGCTACTATATATTTTATATGTAGGTAACCAGTGAAACGGTTGCATATACATTATTTCGATCATTTCATGTCCAAAAAGAAGTAGACCCTTGCATTTATGGAAATCTTGAGCCTACACTAAAGGCAAAAATTAGCCTTATAAAACTAAAACTTTTACACTTTATTAGGAAAAGAGGAAACCAATGGTTGTGTGAAAATGCTGACTTCAAACAATCCAATGTTTGCACCTTAATGCTTCCATAAAGTAAATTATCTTACATCTTTAACATTGCATTTTTATTCAATTATAATGGTTATAATGTGGAGGTCAGTCATCATAGGCGTGTGTTGGATGCAGAACAGTAAGTTAGCAATTACATTCAATGAGTGTTTTCAAAGGTACAAATAGGAGGTAAAGAAAGGAAAGGAGACAAACTACTTTAAATATATTGGTTTATGATTTATTGTCATGTAGAAGAGTTGACTCACCAAAATTATAGATGAACAAAAGAACCAATCTTATAGCACAAGCTGCTTCTAAATTTTTTTTATGAAAGCTATTTTAGTGATTGAAATTGGCTGTGATATAATATATCTCAAGAGGATAGAAAAAAGTTTGACTATTGTGTTGTAAAGGACAATGTATTTAAAATAACAAAGACCAAACATATTTATTAAAAATATTTGCGATGGTGTTTACATGCTTTCAATGAGGGTCTCCCTTTATTTCTAGACTTCTAGAGTTGCTACATAAATTTATCCATCACTAAAATGGCATTCTATTTTTAAATCAAACTTATCTAGGAATTAGAAACTTATCATTAATATTTGATTTCACTGTACATATTATTATTTTTATAATATAAAAAATAGTTTTAAAATACATCACTGAATGGTATTTTGCAGCCGTTTTTTTTATTTGAAATCACTTGTGTAGCATACAAGGTTAAAACTAAACTTTATAATATTTGAAATCACTACGTAAATAAACTCAGCATTAAACACCTTTTTATCTATTTTTCATAATTTTCAACTCTTAGATAGTTGATGGACATTCGAAGAATTAACTGATTTAGAAAAAATAAGCTGAAATATGGGAACCTAATAAATAGTAGACGAGATGGCAAAGGCGTTAGAAATATAACCCTTTTAATTTTTCTAATGATCATATGCCAAAGCTCGCTGAATTAATATCATTCCAATACAAAATGCTAGTTGATGCACATCTTAAAGTCCCAATCATGGTCAAATGAAACTCAACCATGCAACAGGATTGGAATTATTTGTTTTAATTGGTGACACGTAATATTATTTTTTATTATTCTTTAGCACTTAATTTGTAATAATTTATGCAAGACAGGCAAAACAAAATGTGAACCAAGGTCCTTTGGCTCGCCCAGAAAAGTAAATAGGCTCTAGGCGCAATAACATTGGAGCCCAAGAACGGCTCCAAGTGGGGGACGACCATTCGGGCGTGCGGGTGGCACGTGTGAAACTCGCTCCGTTTTCGCGGCCGACCGAGTTTTCTGAGATGGGGAAGAGGAGGGGATCCCCAGCAGCTGACTGTGAGAGATCAGAGAGAGAGAGAGAGAGAGAGAGAGAGAGAGAGAGAGAGAGAGAGAGAGAGAGAGAGAGAGAGCGAGAGAGAGCGAGAGCGAGGGAGATGAGGAGACTCAGGTGGACCGTGGACAGTGGGGGTTTCTGGGAGATGGACCTGGAGACTCCCGTGACGATGGAGGGTACTGCTCGCCCGTTGGCGGGGTGGCAGATAGGTGGAGAGGGAGAGGGAGGCGGCGGTGGCAGCCCGGCCCTCCTCTTCCCCCTGGGGCTGTCGAGGGGATCCAAGCTCTCCCGAGCGAAGCAGCTCGACTTCATGCACCGCTTCATGGCGTCCCCGCTCGTTGCCTCCTTCTCCGGCCCCCGGAACGGCGGCCCTGGCCTCGTGGTTCACCACGCCGACATTTTCCACCTCCGCGAGAACTGGTGAAAACCCGCATTCCAGAGTTCCAAAGGCCCCCTTCTTCCCAATGTGATAAATTCTCGGCTTCGGCCGTCACCCATTGATGCTAATTGGGTATCTCCGGGGATGGAATATGAATCTGAGCAGGTCAGCGACGATAATGGAGCAATTCCACCTCCAGAAGTTCGTCACTCGAGTGAAAAAGCAGGCGTCAGAGAACCTTGGCTCCTCCAGTGGTAGCAGCAGGGCTCTCTCTTGGATCAGAAACCTAGGGACGTCGGCTTTGGACGTTTACCACCTGGGCTTTGGGACGGAACTCTCGGTCACTCCCGACTCCTCTGTGCTCCTCGAGGCCTACGGCGACGGCAAGGACGGAAAGGGGCATAGGAGCAAGGCCGTCTTCACGCAGAAGGCAATGCCCAAATTTTGCTCCAATAGAACTAATTATCTTTTGAACTTAGCTGCGAATCCTCAGTTTCCTCTGTTAAATCTTGTTGGTGGACTCGACCGAGTGTTCGTGAGGATTACCGCTTGGATTGATCTGGTCTGAGACCCGGGCAGGAATTTGCTCAGAAGCAAAGGTTGAACTTAATTGCAGCGGATGTTGGGTTTTCCGTGTTTTGAATGAAGAGACCATTTTAAAGAGACGAAGCAAGCCTGCTGTTCCTCCCTTGTTCTTGCCAAGAACACTCGCTCTACATCCGGTATCACAAAAGAATTCCTAGTTTTCAATGAAATAGGCCCATTTTTTGTAGTGGGTCTCCCACAGAACACCATCACAACGGTTGAAAGAAGATTGAACTGAAAGCTTACACATTTGCTGGTGTTCTCAGGGTTCTCACTTTCATGATGGAGTTTTTTTTTTTTTGGCATGGCCCTTCTCTGGTTGCTACCTAAAAAGTTTAATATTTTCTTCCTGATTAATATTTATATATTAAATCTATCAAATATATGGTGGACTGCGTTTATGGTTGGATTACCTCTAACTTTTTTTTTTCTTTTTGTATGGTTGCAGTTCCCTCAGCACGATTTAGTGTTGGAAGCGGCCTCTCCTCGGCTTTTTGTTTCAGGGGAGGGGACCTATTGGGATGTGCCATTATCAATGGCTGTTGATTTCTCTTCAACATCATCAGAGTCTGGTCCAAGTTATCATCTCTGCTTGCAGCATAATAGTGGGCAGCCCAGGAGCTTTTCTGGTGGCCAATCTGGCGAGGTGCCCCCAGCTCTTCTGCCTGGATTTTGTGCTAAGGCTGCAGTCTCCATTAAGAAGAACGCAGATATTTGGAGGAAGAGAGGAGGCAAAACCAAAATGCTCCAGCCGTATGATATGTTCCTTTGTGATCCTCATATTTCAGCTTCAGGATCTATCGGTAAGGCATTCATGTGATTCATGATACAGCATTTGATCAAGTATCGGTTGGAAGAATTGCACTAACTTTTCTGTGTTTAGACTAATATTAAAGGATATGTTCACGAATTTCTCCTTTGACTTTTGAGAAAAAACATCCAACACAGAACCAACCTGGCGAAAAATAGAATCAGATTATGTCTTTTCCTCCTCTTTTGCTTCTCTCTAAGATTTTTGTGAACAGAAACACTTTAGTTTGCCCAAATTTCAGCTTTTCCTGGTTTTAATTATCTATAGGCATGCGGTAGCTAGTTTATCAAGTGACAGAAAAAACTTGGGAAATGAGGTCAATTTTGTAAGGATATCGCCTGCTTTGCATGAAGAAGGGGGTTTGACTTTAAAAGTCAAAACATAGCTCTGTCTCAAATCTGGAGAAGCTAATCAAATCTAGTGGATTAAATTAAGATTTTTATAAGTTTATTTGTGAGGATAATTATTTTTATAAACTCCTGGTTAGAATTGAGCTATCTAGAGTTGTTGAATAGTTTGCAATGAGATTTTTTTATTTACATAAAATATTTCGGGAAGCAGGACGATCATGCAAAAGAGATTGGTAATCTGTGGTCAGCTCTAAAGATTTATAACATCTTGGTCAACTCCAGATCTGCTTTACCCTTCAAAGTCATAGTCAAGCCTTGTCGACAACAACATTGCTTCTATACAAAATGCAAGAATAGAGCAGGTAGCAAATCAGTCGAGTAAAATTGGAGAGGAGACGATGTGCCGAGGGAGCTTCACTGGATCTTTAGGACAGTATGAGAGGATAACAAGAAAGGAGCTTAAGCTTCACCTTGCATTCCGAAAGTGACTTGATTCCTGAAAGCAATGAGCAGCCCGAGTCCATTTCTCCCAGTTTCCATCATACAATGGAGTCTTTCTTTTTAGCTCTTGGATTCATGTAGCATTGACTTGTTCGGTTTTGAGTTTCACCGAGTCAAGTGCTGACATTTACTATTATTCACTTCTCAACAACTGCTTCATAGCATGTACATGTGTGCTGACAACATGATTGATCATATGTTTTTCCAAAATCTGTTCTTAGCCAATGGTTGTCCCTACACTTGCCCCAAGTGTTGTTCTGACCACATGGGGCAACAATATAGTCAGCACTATCATTCCTGAAGCACTTGTGTTGACAACTACATTTATGTGTCGGACTTTAATGACAAGCTGCTGCCGGGGAGCAATAACAGTCTCTAAAATGAGGAAAAAGTTTGTGGGCACTGTGAGAGATAAAATTGATGAAATAGGAGTGTCATATTGTCAAATCGTTTCATCGTAATCAACTTCAATGTGGGGCTGAAGGGCTTGATACTTGCGTTGTTTTCATCATATTTTTTCTAATTATATGGCTGACATCCACGCCATGTTTATTCAATGATATTTGCCAATGTTATCATATTCCAACTCAAAGAGAAGATGTTTATTTGGAAACGGTACAGATGCATGATCTGTGAGGGTATTCTGCTGCCTAATGTTGAACATGGATAGATGCATTAGAAAGCAACAAGTTTTCCTCTTTTCTGCACTTTAGTGGCTATTTTAAAATTTCTTGTCTTCAGCTTCCAATTTCAGAATTTTTATTCAAGGATTTTAACTCTTCCTGAAAACAGATAAGCACTTTTCATCGTCAGAGCTCTCTAAAAGTCAACTCCGCTTTAATGAACGCATCCTATGAGTGAGTGAGTGAGTTAAATAGCTAAGGTCGTATGAGTGTTTGAATACAATCGTCTCCTCCCTGTTTTAGGCTCTGTCGTCTGCGGGCTTGTGGGTGACAACTCCGCGAGGATCTCCAGGGAAGAGGAATCTCGGCATTTCAAGCCCTTTAGCCTACATTTTCCACAAAGAAGATCATCTTTATTGGCGGATTCTTTCGCATCAATCTCCTGCACGGCGCAAATTGGGCATTTTCAGAAATTGTTTCTCGATCTGACTAGATTCCACGCCCGCCTGGACTGCCTGTCTGTCTCCACCTTCCTGAACGGCTCTTCTCATCTCATCAAGGATTGGTACAGATCTCAGAAATACGACCCGAATGCAGTCCATGCCGTATGCCCGGATGTAACGCTCTCCTTTCAGCAGCAGGTGGATGCTCTCAACCGTTCAGAATTCTCCAGCCATTTATTTCTTCTTTTTCAACAACTGGTCATAACTTTTTGTGCATTGACGTGGGGGGGGGCATTGCAGATTGTTGGGCCCATCAGCTTCCGAGCTGAATCCAGACTTGGGATTGACAAGAAGAGCCAAGGGCGATTTGCCCACTCTGAAGAGCACATCTTTGCCCTGGAGTATGCCATGCAGGTCCTTGGCTCGGCAAGGGCCACAGCCTGGTACTCCCCAAAGCGCCAGGAGGCCATGGTGGAGCTGAGGTTCTTTGAAAGCTGAGGGATTTCCCTCTCCGGGCAGGGATTCTCTACCCTGGTTCCCATTCTCAAGATCATCACATTAGCAAGCACAATCCTAAATCCTCTCCCGGTCAGGGCACATCAGGCAGATCGTGTCACATGCCAGCCATTGCCCCCTTGCAACGCTCCTGGAGGTCTGGCGATGTGGAAAGGTTCAGCTTCGGCTCTAGATTAATTTCATGTCACTTTATCAGTGAGACCCATGCCCAGTGGATGCCACTCTCATTTCAGCTTGAGCCCTCTGCTGAGTGAGCCTCATTTCGGCCTACCTTCATCATGCGGATTATGATCCTCCATAACCCAAGAGCCGTCCATCACCCAATTTCTTAATCTGTCCTCCTGTAGGTTTGGGAACGATTTGTAGTTGCAGCTTGCAGCCGTTTGACTCCATCGAGTCTCAGCATTTTGCTCGATTTTTATGGTTAGATTTCAACCATTGATTCTTGGAGGTGAAAGGCTTTGGTAACTCCTCCTGTAGCTACCAATCGTATATTACTTGCCTTGAGTTGAAGCTATTGGTCATTTTGCAAGAAAATTGGAACCCTAGGAGTTGACTTCCTCGGCCCAGACGTACATGGGTCAATGTTGACTTATGCATGTAGTCAACAGAGGAATGAATTATCACTATTTGAGGGTTATCCCTCCCCACTTGCCATCTATTGACTATGCACACTTTTATCTCTCAAATGGATGTCCTTGCTCTGGAGCTCTAGTGTGACTTGGTCACCATATCGTCCTCTTTATGATACTCTCATCATGATCAATCATCGATTGTCAATTATGATGATCGTGATCATGATCAAGGTCAAGTGATCATCATTTAATATTATTATATTAAATTAGGCTTAGATATTATAATAAATATATAATATGTATATTCCATATAAATATATATATATTACAATATATAGGTGTAATATATACTTATATATTAGGCTTCCTAAGATAGTGATACAAATGCATATATATTAGTTATAATTCTTAACTTTATCATATGTGTGAGATCAAGCAGCTCTTCCTCCTTTGCAACATTGGGCTCCATTGCACAAGTGAGATCCCCTCCATGTGCATGGCCAGCTCCATCTCATGCACCACCTCTTCCACCTAATTGGTAGGCCCTAATAGTAATAACTTCAATCACCAGCAACATGCCTCATGGTAGACCACCTAGCACAATTTGACCTGTTGCTTCCCAAAGAGATGGTGATCCACATGCTAGAGGCTAATGGTGAGGCATGTGAAGGGTTCAGCATACACATTATGCACACCAATTGAAAGCGTGTGGCTGCCATGTGTTGTGGGTGGCCAATGTGACATGTTGGATGGAGGACACAAGGAAGTGGCAGTATCCAATCCTCGCCCACAGGGTGCTCATCCTGCTCATCTAGCAACCTGACCTTATCATGGCCTCTTGGCAGTCCTCTTGGCTCTAGTGGCTCTATTAGAAGAGTCTACATGGTGCAGCATCTACTGAGCATGTCTACTTTAGGGCATCTCAGCTGGAGGCAACAGCATAGCTGGCAGATGAGTTAGACAGTAGTTGGACCTGCCAAACACCAGGCCATTGGAAGTAATGTGAGTGAGGTATGACTGCCTGCAGGCCACTGCATAGTGCACGCAGAACCTAGTGGATGATGTGGCAGCTCACGTGGAGCATCTACAAGCGCTGGTGACTTGGTGCAATCCTCACACCATGAGGATTTTTGTGGTGGCCTATCTGGCCACAACAGCCCTCCTCCTAACAGTGCCCACAAAGGTGATGGCAAAAGTGGAAGTAGGAGTCAAGAGCAAGAAGAAATTTAATCTCTCTTGTAGATTTTTAATCATAACAATTGGATGATGGAATGTAATCATTTAAAGAATAAGGCCTTTCATCCACGGAGCCATCAATGATTGATCAATGACCCTGATTGTGATTATGATTATGACCCTGATTGAATAAGACCTTCCTTGATTGTGATCATTAATTAATCAATCATAAGACCATCGATCTGACGATCAAACAATCATAATCAGTGTACCCTAGTCCTCTCTACCTCCTCAGAGTCTACCTCAGCTGTAGACAGCTCTCCCTTCCATCCCTCTCAAAATCTTTCTTTTTCTGTCCTTGGAATACTCCTCACAACCCCTCTCAAGGTTCTGCACAGACATCTCAAACCCCAATGGCACGAAGGAAAACTAGCATAGAAATGGGTTCCTTTGCCATCTAAAATCAGATCCACAGGCAAAAAAGATGCAAAAACCCAGTTCAAAGTCCCCAGAGAATGGCAGCAGGTGGAGATCTCGTTGATAAGTAACTGGGTCCACTTGATCTAGGATCTCATTTCACTGGACGGTGACTTATGAAAAGAATAACTGCATCAATAATTGGCATTGAACAGTCAATAGAATGGGAGCTTGCATTTGCTTACAGTGCGGATCCTACCAAAACTAGCCGAGGCGGGGGGCTCCAGGGCCCCTTCCCTGTAATTGACAGACATGAGGCACAACCCGTGTGGCGGCGCCAGTAGAGCGTACTTGGCAAGCACCCTGCGATCCCGAGCAGCTAAAATCTTGGGCACCACGTCTGGGGGGAGCGCTTCTCTTCCCACCTGCATCAGCAAAGCTGCCTGCAGAGAAGAAGAAAAAAAATTGTGATGCAGCAGGGGTTGAGGATAATGCGAAGGGCTTAGGAATGCAACCATAGAAAGGTAGGGGGGAGGGTCAGAGACAGCCTCCGGAGACTGCTAGAGTCATCAAAACCCGAAAAGTTCATTTAATTTTTGGAGAAGAAGGATTCCATGAGAGCCTTACCACCCTCACGGTGAAGGAACTGTGGCGTCATATGCAAACTCGATTGCTGATGAATGCCGTGGGTTTACACTATATGATCCCTAGGATTTACTGGAGGACTGTTCTAGTACATGCAGGGCACTAATCATGATGACCCTGAATTATGGACAACGAAGCAAAAAAAATGCACAAGCCCGTGGGGAAACATTTTTTTTCTGATTTGGAGTTATCATTGAAGATATCATTCATTCATAGAATGCTTTATCATGGAACTCAAGCGTGAAAATTGCATAGGGGATGCGTACATAAAGTCGGCATTTTCTTGGGAATTGAGGGCAAGATTTAGTCATTGTATGGGCCCCATCATCTGGGCTTCCTTTTCTGTTCCTGATGCCAAATTTGTGCTTAGTTTTACGTTGATGGTGTTGCCTGGCCCATTTATGAACTGACGCGCTGTGCATCACAATCAGGTGTTTCCTTTTGAAGCATGGGTCAACCCTTGACGGGAGAAATGGCTAAAACACTGCTCAGTAAAAAGGCATTACAACTTTCATACATCAGAATCAACTTAACGACGGATCTGCTAATTGAGCCATGAGGTCAAGCCGTAACTAGAGAAAACTACCAAAGTGACCGCCCCAAAAAGAGAAAATTTGGGGCTTCAACTGATGTTTGATAGATTCTAGAAAAGAGAGTCCAAGGAATTCTTCCTCAGACGGCTGTTATATTTCCACAAACAGAATCATTCATGTGAAAAGTAAGCGATGACTTAAAACTAAGAAGTATTGCTTGAGCCATACGCTATTAAAAAAAGAGCCACAAGTCAAATGGAAATAATTATGGAACATACACATCATTAGCGCCACTAAAGGTGTATAGTCAGCAGCTTACCATGTTTCGCACTTGTCGAAAAAGAAAACCAGAGCCCTCAACCTCAAGCTGCAAAATGGCGCCCTGTAAAATGTAGTTTAAAATAACTGAGAAATTTTAAATAAAAATATTTTTTCTGCAATAGATATATAATAACAAGAGAACAGAAAAGGTGGGTTTCGAATGCTTCACAATTACCGCTTCAACTACATCAAAACGGAAAATCTCTTTCACAGGATTTGGAACTCTATCATTGTGTGATGCATTTGCAAATGAAGAGAAGTCATGTTTGCCAACAAAATATCGTGCAGCCTCCCTCATGGATGATGGGTTAAGTTTGTACGCACTATGGTAGGCATAACGGGACTGAAATGGATCCATGATAGGGTCATTGTATATCTTGTAGTGGTATATCTTGCTCGCTGTTGAGAAACGGGCATGAAACTGAGGACCTGCTGGGCTAATCTCCCTGACTCGTATATCAGGGGGAAGAAGGCCATTGATACCACAATGAAAGTTTTCCAAGTTTTCATAAACGAAAGGTGTCACAAAATGTGCGACCTGAAATGAACAAAACCTTTGTTAAAGTTCAAAAATAAAATGATTCTGTTAGGACTCGTATAGACAATCCCTAGAAAAAAAAGAACATTCAGAAAAAACACAGGGAAGCTGTGTTAATCGTCTTCAGGTAATAGTTGTTCCTTTATTTTCTGAATGCAAACCTGACCCCAAGCATGCACACCAGTGTCTGTCCTGCTAGCACCAACTAGGCATAGCTCCTTTCTGTCAAGTTTTGTAATGCACATTAAGGCTTTCTCTATGATGCATTGTACAGTTGGGGGTGATTCTTGATACTGCCAACCTAAAAGTGATGACAACACCGAGCATGTTTAGATGTATGGTATAATAGGAAACTAATTAGTAAAAGGAACTCAGGTTTCAAGCAGAATTAACAAGTTTACTACAACAGTTCAAGGTAGTGAAAGACATGTAAAGCCAGAATGAAACCCAAACAGCATACAATTGCTTAATGAATCTAGCAAAACTTGCAGCTTTGAAATTTATACGTCTAATTTGGCTTTTTATGGTATTCAGATACTAAATGATGAATACTAATTTCACAAAGCAATCAGATCTATTTGTAGTCAACTAGAGTCAAAGGCAATACATCAAGAAAAAAAAGCCAGAGTGGAGATTTCTATATTCAGCTAGAGTCCATTTAGTGTCAAGTGTGACAACATATTTTTTTTCTCCCCTCATTTTAATTGTTTACCAGGCTTCCCCACCGTTGGTATGTCTCCTTCTCTAATTTTCTCCTCCTACTGTTATTGACAAGTAATCACAGTTGGAAAAAATAACTAACAAAAAGAATAATTTCCTAATGTCTGAATCAATAGTCCCAGAAAAATTTAATCACCATTCTTTGCAAAAACTTTGCTTAATGTACTGAAGAAAATAGAATATAGTACATGTCTCCAGTAGACCTTTCCCATCGTTTAGTTTCTTAATCCTAAGAAAAACGAATCCTGAAATAATAATCCACCACAATGTGTTCAACTTTCAACAATGTGATCACTTAAGCAAATCAAAATCCTGTGGTCCATCTTTACATGTAACAAAACCTTCAGCCATTCACACAGCTTAAATGAAACCCTCACATGACGCATTAGATCCGTACAAAATAGGTATTCGTGCAGCACCTTATTCTGAGTATAAATGAAATCATTGATGGAAAGAAAATTCAAATTATCTGAGATCAAGCAGGAGGAGATGATTGAGGAATACTGGGGAAAGAGCTGGTGAAGGAAAAACAGGAGTTTAATTGACTAAGACATTCACATAAACAATGGCCAATTTCAAGGTCCTGGATGCCACTCCCCATAACGTTTTCGAGAAAGATGTTGCAGAACAAAAGACCGCGCGCGTGAAATAATGCAGACCATCTCACTGGAAAACGAATGGAAAACGAATGGACTATAGCAATCTATTTCGCAGCAGGAAAATGCGCAATTTAAATGCTAAGAATCTTCCAAATCATTCAAGTTACTGGCAATAAGTCGCATCTATCTGGACCAATTGATTTATTCTCCCACAAGATGATACTATTCGAACACCGGGGCAACCCATATAGCACAATGAACAACAGAATGTGAATTCGAAAAGATAGAGGAGGAAGAGGGAACTCCCAGCGAAAGAAGATTTCCGACCAGAGAAGCTAGTGCCATCATAAGCAATGACCATCCGCCACTTATGAAGCTTCTTCGGCAAGTCGAGATTCCCCGCCGAACGGCTCCCTTCCGTCTCACCATCAACGCCCCTCTTCCAAACCAACATTCAACCATGCAAATAACAACAGGCATCAGCCCAACGCCAGAAGAAGCGAGAGAGCGCGAGATACAGACAGAGGCAGAGACAGAAGAGAGAGAGAGAGAGCCACCGAGTAGCAGCTCCTGCAGCCGTACTTGGTACGCGAGAAACGGGCGGCCAGATGATGAGAGAAGGCGGCGGCAGCTCCGGCCATCGCCGCCAGACCCGCCGCCCTGTTTCCCACCACTTTCCGGGTGGGGGAGCGGCCAAAGATATAACGGATAACAGGCCCATTTGGGCCGAGATAAATACCAATACTAATGGGCCTGCATCAACAACCCTGGTGCGGCCCACTTCCCTAATCTGCAACGGTTTCTTAAGATTCCATCACGTGATCTTTGAATTTCCTGGATTACGATCCTGACCGTCCATTCATCGAACCCCGAGCCAATCAGGGCTATTAATGGCCTGGGCCCTGCAGTCCTCGTGTTACCATTCTGTCGCCGTTTTAGACACGTGAATTATCCGGAGACACGAGATAAAAGATTACGATCGAACAATTCTACTAAAAGACGACTACTTTCGGGTGAAGGCATGGGCCTCATGGGGCCCACTTCCTGTGTTTCTCAGCTCATAACGTTCATGGCTTGCTCCACTTTCCGTATGGATCTCGGCTCCCTGGTTGACGTTGACCCGTGCGAACAAATTTCGAACAGGAGCATCAGCGTCCGCCGGCCGAAGGGACACCGCCGGCGGCGCCGGCGCCGCCGGGGGGGAAGTTCGGAAGACGTGAGACGACCGCCGACGATGCCTACCTGAATGGAAATCTTATCGCAAGGTGCCGAAACATTTATATGATTATAATAAAGCCCTGAAACTTTCCGAAATACCTTCCATGATTCTCGGAATTCACATTTTACACGTCTACAAAGGTTATCACTACACGTGAACGGAGAAGCGGTATGATTCCGTCATGATCTTATTTTTCAGGGATCTCAGGACAGAAAATCCGCGACGACAGAGATATCGATGACTAGGGACATCTCCACAAACATTGAGGTATCCTGCACTTATCCAGAAAGTGGTGCGGTCTAAACGAAAGCACAGATCTCTCTCTCTCTCTCTCTCCCCCCGGTAACTGTTGTGGATCTTACAAGTTTGATTATTCTATTGGGCTCGCCAAAGTTGATGAGTCAGGTGCACAAGAGTAGAGAGAGAGTGTGTGTGTGTGTGTGTGTGTGTGTGAGAGAGAGAGAGAGAGAGATTGTATTTAGGCTCGCCAAAGTTGATAGTCAAGTGCACACGAGTAGGGAGAGAGAGAGAGAGAGAGAGAGAGAGAGAGAGATTGTATTTAGGCTCGCCAAAGTTGATAGTCAAGTGCACACGAGTAGGGAGAGAGAGAGAGAGAGAGAGAGAGAGAGAGAGATGGTATCTATCTCCCTCTTTCTGCTTATCGTTGAAATGAATGGACACCAAGATTTTTTATTTTTCAATATGGAATGAAGTTGAGTTAATATTTTTCTAGATTTTCTTCGTTGACCGAGAGAATTGGGAAATGAACACTTGCCTAATAGAAAACGGTCAACGACAGATGGAATCAATGCACTGGACGCTGCCCGCTCTCTTTTCCCAATCGAATTTGTAATCAGATCCTGTCGCCGTCTCCAATTGTAGCCCACATAGTATATATACTATAATCATAAAATAGATTATTAAGGTGTAATTTCTGTAATAATCTGGGGCATTTCTAACTTACGGAGAAAAATTAGGGACTAAAATTGAACATGTTGACCAACAACTTGGGGATTTACCAGTTTCTAAAGTCGGCTCACTTGAGCTTTTTGTCCATAGACGAATGTGGGTCGAATTTTTTCTATCTTTTTTTATTCGTCGAGGGCCCCTGCAAATCGGGTCAATCGTCAGAAACCCCTCGTTAGTATCGCTTTACGCGGGTCTCCCTAGAAGCGTCCATTAAACGTTGCTTTTATACCCTCGGTAAGGAGGTTTTCAGCCCCTTTTCTTGAAGTACTAAACCCCGAAGATGAGGGGTTCATCTACAATTAGCCTGGTTTTTAGGGCCCCGGAATCATAAACTCAAAAAAATATCCGCGAAAAACACTACCAGTTCATTTTTTATTTGGTTAATATTTCCCTGTCTGTCTCTCTCAAGGAGCGAGTAAATTGCGCACGTAAGCCACGAGGTAAATGCCAAAAATACCCTTATCATATTGGTTGACTACCGGACAAATGCCCTGAGGGCGACAGCGGGTGCTCAAGGCGAGGGGCATGTTGGGTATTCCGAAGCGGTGCGTGGACGCAGCGGTAATGATATCCTCGTCCGAGCTGTTCTCTTCGCGTGCACGGCTTTGGTGAAAACAAATGTCGGTGACGACACCGGAAGCCGTTTAATCAAATAACTGAAAAATGGGGGATGGCGCGAGTCGGAGGCAAAGACGCGGGCGGGAGGAGGGAGAAGAGTAGCAGAGCCATTTGCTCTCTCGGAGGAAGCCTCGCAGAAGGAGCACAGTGGCCGCCGGTAAATCCCAGGCGGACGCGCATTCCACCGGCGGCGGAGGAGGGGGAGGGGGAGGGGGAGAGGGGGGTGTGTGCGGATGGTATTGGGGGTGGTGAGGAGGAAAGGCGCGGGGGGAATGCCAGACTCGGCGGCGGGGTTGAAGGAGGAAGCGGAGCAGCGGCAGAAGGGGAGCTGGAAGTACGAGCTGGGAAGGACGCTCGGGGAGGGGAACTTCGCGAAGGTGAGGTACGCGCGGCACGTCGATTCCGGCCGGGGATTCGCCGTGAAGATCCTCGACAAGAAGCGCGTCCTCGATCTCAAGATCGACGACCAAGTGAGTACTATTTCCCCGGAGAAGATGATTGGAGCTCTACGGATTGTACCTGAAATTGCTGTGTCAGAGGAGGGAGAATTTGGAGAGAGGGAGGGAGGGAGAGAGAGAGAGAGAGCCTGTTCGCCACGTTCCCCAGGACTTCTCCTCTGAAATTTCTGAAGGAAAATACTCTTGAACTGGTGATCAGGATCTGATCGAAGATTTTCCTGCCGCAGATTAGGAGGGAGGTTGGAACATTGAAGCTACTGAAGCATCCGAACGTCGTCCGGCTCCATGAGGTCCGCTCTCCTCGCTCTTTCCCCTCTCTTGCCCGGTTGCGTGATCTCTCAGCGCTCTCTTCTCTCCCTTCTCCTGGTTACTTGTTGCTGCTTTTCCCGCCTTCTCCTGGTTACTCCTTTCTGCGTCTTCTTTTCTCCACGGCCACGGCTCTGAATCCTAATTTCGAGCTCTCCGATGAGCGCAAAACGGTCGGGCCAAGCATTCCCAATGACGGCCCCAGATGACAAGAGCATCGAAACAGGCTCATCCTACTCTTGTTTAACTTTAGCAGCCACAATATTGAGAATGGTAGCTTTCGCCACAGCGGTGGGAAAGGGAGTGATTGCGGCCTGCGTGGTGTGGAATAGGCGGGTTGGGCGGCTGCATCCCACTTTGGGGTGCGGCGGGGCCCAGAGGGGCGTCGCAGGAGAAGGTGGCAATAATATTTATGGTTGGTGATTAAAGAGGGGAGACGGCCGGAAGAGTTTGAGACCCGTGCCGCCGTGGGCGACGGCAGCCACTTTTGGGCACCGCCGGCCCTGTGGGGCGCCTCACGGCGCGCGCCACGTGGTCAACCTCGGCGGTGCCTGAAGGTCACCGACCCCGTCGCCCAGGTTTCTTTGGGTAACGAAATAACCACACGTCTTGAAAAAAAATCTCCCTGCTCTCTGCCTCAAACCTTACCCCCCTCCCCCCCTTCCCGTAGGCCCGGGAGAAGCGCCGGTAGAGAAGGCGCTGAAACAGGACAAAGCGGGAGTCTGCGGTCGTAGTAGTGACATCTTGCTGTCCAAGCCAATTTGTCTCTCCTTCTCCTGGGACCCATTGTTCGTCTGGCGTTGTTGTCCCCGTTCTGAATCTTCGATTCCGGTAGAGGTCAAAATGCGTTAAATTCCGACGACCACCTTCCCCACCGCATCCTTGATTTCTTATCTTGATCACCCTCCTAGATTTTTCTCGTTTTTTTATCCGCTTCAAGCATATGGAATCAGACAGAGATACGGGTTTAGGTTTCCGAACATGTACATAAATAAACTGAATATACCCTCGGAATTCAGACGTCACTGCGCCCCAAATATTAACTCTTTTATTTTTCTTCCTTGTGCAGGTCTCGGCTAGCAAGACTAAGATATACATTATCCTCGAATATGTAACTGGGGGAGAATTATTTGAAAAAATCGTGAGTGATATCTCTTTAGAAAATTTGATGCAGCCACGATTTCAATCTATTGTGTGGAAAAATTTTGTTTAATTCCTAACTCTTCCTAGTATCGGGTTTTAGAATAACGAATTCACATTATTTTGGGGTAATTCAGTCGTCAGGTGGAAGACTCCCAGAACATGAAGGCAGAAAGATCTTCCAGCAGATAATTGATGCTGTGAGTTATTGCCATGGCAAGGGTGTCTACCACAGGGATCTGAAAGTAATTTCCTTCTTCTGCTTCCGAACTTACGATTGCCTATATGTTGAAAAAACCGAGTTTTAACATCTGGCGCCTGAGTCCCGAAAGCTATACTCAAACGAAGGATAAAACTCTTGGAATTGGTTAACCCGGCAGCTGACTGAAAAACTTATAGAATTTGAGCATTAAAATAGCTAAACTAGGCTTTAGTTTAAAAAGAATGAAATCAGCTGTAGAAAAATGAATATCATAGCTGTGGAAAATAAGTTTTGATTTATCTCTCCGATATGAGTGTCATTTGTTATTAGGCCATTGTCTATAAGAAATTCACACATCATAAAAACTATTGATCTCTCATCTTTCCCACTACTTTTCATGTTTGAAAATTTTTCCTTACAGATTGTCAGATGCCACGCAACTCTTCTCCATCTGAATGCTCAGTTTAAAATTTAGTGTCTCCTATTGAAAATGGAATGGACTATTTACTTGTTATTAAAACAATGTGACAGTAACATTCAATATTTTTGTTGTGGGGTTGTCATCATGGTCCTTTTTAAAGTGCTGACTTTCGGTTTTCTATTGTTACAGCCTGAAAACGTCCTTCTTGATGCCAAAGGAAACATTAAGATCTCTGATTTTGGTCTTAGCGCCTTACCACAGCATATAGGGGTGCGTTCGTAAGATCTATCTCAATTAGTCGGTGGGCATAATTTGCAGCTTTCTAAAATTTTCCATTTATTTATCTCCAATGTTCAAAATTTCAGAGAGATGGTTTGTTGCATACAACTTGCGGAAGTCCTAACTACGTCGCCCCAGAAGTAAGAAACCCAAGCGACAGGAGATAATCTGTTGAACTCCAGTTAATTTCTTTTCGCCTCATTCTGTTAGATATCCTCTTATGGAAATTTTTGTAGGTCCTTAAAAACAGAGGTTATGACGGTGCTGCATCAGATATCTGGTCCTGTGGTGTCATCTTGTATGTTATTCTCACGGGTCACCTACCATTTGACGACAGAAATCTTGCAGTTCTCTATGACAAGGTATAAACTTGTGTTCAAACCATAGTTTTCCTCCGAAAGCTTCTTAAAGTGAAACCAATAATCTGGTTGTTTTCCAGTAGAAAATCGAGTCTTTAATTTGGAAGCTATCTACATCATGATGATTCATTGTAACTTGTCAACCATCACCTAATATGCTGACTTTCTGCCCTCCAATGAGTAACTTTCATATGCTTATGTATTTTGGATATTAGATAGGAAATAAATTACCTTCCATACCCATACTCTCATTATGAAAAGATAAAACTTCTCATGTCCTTGTTGAGTTGACCATGAATCGAAAATTAGTGGAGGATTGACCAGCGCTCTTTTTTCTACTCGTTTATCAGATCTTCAAGGGTGAAACCCAGATCCCAAAGTGGCTTTCTCCTGGCGCTAGAAGGATAATCCAGAGGATTCTTGATCCCGATCCGAAAACAAGGATAACAGTTGAAGGAATAAAAGCAGATGACTGGTTCAAGGTGGGTTACACACCTGCCGTAGAGAACGATGCGGAAGATGATGATCTTAGATTCGATCATGAAGAATTCTCGATCAAAGAGGTAGCAATACAGGATTCGACAAGAATTTATTATCTCTTCCTCTTCTTCTTCTTCTACAATCTTATTCAGGAAATCGTCATCCTTTATTTTTCTTTTTTGCGTGAAAAGGCATCTGAAATCAGAAATCACGACAATGTTCCCACCTTCATCAACGCTTTCGAGCTGATTGGAATGTCGTCGTGCCTTGATCTTTCTGGCTTCTTTGAGAATGAGGTTAGATTCTATTTCCATTGTCCTTAATCGTGGGACCTTCGAACCTCCTCCATAAACTGGGAATTATGGATTTTTTTCTTTTCCAGTCTGTGACCGTTCATGATCTGAGAATTTTTTTTTTTTTTTTTTCCTGAACTTGTCTCTGATCGTAACTCCTGGTCGTTTCAGGGCATTTCTGACAGGAAAATCAGATTCACCTCGAGCTATCCTCCAAAAGATTTATTCGAGAATATTCAGAAGATTGTAATGGATATGGGATTCCAAGTTCAGAAGAAGCACAGCAAGGTACCCTTTCCAAACACGATGGATCCTTATCTAATTCTCTCATCCTTTCCATTAAAAAAAAAAAAAAAAGCTCGAATAGAAATTTCCTCCCTGGTATGGAAGTCCATCACGGTGATTCAGCTGAAGTCCCGCTCCCGCCTTTTTCGTATGATTCAGCTGAAGATCTGGCTTCCGTCCCAAGGGTCAACGAGCCCTCGTTGCTTCTCGACAGATGCAGAGGTATGGCTGGGCCAATGCGGTGGACTTGTTCAACTTCCTTCGAGTGCTGCATCCTAACGCTTCTTTCTCCTGCAGATTATCGAGGTCGGTCCATCCCTGCATGTCGTCGAGCTCAGAAAATCCAGCGGCGATCCCTCTCTGTACCGGCAGGTGGATGCCTCTCATGATCCCTCTCCGAACATTCTTTTGTGCTCGCTGACCTCGGCACGACGCCCGCCGGTCCTCAAGGATCCCTTCTGATGCCCTCGCTGACTTTGCGGCTGCAGTTGTGTACAAGGCTATCAGACGCTTTGGGGGATAATCAGAGCCGGCGGCTCTTGATGGCGGCGGCAGAGGCGTCAGCAGCACCGGCCCAGAGTTTGGATCTCATCCCATTAAAAGGGGAAATACCCAGCGCTACTCTCCCACATGTTTGAGTAAATTTTATTCAAGGCAGGGACAGGTGCCATATGAATGTCTGCCTTCTCCCTCTCTCTCTCTCTCTCTCTCTCTCTCTCTCTCTCTTTCTCCCTCTCTCTCTCTCTCCCTCTCCCCCTCCCTCCCTCCCTCTCTCTCCCTCTCTCTCTCTCCCCTCTCTCCCCCTCCCTCCCTCTCTCTCTCTCCCTCTCCTCTCTCTTCTCCCTCTCTCTCTCTCTCTCTCTCTCTCTCTCTCTCTCTCTCTTTCTCTCTCCCTCTCTCCCCCTCCCTCCCTCTCTCTCTCTCTCTCTCTCTCTCTCTCTCTCTCTCTCTCTCTCTCTCTCTCTCTCTCTCTCTCTCTCTCTCTCTCTCTCTCTCTCTCTCTCTCTCCCTCCCTCTCTCTCTCTCTCTCTCTCTCTCTCTCTCTCCTCTCTCTCTCTCTCTCTCTCTCTCTCTCTCTCTCTCTCTCTCTCTCTCTCCCTCCCTCTCTCTCTCTCTCTCTCTCTTTCTCCCTCTCTCTCTCTCTCTCTCTCTCTCTCTCTCTCTCTCTCTCTCTCTCCTCTCTCTCTCTCCTCCCTCTCTCTCTCCCTCTCTCTCTCTCTCTTTCTCCCTCTCTCTCTCTCTCTCTCTCTCTCTCTCTCTCTCTCCCCTATCTATCTATGTATCTATCTATCTGTCTCGATCTCTATCTATCTATCTATCTATCTATCTCGATCTCTATCCATCTATCTCGATCTCCATCTATCTATCTATCTATCTATTATGCCTCGGAGGATCTTCCATCTTGGTCTTCTGTGGTGGGCTTGTAACCTGCGCCTTCGCTTCCTCCGTGCCCACAGAAGGATCCTTCCGGGGACCCTCCTTCTCCCTCTACGTTGAACGCCAAAGGACGAAGAAGGACGTTCGTTGAACGAAGAAGCTACGGAAGAGAAGCTGGAAGAAGTGGTAAAGATCCAAGAGCCGAACCATAGTAGCTTCGTCCGGTAGCAGAGTGCCCGCAATCTTCGCGATCTCGTTCACGATCTGGCCCCAGGTTTCCTAGTCAGTGCGGTCTCCAGCGTTGGGGCTGCTGCCGTTTCTACCAGCCTTGATCTGCCTCTCGCCGTCGACGAAATCCAGATCCACTGTCTTCTCCGAGAGCCGCTTCCTTGTGGGGATCGTCGCGCGGCGAGAGCTCCGGCGAGTGAGGCGAGAAGGGCACCTCGGCGATGCGATCCCTGCGGGGGAGTCCGCTGCGGCCACCCGGATCCCCTGGTAGATCTCGTGGAAGATATCCGGGGTGGCGCAGCGGAAGGACTTCCTCCAGAAGTCCAGATCATTGATCTCCTCCGCCGTTCTTCGTTGACGGTGCCTCACGAATGATCAGAGAAAGGTGAGGGAAGAGGGATGCAGGGAGCAAGAAGAAGAAGATGAAGAAGAAGTCAGCGCAGATGGGTGGATGGGGGAGAAGGGCGGGAAATACCGGTGGAGCGAGGAATTGTTGAACCCTTGGCGGGAAGTACCCTTGTAGTTATAACTCAATTACCCGATTGATTTGTTATTTGTACTTGTACTCCTTTGGTTGTGTGATTACAGATCTACCCCTCAACGCACTGGCAGCGTCCAAGCTTAGAACGTTGAGGCTATCAAAACTTCTGCCTATTCTCTAGCCACTCGGACTTTATGGCTTCTTTTGCATAATTGATTCAATCTATGATATTAAATTTTATTTAGTAGTTTTCAAAAACATAAAAATAATACTATTATTATACCATGAAGGAGAGGGGTGGGGAATAGATTGAACTCCGTTTTTTTGATAAATTTATTCAAATTTACAAATTAGTTGGGCCTGATCCGTCCAAATTCTATTAAGGTTGGGTTACTTGGGGGAAAGTGGGAGAGGAAAGATTGGTGGGTGAGGATGGAAATGAGCTTCCACATATCTAGAGCGTGGGAGAAGCTTGAAAAAAGAAGTTTATGAGTTTAATGTGAGAATAAGAGTGTTGATAAAAGAAATAGTTCTAGCTCACTCATTTGATTTGAATATTATTCTTCATTTCTACGTCCTTCGTATGCAAACATTCTGAAGGAACCCATGGAAAATCATATTCTCGTTTGTAATCATTGGGGTCAGGAGAGTGACTCTTTGTCACATCATGAGTAGCCAATGTATTATTCAATGAGATAATCAAACGGACGCGTAAATGATCGACTAGTTGTCTAAATAAGATGAGAAATGATAATCTCTTCGTGGTTTACACGCGCCAATAATTGGGTTAGAATCGTTGAGAGAGATTACTAAATAAAGAGGTTATATACTAGCGTTGTTAATTGTTAGCATTTTAGTCACGAATAATTGCATGGAATGTTAGATGGGTTGGACTTGTAAATATATAAAAATAAAGAAATTATCGATGAATAGATGCGTACGATGTTTCCCAAACAGTGAATGGAATTCGTCCAAAAACATTTTAGTAAATATTAGTTAATGTGATGGTTTTCCTGATGTCATTGTCTTGGATATTTCATTTCTCATTTCCAAAGTATGATGTTTTCTTAGATAAAAAATGAAGATATTGAGGTGATAATTCATCCTTGCAACTTAAGATATAATGAAGGTCACCTAGAAAAGGGATTGTTTTCGCCAGCAAACATGATAGATAAAATTGTTAAAAATGGGAACTAGAGAGTTGATGAGTGCCCTTCAAGGGTAGCCATCAAGGGAACAAAGTGTGATTGCCGTGGTCCTCGTTTACCTTGCCGGCAGGAGGAGACCAGCTGTCTTGATAGTCACTGGTGGAGCACCACCGGAGAGCGCAGGAAGAGGCCACAGTCTATAAGAAGAAGGGGTGGAGACGGCAGGAAGAGGGGAGGAGAGTGCGTGAGGGGGGATTCGAGAGAGGATGACGAAGGGAGGTGAACTGGACTACGTTGACCCTCCGGCGGCGCCTCTGCTGGACTACACAGAGCTGCGGAAATGGTCCTTCTACAGGGCAATTATTGCCGAGTTCATGGCCACCCTCCTCTTCCTCTACATCGTCGTGGCCACCGTGATTGGGCAGGTGAAGCAGGAGAACAAGTGCGATGGCGTAGGAACCCTCGGCATTGCCTGGGCCTTCGGCGGGATGATCTTCGTCCTCGTGTACTGCACTGCCGGAATCTCAGGTTCGCTCTTCGCTTAGACGCCCCCCAAATTCTGCACCGCAGGGGATATATCTAACTCAAAAACCTTTGGAGCAGGTGGCCACATAAATCCCGCCGTGACGTTCGGGCTGTTTCTTGCAAGGAAGTTGTCCCTGGTGAGGGCAGTCAGCTACGCGGCGGCCCAGTGTCTGGGGGCAGTGTGCGGGGCCGGGCTTGCCAAGTCCTTCATGAGGCGCCCCTACAACGCGTTGGGCGGTGGCGCTAACCTCGTCCAGCCTGGGTACTCCACGGGCGCCGCTCTCGGGGCTGAAATCCTTGGTACCTTCCTCCTTGTCTACACCGTCTTCTCCGCGACCGACCCCAAGCGCAAGGCCCGTGATTCCCATGTACCGGTAAACAAGATACGCAGACCACTCCCTTCACATCTCTCAGAGTTAAGCTGGTCACCTTCTTAGGACGAATCAGACTGAATCTCTCTCTCTCTCTCTCTCTCTCTCTCTCTCTCTCTCGCTCTCTCTCGCTCGCTCTCTTGGCGTTTCAGGTATTAGCGCCACTGCCCATAGGGTTCGCCGTCTTCTTAGCGCATCTGGCCACTATCCCCATCACCGGCACCGGGATCAACCCTGCTCGTAGCTTCGGCACCGCCGTTATCTACAACCAGAAGGCAGCTTGGGACGACCAGGTAACGGTAATAACTTTATCACTGTATGTGTCTCTTCCATAGACGTTTGACTGGAAGTTTCCTCTCCTTCCTCTACTTGGGTTCAGTGGATATTCTGGGTGGGCCCCTTGATCGGGGCGGCGATTGCCGCTGGCTACCACCAGTATGTCCTTCGAGCTTTGGCCGTGAAGGCGTTGTCGTCGTTCAGGAGCACCACCTAGAACGCCAATTCTATAACCTTTTCCTTCTTGTCAGTGTGGTTTCAAAGTGTGGTTGATCCCGCCAGTAGACTGTGATGGTCCGTCATTTGTACCGCTCAGTGGCCGATGATCGCCTGCTGTGATTTGTGCCTTCTTTGCATGTTGTAGATCCCCCGTTTTTATTCATGCACGATCGGTTTTGAGGATCGTGTAAGATAATGAATCATGGTAAAGAAGTGTTTGATTGTTGAAGCAAGATTACCTCTCTCTCTCTCTCTCTCTCACTCACTCACTCACTCTCCGTAGGCGTCATCAAGATCATTATCATCATTGATCTACCAAATAAAGGAAAGAACCACCACTCAGGCAATATGGTCTTCGAGCCTGCAACTTTAAATTATTTTCTACCCAAGCCTGAGTTTCTGATAAGGTTGTTTGTGGTTCTAATGATTATTGTTCTCATGAGCACACTATCAAGCAATTTATAAATTGCAGCTAACATTAAGAAAGAAATTCTAAGCCTAGCATTACAAAAATTCTTTCATGTTACACAAGAATTGACTCTCAAATAAACCGTTGAGAAAATCAAAAAGTTAGAGAACAATGTTGAACATCGTGTCATCAATATGAGGATTGGGAAGAAATACTGTCAATAGCATGAATAGTTAATCTTATACTTTCTAAAAGGAACCCTATACTTCCCCTATAGTGTTTCATCGATCACTTTACTCAAAATAATAAGTAGGAAAGGCTATGAATCTGTTGGTTTTCTAGCCATTGAAGGGGTAACTTTTTTGCACTGCATAGTGAGTCTGTAGCTATAAAACATCAAAGAGAACACCATGGTGTTGATAACCTTGGGAATAGATTTTGATATTACAAAATATATGAGAAAATATACATGATTGATATAGTTCACAAGATTATGATTTATAGATTTTATTACTCATCTTGTGACATTATGACTAACCTTGAGTTTAAGAGAAATAATGAAGAGGTGAAGCATCACACATGAATAAATATTTATTAGAAAATAAATATTTAATAGATAAATGATGATTATATTTTTTATTTATATATCCATATTTATTTAATCATTTAAGTGTAGCTATTATTTAATAGTCACGTGCATCATTAAAAGAAAAAGAAAAAGGTTTGAAGTATCCAAGGAGTTCTTGTGAGTCTCGAACTGGAAATTTGGACAGTGACACGTCAGCTGCTCACGTGGAGAAAACGACTAACTTAACGTTCGAATCTGAAAACAAAGTCAACAGGAAAGTTGTTTGTTTACAATAGAAAAATCTTCGGTTTAAATTTCAAATCAAACGGACCAAAGAATAGAAAGATATTGAATTCGCAATGGTCAAAGGTCGTTGCCACGTATTTTGGAAAATAGTAAGTATTCAAACTGACCTTCCGACTTTGTCTTTTGAGCAAATCACGAAAATCTATTAGAGGAGATGCCCTATAAGTAAAGGAAGCAAAAGACACCAAAGAAAATGATTCTACTTCGATATATAATGATCTATCACTTTCACGATCAAGATCTATCACCGCCAGACATCAATTGCGAGCAAGTTACTTCATACTTCTTCAATCAACGATTGGTGATCAAAAGGGAAGCTTGAATCTCTTGAGGAGGCTCTCCATCAGGCCCTAAGATAACTAGGTGGTGAGTGGAGAGTGAGATTGGGCAAAAGTATGAGGTGCTCTAAGCCCTATTTGGCTCGGAAAGGGCTGGATCTTTACAGAGGTCGAACTTGAGATGTTGGGCAGTTAATTCCATTAAAATCAGTGTGTATTTCTGAGAGAAATAGTGGAATACTGGTAGGAAAGATCCTCCAGGACGGGAAGTAGCTAGGTGAGGGACAAACTAGTATAAAAAAATCTTGCCTTGTAGAAAGATCCTACTAGAAGAGAGAGAAAGTTATCTCATGCGAAGATAATTACACAGAGTTGTGTTAACACATGTTGACACATCTAACATTCAGGAAGAAAATCTAAGATTTCTAAAATATCAATTCACCCCCCCTTCTTGGTATTTTGTCTAGCTTCTAAATGTTTCACATAGAACCTCAACAAAATAATAATTACAAGTTTGAAAAGGATATCTTGTTCAAGCTCATAAACTGCTCTTAAGGAAATTTCCCAATTGTGTTAGATCTCACATTGTGTCACAAGCTCTCTCTCATGAGTATTCAAGGTGCTCTAGATCTTAATTTCAAATATTTTTAACATTTTAGATACCACAAATCGTTATATGTTTAGTGATCTCCAATCGAAATCTTTGGGGAGAGGAATAGCTCAAGGTTGAGAAAACGACTATAAATTTTTTGTTCCATGTGATTTATTACTCTGATATTTTTATGTTAGCTCTTAGTTTAAAATGAGAAGTTCATATCTCTTATGATCAGCCTACTTACTAAGAACATCTCAAAAAACTTCAAAATGTATTATCTCATAAAATCATCATTGTAAAACAAAATTTCATGAAAAAATCTTACAATGCATCTTGCTAACATAGGTTTGAAGATAAAATCCATGAGACTCCACAATAAGGAGTCAATAGACTCTTTATTAATTGCATTAACAAACAAAAAAGTAACCATCAAAAAATTCTTTAGGAGATAATTCTTGACACAACTTGACAACATACCCCAAATGGGTAAGTATCATGATTTTCTTAAACTTGAGGGAGATACTTTTGCTTGCTGATTTCATTACCACGGTTGTACAATTAATTTTACATTGGATGGAACTTTCAGAGTTAGAAACTTCAACTCATGTCGTTTTCAAATTTTATTTCAATCATTGCTATCCACAATTGTCTCATGTCCACCAACTTGTCATCACATGTAACATGGGCTTCATTATTTTCACACAACAACATATTTTCATTCGTTTCTTCTGATTGATTTGTCACATAATTTTTATTTTTTTGAAAACCGTTCATTTTTTTACCTCAAACTCATGCAAACATCTTATCATGTTAAACAAGTTTTTATAATCCAAAGGGTCTCACTAACAAACTAATAGTTCTCATTGAAAGTGTATATAATTGATCAGTATAGTAAACATATAAATATTCTTTCTCACAAAAATTTTTGGACTATTAGGATTGGCAAAGATAAACGACTAATATTATCCCCTTCACACCGTCAACAACTCAATTCCAACTCTTATGTTGCACATTTTTGGAGCTAAGTTTGATGTATGGCTTTATACCAATGATTTTTCTTTCAACCCATAATAGCATAATATGATGATACATAATCTCAGGCACTAATATTTGGCGTAAGTTTTTTCATGTTGATGCATAATAATATAATATAATTATAAATTGATCATAAAGTGTTATTATTGCACTAATGGTTAGATGAAGATGTTAGTTATCAGGTCTAGTACACTAAATGTTTGATTATGTTTTTCATGTATAAATGAGTAAAATATTCTTCAAGGAAGAGATCAAACAAAGTGAAATTGAAAAAATATTTTGAAAAGAAAAAATAGACTCAAGCCATCCAACTTGAATATTTCTAGTCCCTAGTAATGGACTAAATAAATTAGTTAAAAACAAACATGCTTCAAAATCTCATATTTCTATATATAAAATCAAAATTTCAGAATAATGAGTCCCTAAACACATCAAATTCTCATATTAAATTAGATAAAATAATCTTAAGCACTTTTAATGTTTAAACACTCCTTAGGATAATAGTCTAGCCATCACTTCTACTTATAGATTTATCATTTTATCACATGTAAACTTAATTCACTATATGTTCAAATTATAATCTTTCAATTGAGATTAGTGTTGATCCTACACTTACCTTTTCTATAAGTTTCATGCTGGAAAATTTACACTACATATTTTTTTAATATAATAATAGATATGCATCTTTTCCTATAAATATTTTTTGACAATGTAAAGTGATGTCTCACCTTAATTGTGTACCTTTTGTCTTCTAAGGCTTTCATACGATCCTTCTTTTTTATTTTTCTTCATAATTTTCTAATATGAGTCTATGACAATTCTTATGAATCAAGATGTAAAAATTTGTACTGAACTCAAATGATCAAACAAATTCTCACATCAAATACCATATACAATATCAATAAATATAAATCTATAAAATAAAGTATATGTTATTTATCATGTACCCAAGGAGTATTCCAACATTTCATGCTATTAAATCATTCTCCTAACCTAAAAATGATCATCTTAGTGTCATTTGATATCACATATTCTTATTTATTTATTTTTGATGCATAAATATGATATTTAAAAACATAATTAGCATATTGCATGATCACCATTTACTATATTGTATTCAATCAAAGACATTAAAATCTATAGAACGAAAATAAGAAGAATATGTTCTATTTTTTTATCATCCTTGCTTCCAATACAAAATAACCAAATTCTTCACTGATATAACGTGAATAATTCAGAATATATAACCTTTGGAAAGCAAAGTTTAGAAAGATAGAACTTGATTATTCTTGTTGTCTTGAATTCAACTTGATTGAAATAAAAATTCATGCAGTTAAAAAAAAAATTTAAAATTAACCATAAGTAATGAAAATCAAAATTTTCCTCAATGACATGAAAAAATATCATAAAATTAAGCAAATAAAATGAATATTTTTAGAGACTATAATTTGAGAACAATTCATGGAAGAAATCTTGTTGAAGGGGTAAAATTTATTCAGAAGTTTTGTTTACCTATTTAAAGACAGAATATGAAACATCTAAACTATAAGCAAAGAACAAAATTAAATTTTTGGGTTGCCTCCCAATAAGAACTAAGTTCAGCATTTTCAACTAGACCTATTGGTAATAAAAAATAGGATATAATGTTAGCATCTAATCCTTTACTTATTTAATTCCTTACCACTTATTTAATGTTTGGATTTAGTCTACGTTGCATTTCTCTAGTTGGTTTAACACTTTTAGTATATATGTGATGCATGTAAATTGATGAGCTAATTCTCTTGAAATCCGCCATGGTTCATCTTTTTTTTTCTGATCTTGTAAAACTTTCATGATTTTATTTTCATGGTCAGGGGTTAATAAAGATGATATAATGACAGGAAAAGTTTCATTAGGTCTAAGAAAAATGTATTTCAATGAATTTGGGAGAGGTTTAAGCTATAACTTTGGTGGAATTTCAAACTAAAAAATGAATTCATCAATGTATTGAATATGATTCATCTCTTCTATGCATGAATCAATCACATCTATATGTTTTACTTCATCATCATTTTCAATTTTAAATTTATAAATTCTAAAATATTTTTAAAAATTTTTTGACCCTCGAAGTTCATATTTAGAATTCCATTTTCACAATCAATATTTTATTTGGTTGTAGTAAGAAATATAAAATAGGTTTGCCTAAAATAAAAAAATGAATTGAAAATATACACCCTTTAACATGAATTATGACATCTTATGAGTCCCTTATGAGTCACAAGTCCTATAGATTAGGGTGCAAAAATCTTCATTAAACTCAAATAATTAATCAAATTTTCTTATCAAGTAAATACTATCCATCGAGATTATGAAGTAAAAATCTGTAAAATTAAATCTATGTTATCTATCATGTATCCAAGAAGTATTCTAACATTTCAGGCTATTAAATCATTCTCTTAACTCAAGAATAATCATCCTAATATCTTTTGATATCAATCAATTTAACTGATATAATTTTTTGTGCACATAATATGATGTAAGAAATTAGATAGTTTTGAAAATTATACTTCTGTTTCAGTTTTATTTTCAGTTTTGTTTTCAATATTTCCTAGGCATAGAATGAGAGATGATAGCACTAGCCTCTTTAGATAATGATATCTTCTTAGGTGACATATGAGGTATGCACAATTCTTTCAAAAATTTAACATATGCAAGTATATGTTTAATTGCATTGACTAAAGGAATACAAATATGAATATGTCTAAATATTTTATGATCTCTTAATTATGTTTTATTATTTTCTTCATTTTAGTCTTTAATACTTTAAGAAATAGTAGTATCTTTCTCTATTTTTCTTGTTGTTTTTAAATAGGAGTTGACTCTTGATTTAGGTGCTGACTTTTTTATTCTTTTTTTTGCTTATTTTCTTTTTATAGCTTCTTCTCATATGAAAGTAGGTTATTATGGTCATCATCAATATCATTAGGAAGCTATTTATTTACTATCTCAGTTGGATACAGATCATCAAGTCATTTTTGATTTCTAATAGTGGTCACAACTTCTACAATTTGAAGCCTTGAGATGTAAATGCATCATGACTACTAGAAGGTTGATTTCTAGGGTACATGATGGGCTGACAATAAAGATGACCTAATTCAAATTTTGAATTAGCTAATGTTAATTTTCTTATTTCTTTTTCAAGTCTAAATATGATTTTCTAATTTTTCCCCTAATTTTCTCCATCATTTCATCATATTTTTGTTAGATTGCATCACTTTCCCCATGAACTACTACATAAAACTAGCATTAAAGTTAGATTGATTTTGATTTAAATTCGGTTTTTATTTACTAAAATAGGTGTTGAATTTTGTTGAAAATTTGTACTGTATTTTTATCAAACTTAAGCACGAAATTTAACTAAAAATTAGACTCTAAGTTATGCTAAATGTTAGGCCTAAAGTTGTATGTGTTTTGAGAAGGCAGCCTAAATGAATTATAAGGTCTAGAAAATAGTTAAAAATTAGGGTTTTGAACATGAGGATTAGAACTATTGTTCTAATTTTTCAAGAAAAGTTAGGATGGTTCCACCAACTATAATCGTTTAAAGCATTAGTATCCTCTTGATCTAAAATAAATATATGATCTAATAAATTAGGGTATTGGGTTCATAAATATCATTCCTATAACATCATGAGCATGTAAAATATGAAGTATATGGTGGTTGTGACTGAGGCTGAGTATGCTCATTTTTATGTAATATTAAGTTTATGATGAACCTCACTAGCTTCATTTTTAAGATCTGATACACCTTGATTCCTTACATCATAAATTCCTATCTTAGAATCATTGTTATTATGATCATAAGGAGCAAAGGATTCACCTTCAACTGAATTATCTCTCAAATTCTCATAAAAAGTATAGATCTCAACCTCATCTATACTCATGAATGTCTCCCCACATGCAGGATCAATTATGTTCTTATGTTGATAAGAAATTTCATCATAGCACATGATGAGGGCTTCTCTTTTGAAACTCTTTGAATCTTTTCCAAAATTCATAGAATACTTCTCTTGATTTTTGAGTGAATTGGAAGATAGCCTTCCTTGTGACATGAGTCTTGCCTACATGATAGAATTTCCTAAAGAATGATTTCTCTACTTGAAGGCATGTGGTGATCCCATGAGGTAAAGATGCAAATATGGAAATGTGAGCCCAAATGGCCTGCATCAGGCCCTCAATGTGATCCACCCACAATTAGATTTTGATTTTTTATTTATTTATTCCAAAAAATAGACATCACATTTTTACTTGAAATAATTTACAAATAAATATTCAAATTTACCCCAAAATAATATAATATTACATATAATTTTCATTAATTTTATCTCATTTTTATGAATTTTATGTAAAATTATATTAATTTTACCTCACATTGCATATAAAAAACCAAACATTATTACACATGATCAAAGAGAAAATATAATTGAAATTATTTGAAAAAGGAAGAAAAGTAACCTTTGGGGATAATAAAAAAAATCTCATTTATGATAATATTCACCTTAATAATCACATTTTAATTGAATTTTTTTTAAAAAAGACTAGGACAATATGATTAATATTAGTCAATTATGTGTAGCACAATATGATTAGTATTACTCAATTAGTGTAGCACAATATGGTTAGTATTAATCGAATGTAACTATAATTTAAAAATATTTGTTGCAACTTCATTTTTTAGACAAATAAACCCATATTCACTGAAGGAAAAATAGTGTATATATTCCTCATATGTCCTAATTATAGGATTTGAATGCATTTTTTATGTCTAATGGCTCTAAGAATACATCAAAACTATGGTATAGCTGTTTAGAATATGTGTACATGAACTAGTAATAACTTGGAGAAAAAGAATTTAGTGAACGGAATGCCAAAACTGAAAATTAGTGATGAATTTGAATGTGACTCATTCAGTGGAAAATAGGTTGGAATAGGTAACAAAATGAAGAATATGGTTGCAACTAACCAACCATTGGAATTATTACATATATGTTTATTTGGACCAGCTAAGGTACCTAATTTTGATGGAAAAATGATATGGATTTGCATTTGTAGTTGAATTTTCAAGATGGACATATGTATTTTTCTTAATGATGATAAATATGATACTCCTGAGGCATTGAAGAAAACTATTAAAAAAGATAAAATGAGAAAATATTGATTACGAAAATGAAAAGTGACAATGGGGGAAAATTTGAAAATCTGAAATGTATCGCATTTGTCATAAGTTATATAATGATATAACACAAGAACTAAACAATGTTGTAGAAATAAATAATAAAACTCAATTAGATATATTTATGAGTACACAAGATGAAAAATTGCTTATATATTGTTTTTCTGAAGCTATAAGCAGAACCTAAAAATTATGAACATTATTGTATTATTACAATAAAATACTTTTTATGAACAATATAATACTTATTATTATTTTTTAAAATTTAATTATTCAAAAGAATAAAATTAAATTTAAGTTACTTTCAACCATTAGGATATAAATGTTTTATTATTGAAAATGATGAGTCAGAAATTGGAAATTTTCGACTTGAGGAGAGATAAAAAGTTTCTGAAATTTAAAAACAGGTATAGTATGTAAAAAATGAATACTAGTGGTAGATGAGAATGTAAATACAAAATTTGATGAGAAAGATGAAAGTGAGTTTATATCAAAATTAAATAATTATTGAAAATAAAATTTTAATAAATTTCAATTAATGATGATTCAAAGCTCCCTGAATTCGAAAAAATTTTTTAAAAGGAGAATTTTATAATAGAATAGAAATATGTAATACAGATGATTGAATTTTGGGTGATTCATAGAAAGGAGTTCAAATATGGTCAAACCAAAAAAAATACAAAATATAAGAGTTTTGATTTCTCAAATTCAACAAAGAGTGTAGAAGAAGCTTTAATAAATGATAATTAGATTTATAGTTTATTGATGATTTGAATCAGTTTGAGAAAAATTAAATTTAGAGCTAGATTGTACACAACACTTAGATCAGGAAGTCGAGGTTGTATTGATCAGATCCTTTTTGACTTTGGTCAATTCTACTTAATATATTTGATCATGCTTTTGTGATAATAAATCTTATAGCTTTCTTAGATCTAAATCGTAATCAATGAAGGATTTTCATATTCATTCAATCACCTACCTACATTTAGTTTTGAGAACATTTCATTCTTAGTTTCTACTAAACCCAATATTTAGTAAGATGTCTCCTTGTTGCTAGGCTCAGCTCCCACATAATTTTACTCCAAAATTTATATATCTGTGGCTCTAGAAGGCCCACCATTGATAATAGGGATTAACTCTTTTAATTGATTAAATAAACATTTAATCAAAGAGTTTTCATACCTAGGATAAAGAAGAATTTCATTGTGGGTAGTTTCTAAATAATAGCATTGACCTATAGTGACTTCATAAATTCAATAAAGTGGATGATGAATTATGACTTACTTTTCTTTATCCTCTTATTATTGCGGGTTTGGCTGATTGTAGACAATGTTGGCACTTAAATTGGGCTTAGGAAGATCACGTCTGAATTGAACTTTGTTCCTCAACTTGTCATTTGACCAACTATGAAGATCATTTAATAATGCATCTAGTTCTCCATAGAAAATGTCAAGAAACACAAGACAGTAGATAAGTCAAATATAATCATTTTACTTACTTGAAAATGTTTGAATTTATAGAGAATTTTGGTTCAAAATTTTTTCCTTTTTTTTACCATATTTCAGCTTAAAACTATAAAATTAATCATAAATTTTAATGGTTGGAAACCAATGACATGGCCTTTAAGAGTTCATATATCATCTTAGAGAAACTAATACGTATCATCATCAACAAGCAATGTAATAATTATAGAGTTAATTATATCAGTTCAACTAAGCATTATAATATTTTTTATCATTTAAATAGAGCTAATCATGTATCTTGAAATAATGTAATAATTTCTCATTCAAAACTTATTAAAATCACTTCAAATAAATCATGATCATCAATAAAACACATTGAATCGTGACCTCAAAACATGTAAAATTATTTTCTAATTAATAGATTTCAACTTTTATAAATTCTCAAGTGAAAACATAGTTGTTCGAATCCAATGAAATAACGTGATACACTAACCTCTCTTTTTCAGATTCTGGAGGCGGCGGCCGCTGCCGCTGGTGAGGACCGCAGCCATGCAGATCTTCGTGAAGACCCTGACGGGGAAGACGATCACGCTCGAGGTAGAGTCTTCTGACACTATCGACAATGTGAAGGCCAAGATCCAGGACGAGGAGGGGATCCCGCCGGACCAGCAGCGGCTCATCTTCGCCGGGAAGCAGCTCGAGGACGGGAGAACTCTCGCCGACTACAATATCCAGAAGGAGTCGACGCTCCACCTCGTGCTCCGCCTGCGCGGTGGTGCCAAGAAGAGGAAGAAGAAGACGTACACCAAGCCGAAGAAGATCAAGCCCAAGAAGAAGAAGGTCAAGCTCGCTGTTCTCCAGTTCTACAAGGTCGACGACAGCGGGAAGATCGTGAAGCTTCGCAAGGAGTGCCCCAACCCCGAGTGCGGGGCCGGCACCTTCATGGCTCACCACCACGACCGATACTACTGCGGCAAGTGCGGCCTTACCTACGTCTACGCCGGCAACAAGGTGCAAGCAGAGTAAATCTGGTGACGGGACATCTGGTGAGGGATGTTTCGTTCTACAGATCCCTGGATTTTGGCTTTGAAAAATGTTATCTGATGTTCGGTAGATGAGAGGACTTGCTGCAACTTTTTCTTAGACTGTAATTTTTCCTTTTATGTTTCAGACGATGATAGATCGACTATGACACTATTCCTGTGTTATTCTGGATTTATCAATTTGGAGATTTCGTTCTACAAAAAAAAAAAAAAAAGTGATACACTCAAAACTAATGGTTTTAACATCATGAACATCTAATCGAGTAAGCTTTTGTACTCATGTTGTGCTTTAATGATTGACATTTATTCTGATGTGTTAATCATTAATTTTACAATAATATTAATATATGTAAATATTATCAAGGTTCACAACAATAATCAAAGTAATAATTCTAGTAAAATCTTGAAAAATTTTTAATTCGATTCTATGGGACTCAAATATACTCTTTGGATTCTTATTTGAATATTAATAATTATTAATATATATTTCATGAATTTATAATCAATTATTTTCATGTTCACATGAAAAAGAATATTTTTTCATTTTTTATTGTTATAGACAAAGTAGCATAAATAGATTCAATTATTGACCATATGTGTATTTTTCATCATCAAAAAGTATTTTGATTAATTCTCCAATTATCTTCCCCTTTTTGGTCATGAGAAAACAAATTATGCTTTATGCAATAGTTTTTAAATTTATTCTAGTTAATTCATATTTTTTCCACTCTATGCTTTATGTCAATTTTTTTATCTCCCCCTTTCTCTATGATTTCTGAAATGTATTATTTTATTTTATTTTATTTTCTATTTGTCAACATCAAATCCTTAACAAAAATAGGTTAATCAAATAATAGTAAAATCTAAGGTACAAGTTTACTGCTTGATATAAATAATTAATTTTATATTTTATGAAAAATATTTAGATGAAATTTAAACTTTTTATGGGGTTTTTTAAGATGGCTCAAGAAACTTGAAAAAAAGTCTCATATGAGTCACATAAGTTCATTTTTGAGTATAAGATAAACTCATTTAGCATGATTGGACAAAATCCAGTTCTCCTCTCAATCGGTCCCTTCGGAACCAACAATAAATTGCAGAAGAAATTTCTACACAGTGCAACATCTTATAGTATATTCCAATATGAAGAAAATTTGGGAGAACCGTTTTATTTTTATTTTCAATGTGACGCCATATTTGCATATTTAATAATTGAAAATTTTCACACACACACGCACATGTATATGAAGAGAAAGGGCTCTGAATTTAATTACTAATAGCTGAAAATCATTCATATATTATGCTTAACAGATCTTCAGATTAATGTAAAGAGCGTACCATCTGACTCATATTTTCTAGATATTGCCCTCAAAACTTGTAAAATAGATTTGAAAGCAATGGTAACACGAAAGGCATAATCGAACCCAGTAAGTGCGCAAGTTCAAATCCAAGAAAAAAGCCGTCTTTCCACCGTCCTCGTGTAAATTGGTCTGCTTCGTTCGTCGTGCTCGGCCCACATCACGGCGATTCACACGGGCATCGTTCTGAGACCCAGGCATGCAGAGCATGGCTCGTCAACTCCCGGGGGCGGGCCCGCGGAGTTGGCGATGTCGGATTATTACATAAGGTGTACGTAGGTTTCTCTCTCTAGGGATCTGAGAGCCGCACGAGCTTCTCTCTCTAGAGATCATCGAGATAATAGACGGGCAGCCATTCCTTTCCGTTGATGAAATCAATGTCAGTGAACTGGGTGGCCTCATCCTCGCTGAGCTGCTTCGCCCATGACACCCGCCTCAGATGGGTGGCTCCTGGCCCGTGGCAGCGGTGCTCCCCGTACAGCAAGTTCCTGCGAGGAGGAGGAAGAAGAAGAAGAAGAAGAAGAAGATCAGAGGGGACTACGAGGATAAGAGGAAAGAGGAAAAGACAGCGACGAAGAGGATGACGAAGAGCAAGAGGAAGGAGGGGAAGAGGAACCTGAAGAGGACGGAGAGAGAGAAGGTAAGATGAGGACAGTGAAGAAGAAGAAGAACGTTCATGGAGAAAGAGAGAGATGGAGATCGAGAGCGAGAGAGAGAGAGAGAGAGAGAGAAATATATATCTTCTTACTCGACGGTGTCGTCGTAACTCCAGTTCGTCCATCCCTCGGGGACTATGGTCTTGGAAAGATAGGTCCTGGACCAGATGACCCTGGAGTGGGAGCCCTTGGCCCTCCCCAGGTACACCCCGCCAATGCCGTACACCTTGCCCTTGATGAACACGAAGCCGCTGCTGTCGTCTGCCGACTGCCTGTTCTGAGCGGTGATGGACCCGTGGATCTTGCTCCTCTTGTCCCCGACCACGAATATCTCGCAACTCTGAATAAACATGACAGAAAAACCAATAACAAGTCGTGGGAATCGAGAGAGAGAGAGAGAGAGAGAGAGATGGGGTAGAGGAAGAGGAAGAGAGGGAGTGGGAGAGTGCAGAAACAGGGGGTGTTTCTTAAGAGAGAAAGAGAGAGATCATTACCCAGAAGACAACGGAAGGAAAGGAACAACAAATTGAATGACGAGGTACTGCAATTAACAAGGAACCTTCGTATCAAAGGAGGAGGGGGGGGTATCATCGTCACCTGGAAGACGGACTGTCCGCGGCCGAAGATGAAGTCGATGGCCCCCTGCACGTAGCAGCTCTCATAGTAGTGCCTTCCCTTGTAATCAAAGAGCGTGTTGTGGGGGCTGTAGAACGCGCAGTGGTAGAAGGCCACCTTATCGCCGGCAACCATGGCTGCCACCGTCTGGTTGAACGGCGTCCCGGCGGCGCCTATCGGGGCGTCATTCTGCAATGCGTTCATGACTCAGATGTTTGAATCGTATTCGATGACGGAAAATCCGCATACCATGAAGCTGATTCCGAAGGCGACGACGTTGTCGGCCTCGACGGTGAAGGTGGCGGAGTCGGTGTTCTCGGTGGAGCTGTCATTCCACACGACGGACGTCCTTCCCTTGCCGTTCCCCCTCAGGAAAATGTAGGGTTTGCTCTCCGGGATGTGGACCTTCTCCCTGCAAGTTAAACGACCCCTCTCTCATTCCAGCATTCCACCCTGGAGATCACCACGCTCTCCCTCAGCGGCAGAACCTCACCGATAGACTCCCGCACGGAGGTGGATGATGACCCAGCCCGAGTTGCCGTCGGGCACCGAGTCGATGGCCTCCTGGAGGGAGGCGAAGTCCTCCTTGCCGGACGTGCCCACGAGGATGGTCCGGTTCGTCTGCAGCTTCGACGTCAGCAGCGGCGCGTCTATCGTAAACTTCGTGGCGGCCGCGGGTACGCAGAGCGCCGCCGCGGCAAGCAGCGGCAGAAGCAGGAGGGCCATGAAAGGCGCCCCCGACATGCAGACACCCCCTTTCGTTCGGCCCGACTGTTATCTCCCCGGCGGTCCCTCGGCCTCGGCCTCAGCCTCTTACGGACGGAAGGGGAGGGAGATGAAGAGGGGAAGAAGGGGCGGCGGTGGTGGTTTGTCTGGTATCCTTGTGGGTGAATGAGCTGTCGGAGGGAGAGAATGAGAGGTTCCCACGCTGGAGGGGAGGTCCACGGGGGGCCATCCTCCTCCCATTGACCGAGTCTTCGGTGGTCGGCACGCACGAAGGCGATGCTCTCTCCGCCGCTGTACAGCACCCAACTCTTCCCGTTCATTAGATCGGCTCTCCACGGCGAAGATCGATGTTTCGCGATTTCTTCGACGCGCCATTGTCGCCCTTGGGAGCCCAAAGATCACGGACACCGAGAGGGCCGCGATTTCCAGCAGCTTGGGTTGTAGCTGTCTCATTTTCCCATTTCTGTGTTTTCTCGCGTTGACTTTCGTCCAATTCTTGCGTGCTTAATCGAGCACTCATAATGGCATAATGGGTTCTACGTCGGAACCTCGATAAACCAGCATGCGATGAATAGGTCGTTGGCAGCTTTATTATTTACATTGGAGAGGTCAATGAGGATTCTTGGGGTCGAGTAAAGATGGAACCTGCGTTGGAGGGGTCATTTTTTAGGGGAGAATAGTGCCTTTTAGGCGCATCATAAATATAGAAAAAAAGTCAACTGCAACTCCTTTCTGTGCAACCCGATCCACGAAAGCTTGAACAAAAAGGCCTCAATAGTTCTGGGCCAACGAAAATTGTAAATGGCCGACTAGTGCTAGAATATTTGAAGAATATGCGCTTAAACAAGAAGAAGAGTTTACGTCTATGTACTCCTGAGATCGGCGGGCACCCGTGTCGCCATTGATCCATCAAATATGATGGATGACGCTGTAATCCTTCGATGGATTCCGGGGTTTTGATTGATACCCGTGGAATTGGCCACTTTGCATGGTCTCAGCCGCCGCCGCCGTCCCATTGCGCGTCCACCACCCGCGATGCGTGGCGCTGCTGCAGGCCTGCGGCTCCATGGCGGAGCTCCTCCAGCTGCAGGCCCAGATGCTCCGCAACGGCCTCTTCTTCGACGACCCTTTCGCCGCCGGCAAGATGCTGGAGTTCTGCGTCAGGGGCGCCGGCAATCTCTATTACGCTCGGAAGCTTTTCGAGCAGATGACGACGCAGGACACCTTCGCGTGGAACACGCTCATTCGGGGGCACGCCGCGTCTCCTTCCCCGGGCCCGGCGCTGCGGCTCTTTGCGCGGATGGCGGCGGCAGCGGGGGGCGGCACGGCAAGGCCGAACTCGTACACATACACCTTCGTGCTCAAGGCCTGCGCCGGCCTCCGTGCTGCAGAGGAAGGCGAGCAGGTTCACGGCTCTATGACCAAGCTCGGAGTTGATCGTGAGGTCTTCCCCGCCAACGCCCTCATCTCCATGTACTCGGCCTGCGGGAAGATCGAGCTCGGGCGGCGAATGTTTGACACCTGCGCCGCGAAGGACGTGGTCACCTGGAATGCCATGGTCTCCGGCTACCTGAGCTGCGGCCTCGTCCACTGCGCGCGGAAGCTGTTCGAGGAAATGCCCGACAAGGGGATCGTCTCCTGGAACGCCATGATCAACGGGTACACCGATGGCGGGGACGTTGCGGCGGCGCGGGAACTCTTCGATCTGATGCCGCAGCGCGACGCCGAGACCTGGAACACGATGATCGCGGGGTACGCCAAGTGCGGCTGCCTCGACGCCGCGCGGGAGCTGTTCGAACGGATGCCGGCGAGGAACGTCGTGTCGTGGAGCACAATGATCAGCGCGTGCGCACAGGGCCGTCGGCCGGGGGAGGCGCTGGCGCTGTTCGAGCAGATGCAGAGGCAGGGGGTGAGGCCCAACTGGGCGGCGGTCGTCAGCCTTCTGTCGGCCTGCGCCTGTGTGGGCGCACTCGATCAGGGGCGGCGCATCCACCGGCACGTCGAGAGGAACAAGATGAAGGTGGACTCCATCCTCGGCACGGCTCTCATCGACATGTACGCCAAGTGCGGCTGCATAGACGGGGCCGCCGAGGTCTTCTCCTCCCTGCCGTGCAAGGACGTGTTCTCCTGGACGGCGATGATCGGCGGCATGGCCGTGAACGGGCACGGCGAGCGGGCTCTGGAGCTCTTCCGCCGGATGCTGGCGGACGGCGTGCGGCCCAACGCGGTGACCTTCGTCGGGGTCCTCTGCGCGTGCAGCCACCTGGGCCAGGCGGCGCTGGCGAGGCGCTACTTCGACTCCATGAGCGCCGTCCACGGGATAGAGCCCCAGGCCGAGCACTACGGCTGCCTGGTCGACGCGCTGGGCCGCGCTGGCCGACTGGAGGAGGCGGCGGCGCTGGTGGAAGCTGCGCCCGCCGCCGCGACCGGCCGTGTGCTGTGGGCGACCCTACTGGGCGCCTGCTGGATACACGGGAACGTGAAGATCGGGGAAGCTGCCGCCTGCCGGCTCGCCGAGCTCGATCCCGACGACGGCGGGGCGTACGTGCTCCTTTCTAACATCTACGCCGCCAAGGGGCGGTGGGACGACGCGAGGAGGCTACGGACCCACATGAGGTCGAGAGGCCTCCACAAGTGCCCCGGCCGGAGCTCCATCGAGGTCTCCGGCGCGACCCACGAGTTCTACGCCGGCGACCGGTCGCACCCGCGGGCGGAGGAGATCGAGCGGATGCTGGAGGAGATGGGGTCGAGGCTGAAGCTCCTGGGGCACGCCCCGAACACCTCCCCGGTGCTGTTCGACATCGACGAGGAGGAGAAGGAGGAGGCGGTGTCGCGCCACAGCGAGAGGCTGGCCATCGCCTTCGGCCTCCTCGCCACCGCCGAGGGTACGCCCATCAGGGTGGTCAAGAACCTCCGGGTCTGCGGCGACTGCCACACCGTCGCGAAGCTCGTCTCCAGGGCCTTCGCCCGGGAGATCATCCTCAGGGATCGGAACATCTTCCACCATTTCAGGGGCGGCTCGTGCTCCTGCAAGGATTACTGGTGACGCCGGGCGACGACTTCGAGAGATATCCGCGCGGGTTGCAAAAATATCTCTATCTACATGATTAAGGCTGCCCGAGATAACAGTCTCCTTACAAAGCGGCACTCGATTGAAGAAGACCAAGAAGAAGCAGAATTTTAAGACTTCCGGTTATGATCATGATGATGATGAAGTAGAAATAATCAGACGGCAATGAACAGCTAGATTTATGAACACAGAATTATTTTCCCCGTGAATACGAGCCTGCACCAAAACTGTGATTGATAATCACAAACATAGAGATCGAAAGATGTTGCATAATTTAATCGGCAGCTACATGAGACGATAAAACCTGGGGGCTGCTGTCTCGTTGCTGCTGGGGAATCCACCTCGTCATCACCCGCTCCTCAATGAAGGACTGCTCCATGCACCGAGGCAAGAAGGGCACACCTGGTGGATCGTTCCTCTTGATTGTGATGACCAGCAAGGCCTTCGCCACACTTCCACAGACCCTCAATGTGCCCTGTAGATCGGCCCACTCTCTTAGGCGAGGACGAAGGCTCTCGCCGCCTGAGCTGGCCGCTTCCCCGAGCACGAGAACGGCGTACTCGGAGTGGACCAGAGCAGGGTGATGTCTGTACGCCACAAAGTCAACCCCATACTGGATCCCCGACCGCACAACCCAGTTCTTGGACCGGAGATGGGCGTACGCCATGTAGAGATCAGGGAACGTCTCTCGGCTGGAACTCATATGTTTCCACAGCTGCTCCTCATCCATGAGTTGACCTCCGCCCGCGCCTGAGATCTTCAAGCAACTCAGAGCGTGAACGAGATAGAAAGCTTCTTCTGGGGCAAGCTGGAACCACCCGAGGTCTCTGTCTGATGTCGAGATCTGACGGCCGAAACAGGCGCGGTCAAGCAAATCGGATAGTTCGGGCCTCAACGGGAGCAGGACATTGCAACCTGAGAACTGCCCAGTTACCCTCTCCTGTCTGAACGACTCCTGAAGTTGCTTGACCAGACCTGACATGGGATGATCCCGAGCAAAGCAGGAGAAGTTCTTCCCCTTCCATCTCGGTCCAGTTGACTCCATGTTGTCAAGAGCTGGAGGGTTCTTCGGGATCTGAAGAATGAAAGAAATGAACCCTTTAATGGGGAAAATCATAAAGGCGGAAGCTACAAAACCATGCCGATTTGCAAGAGGCGAATTTCGAGCCAGCTGACGAAAGAAACAAATTTCGACAGTGAGACAGGAGTGACAAATAAATAAGACATCATAAAAAATCATAAAACGTGATCAAGTCATAAGCTGGATGCTTCACATGAAAAAAATCAGCGCCGGCCAGAAAAAGTAAAAGAAAATAAAGATCTGATACCTTGCGTTTCTGAACAATATCACGAAAATGCTTCTGTTCCTCTTCTGGCAAAATATGGAACTTCTCCGCTGTGTCAGCCTTGAACTTAAGACTCGTCTCAGGCATTGGGGTTTCAGTTGTACGACTCAAAACTTCCGCATCCCCATTAGGCTTTGTCATCTGAGGGTGTTTCTTACCCTTATCCTCGGTACTACTGACCAGAACCATGCGTTCCAATTTTTCTCCGACCTCTCCTGCTAAGTCCATCAAATCTAAATACACATCCTTCCCATCTGAAGAACTTCCTTCACAGAAGGATTTGTTTCTAGGTCAGCTTTCCACGATTTTCGCTGCATCAAAGGCCCGTCATCTCTTCAAATTAATAAGCGCTAGAGAAAAAGAAAAAACTGCGCAAATAGCAGAATGGGACAATGAAAGTGAATAGACATCGGATGAAAAGGAGCCCAAAATGACACATGTAGCATAAGACGGTGCTGACCCTCATGATCGAGAGAAACTAGGCAGATTGAGCCATCTATACATGTTTGGAACAATTCACCATCAAAGAATGAGTGGACTGAGTTAGAAATCTCCAACCTACTGCAAACTTGTATTCTTCGGTGAGAGGAATGCAACAGGGAGAGCAAAGCTGTGGGTGAATCTCCGAGAAAACTGCTGATTTACGAAAAAATTCATTTGGTAGGTTCTGGAACTATAAATGATAGGGCTAAAATTGATCGATGATACCTTTTGCTTTTAACTGGAGTAGAGAATGATGAATCCTCCAAAAAGAGCCATCCACCAAATCATTGTCAATGACTATATTATACCTAGTGTAGGGGATTTTAAAATTGCAATTTTAGTAGTGGTGATACAATTTGGTAACCAATAATATAGGGATTCAATTGGGAATCAAGACTCTTTGTCTTCGGAGTCAAAGTATGAATGCCAATAAAATGCTTAGGCTTGCTGTTCGGGGATTTAAGAGACAAATCTAATAGAAAGTTTTGGTACCTGTGATTCGCTCTAACATACGAGGAAAACTAATAAGTTATCCAAAATAAGGGCATAATTTTTATTATTAGCAGTAAAAATTTGTTTCAGGTAATTTAAACTCGTTTAGAAGTATTTCTAGGATAGAAAGAAGTCATTGATCAGTTATGAGTTAGGTGCTGAAATAGCACTCCACATAATAATACAGCCCACTGTTTTTTATTCTTATCCTAAGTCACAGTGATTAGTTTCCATTTATACACAGCTTTAATTTTTCAAACAGCCTCTCCTCATACAAACTGGATAATTAGTTAATCATACTTTTAGTATGAAAGTTTAGAGTTCTAATCTTGATATTACAAAAGGCATTCTACATTTATGCAAGTTTTCCCATATATTTGGCAAGCGATTTTTGCTCTACAAACAAAATTGGGTAAAAACTCAGCCCACTAAGGTGTTCAAAATTTTCTTCCGTAAACCAAATTTCATCCCTTATCTTATCTGGATCAACACAACTCGTAACACATTTGATGTTATGATTGAAGGCTTTTCGGTGTGAGCTTAGGAAGACATGGCTTGAATTCAAGGCAGGAAGCATATCAACCGAGCACCAGAGAGGAAATCTGGGGATTGCTATACGGGAACAAGATGGGGCGGAACGGGAGTCTTCAGAGAGTGCTTGTAGAGACTTCACCGCACCAGAGTGTGATCGCGAGGATCCACAGGGGCTCAGGTCTCAAAGATTTTTCTCCTCATCATCAGAATCCCTCGTCGACGAAAGGCAACGTTCTGAGAAAAACCTTCGACAGGGAGATCCAAAGACACGAGATCGGATAAATGAGGGGGATGATTGCCGGAGAGGCATTGACAGGGTCGAGAAAAGTAGAAATAGACTGCTGGAGAATCCGCGGAAATACCAGGAAAAACAGTACTCCCGGTGCTTGTGCATCGAACAGACGCTCGAAAGAAACAGAAGATCGGAGGGTTTTGGAGCGGAAGGTCCTCAGAAACCATGCTTGTGAGCGTCATCAGTGAGGCGGGGACAGCAACTTTACTACCACCACCTCGCAGGTCTCAAAGATTTCATGCCATCACAGGATCCCCCTCCTCCCTTCGGACGACACGCCTGGTCCGACGGACGGACGAACGAGGACCTAGAGCAGGGATAAAAACCGCGCATCAAGGAAAACGAGACGCATTAGGATTAAAAGGGCACAAAATCAGGAATGTCGGAGGTGTTATTCGCTGCACCCCACGGCTTCACAAGAAGGGAGCGAAGCGACTCAAGTTCTCCACCACACTCTGCCCCCACTCGATCCATAGGAACGATCGGACCGGAGACCCTGGCCGAGCGACGGGCAACAGATCCTGGAAAGGGGGCGGATGTCGACGCACGAGCGACCAGGACTTGCAATGCGTCCGCAGAGAAGGAAGGAGAAAAAACACAGTACCCGCAGACGTGCCACCGCGCGGGCTCCCCCGGCGAAGAGAGCTGGATGAGGAAACCCTAGCCGCCCCCCTCCAGTCCTATTATACCTTCAAGGGAAGCTTGCAGTAGCAGCGGCTGTGGCCCATTTCCGACGCTCAGAGTAAGGTCGTCAGTGCAAGGTTTGATCACATAAAAAATTATCCTTGTTTTGTAAATAAAAAATTACTTGTATTCAAAATATTATCCTTGTATTCAAAATTACATAAAATTATCCTTGTATTGAAAATTACAGTAATACTACTATAAAAATATTTTTCAATATTTATTTCAAAATTACTTGTATTCACAATCCTTTACAAGGCTTCGCCTCGGTGAAGGGTTCGCCCACCAAATAATTTTTCCTTTTCTGCAATAAAACGTAAATATTTACGTTAACATGAATCAATTCCAGATATTTCAATATTTGACATCTAAAGAACTATAAAATCGGATTTATGCCACCTTTTTGAAGCTTAGACGTCTAAATTATATTGGTGATGGGAAGGTCAGACTCGTACATTCACCTAGAGTGAAAATACTTCACATTGAGATTCAACGTCGTCTAAACCCTTGTGTACCCCATCCTCCTCCATTTTCAAATTCAAGAAGCTCTAGTAAGATTTAACACGTTTGAGCATTAGCCATAGTTGAATAATTATAACTTGATCAAATCTTTTTCAAAGTTGCTTCACTCACGTCTTCTCCAACACACACACACACACACACACACAAAATATATATATATATATATACATATTTTTATCTATAGAGAAATAATTGTTGATTTTTTACTCATGGTTGAATACTTGAGAGCACCATTAAGATCTATCATAAGAGGATTGTCTATATCATGAAATTAGTTATACTATTGGGGAGTGTAGTGAGAATGTTATAGTGCTCTTGGAAGTAGATGTTGGCCAATGTAGCCCAAGCCATTATAAATTGGTGTCTCTACTTTAACTTCTCAATCTCTGTCCATTGAGATTAAAATAGAGGAATAAAAAGGCACACTAATTTCAAGAAAAATTGAGAACCAATGTACCTCATTTTATTCATCCATCTAATCATCTAGGATCTAATAACCTTAAGATCGATCATCAGTGCAAGGTTTGCCCACTAGATAAATTTTCCTTTCATGTAATAAATCATAAAAAGAATATTAATATAATTATACTTTTCCAATATTTACCTATAAATTAACTAATGTCCAAAATTTGTACAGGTCTTAGACCAGTCATCACATCAAAACCACCATAAAATTAGGTTTATGACACAGTAAGAGAAGCCACCAGCACAAGGTTTGGCCACCATATAAATTTGCTTAACTAAAACATTAAAAAAAGTTTCATATAAAAGTACTTCCAATATTCATTTAAAGAAATAATGAATTTTGAAATCTCTTACATGGCTTGGGCTTCTTGAAACAACCATAAAATTAAGTTTCGACACCTGAATTAAAACATAGAAATTACTACCATAAAAATACTTTCGAATAGTTATTTCAAACTTAATTAATTATCAAATCCTTTACAAGCCTGGGATTCATCTTGGCCTTTACAAGTTCAAGACAATCACTCTGAACATTTGGCAGCTTGAATGACTTGAAAGACTGATTCTGAAAACCCGATAAAAAGTTTGGAGATTTATTTCTAGTAAACATAAAGTTAGCTACAGCTTGAATGAATCAACATCTCTATAGTGGCAATGTCATAGATACAAGCTCACCAAACTTGTTCCAAGGTCCTGGGGAAGGAGCTCACCTTGAACACAAGAGAGCACCATATCTTTTATGGAGTGCGCAGAATCACAGATCATGCATGCACTAGTTTACTATTTTTTTTATTTTTTTGGTTTTTTTCCATGACCAATCCGAGAATGCAGTCTGCTTGAAAACCCAGCAGTGGAAAGATATCAAAGAAAAACCAAACCTTCTGGAAAGTTGGCTCCCGCAAACCAGAAAACTATGCCATATCAGTCAAGTACACCTCCATCCCTCTTGCAAAATTTGAAATAGGAAGTGGCCATAACACTTACTGTGGACGGGGGATGAAGGGTGGTGACAGCGGAACGCCAGCAGCAGCAGGCAGCAGCTCTAGATGAGGTCGATCCGTCCGCCTTCGACGAGACCCTTTATAGACTTGTATCGGAGAACGTAGAGATCATCGGACACCAAATCTACAATCTCATCCCCACTTCACATAATAAAAAAAAGATGCATGATTAAGTGAGTTTAATTGAACTTAACTGTGAGAAGAAACATAGTGGGAGGAAATCGGGAGAAGAGACTGTACACGTCGTCCAGCTGAAAAGCTCCGACATCACCCTTGCTCTTGCAGAAGACAAATGTGTCCAGATTCGGCTCTGGGACTGAGATCAATCGGCAAAGAAAGGGATTCAACGGTGAGCCGGTAGGACCCAAGGAAGAGAGAATAATCAGTCAAACAGGGCAGAGAAATCTGCGAGGGAACTGTTGATGCAATGATCGATGAAAGCTCACATTGGATACATGAAACCCTCTCAGACATTAATGATATGTGCCAAGATTCATGGATGTTTTACATTGATACATGCTTTATCTATGGCTAACAATTTGTACCCACTATCATGAATTTATTCGGATTCTATGAAGTGGAAAATGCCACAAGTTCATTCAGTAAACGGATCTCAGAATAGCCAGATCCTTTAACTCAAAGAATCTACAAGAGTAACAGGCCACACTTGGTGAGTCGTACTCTTCTTCATGAAAATAATATTTTTGTCCACCCCTCTAGGATTGCCTAAGCAAAGAAAAAAATTGTTACAAATAATTTATATTTTTATCGCAGACATCTACTCTTGGACGTTTTTTTTGTCTTAATACTGAATTTTGGAATGCTTACCCATGCTAACACTTGTGGAAACAACATCATAACTTTTAAATGAACACACAAACAAGAAAAATAACAGATCTGGTACAGTGCGCTCATTCCACCGTTCATTAGGCCACAGGGACGGCAACAGACGTATATCTTATTCAAACTAGCAGTTGAAAAAATTTGTGGGGTGGCAGGGTGAGAGAGGGTTGCGTGGAAAGGATTCTATCCTTCTGGGTTTGGTCAAGGACCAGTTGGAATTACCATTCACTATTGCCAACACAAGAATTATGGGATGGCATTCAAAACATTAGAAGGCTTCGTAGGTTGCAGTCATCAATACCCATGTCATCTTCCTCACTGGAAATTGATTGTTTCAAAATGGACTGATAGCCATACGGTAGTCGTGACAGCACAGATTGCTCAAGATGCTTCTCCATCGCATCAACGCACCTGTTGATGAACGACGATTTTAGGTGACGGTAAGAAATAGTTTCAATTAAAAGTAAGGAGAGCATCTGGATAAAGAACTTCTAATGTTCTAAGAGTAAAGACTTGCCTTTTTGCAAACTTCTGTTCTTGCTCAGAAAGCCGATTCCACAGATCGGTTCTTGAAATGTGGAACATGTATTTTTCAATCTGAGGTTTTTAAAATAACCAATAAGTACCAGTTACAGAGCTTTAAAGTGTACAGAGAAAAAACATATAGAATGAGATTTCCACCAACCTTTTGAAGTCGTACCCGAAGATATGATCTCAGGAGAAACAACGATCTATCCAGATCCATTTGGTATAGGGAGACGATGAGATCATCCGTACCATTTTCAACAAAGTCTTCCACCGTCTCTTCCTATGAAACGCGAAGTACACACCAGAGGAGTGTTATTTATCAGAACCAAACGGACAGATACTATCAGGTAAAGACGGGACTCCACAGTGCAGATGCATCGCGTTACACCGAATGGAGTCAAATTTTTGCCTTCTGAACTCACAGGATCAACAACGAGAGCAGTCATACAGGCATTTATGCAGTCGCACTATTCCGCTGCAACCTTAAGAAAATAAAACAGCGATTTGCTGGTCCGTTCATGTGAATAGTTAAGAAACATTTCAGGATATGAAGTCGGCCAAAGTCATCTACACAAAATACGTAGTTATGGAAAATTCGAAATCATCGTGGATCTGCAGAGTACCTCGGCGCACACAGCATAACAGTTGAGTTCACACGGCAACAAAAAAAAAAAAAAAAATAAAAAAATAAAAAAATCATACTCTTTTTTGAAGTTTCTACATGGTGCCGGTAATTTCCGGAGGCAGCCGTGAGAGAAGAGGTGACTAACCAGGAGTTGAATCTGCTCGCGGGCTCGCTGGACGAGGCCGGCCTGGAACAGGAGTATCTCCGGCGCCGCCTTCTCGTTCCTCCACGCCCTTTTCAACAGCTCCACGTCCGTCGTCTCTGCGATTGATGCATCATCCTCACCCCAGAGCGACTCTCCCTCTTCCACTTCGATCTCCGCGGCCGAACTTGTCGCCCCAGGGGCTGTAGATGCCATCTCCCTCCCTCCCTCTCCCTCCCTCTCTCTCTCTCTCTCTCTCTCTCTCTCTCTCTCTCTCCCCCCTGCCTCTGTCCACCGCGCGCGGGAAGACGAAACCGAAAACCTACTCCCGAACTTCCTGGGCCGGTTTTCGAATCGGCTCATTATCTCAAACCATTCTATTTGGCTTTAAAATTGGGCCGGCCCATTAACACGGGAAAGTGCCTTTTGGCACGCGTCTCAAGGCGCCTTCCGAGCGGCTCCAACGGTCATCCGAGCCAAAAGGGTAGTTATGTCTTTCGACTAGGAGTTCCGCCCGGAGCCACAGACGCTACTAGCCCCGCGTTCCCTCTCACCCCTCATCTTGAAGTTCTGGCGTTGTATAGAGAGAGGAAGAGAGAGAGAGAGAGAGAGAGAGAGAGAGAGAGAGAGAGAGAGAGAGAGAGAGAGAGAGAGAAGAGAGAGAGAGAGAGGGAATGGCGCCTGTCCCGGCGATCGCCGCCCCGACCGCAGGCTGGTGGTCGACGGGGGGTGATGTCCGATCGGCCACTGCGACATTTCCCCATCCCTTCCGACGCTGGAGGCCAGGACCGGCAATTGTCCGCCGTCGAGACTTCTGGGGTGTGGTCCGGAGGTGTTCCCTCCCGCAGCCATCGCTGCAGGAAAAGCCGCAGGAAGAGGCGGACACAGTCGGAAGAGAGGAGAGGGAGGGATTATCTGAGGGAATTACGGGCGCTTGGGGGAAGGTGTCCGCCGTCCTCTTCGACATGGACGGCGTGCTCTGTAATAGTGAAGAGCCGTCGAGGATGGCCGCCGTCGACTTATTCGCGGAGATGGGCGTACCAGTCACCACCGAGGATTTTGTGCCTTTCATGGGCACAGGTGCGTGACTTGATGCGATTTTCCCTTCTCCTGGAAGAACTCGAAATTTTATTCAAGCCCTTTTATCCGACATGTTTTCGTCTTCTGATGATTAAAATCGGTATGTTTGGAACCAGGGGAAGCAAATTTCCTGGGTGGGGTTGCGAAGGTGAAGGGCGTTATAGGCTTTGATCCGGATGCTGCAAAGAAGAGATTCTTTGAGATATACCTAGAGAAGGCAAGTTAGGGTCGCCCTTCCTCTCCTTTGTCCGCATTTCATACAGTTGTCGTCTAGTTCTCCTTTCAACTGTGTTCTCCTTTTGTTTCCAGTACGCAAAACCGGAATCTGGGATTGGCTTCCCAGGGGCCATAGAACTTATTGAGAAGGTCAGTGGCGTCATACCTCTGACCTCTGTGAGCAAGCTTGAAGGATTTTCCGCCTTTTTTTCTTTTTCTTCTCTGTGACTAATGCTCATGATCCGATACTAGTGCAAGAGGCAAGGACTTAAAGTTGCTGTTGCATCTAGTGCTGACCGGATTAAGGTAGACGCCAACCTGGCGGCTGCCAGTTTGCCTTCGTCATTGTAAGTGATTCAATTTCCATCACTGGTTGGTTGGTTAGTTTGCTTTGAATCAACACCAATAAAGTGAGGAGGTATCTATCATAATGTGTCGTCTACTCTCTCTAGTGGCCAGATTTATCCTCTTATGCATTGTTTGGGAATGACAATTGCTGCATAATGTGCTGGTGAATAACATTATTGATCACATAAAAAGTCATTTTTGTAGATGAGTGGTGTTCTCAAACTATTTCAATGCCAATGATGATGTTTTGTGTAGACTGTCAGTAATTCTCGTCAAAAAAGTTTTTAGCTGTGACTATACGTCATTACTTATTGAATTTCAGGGAACTTTCTGTGTATGTCATATCATGAGCACCACTTTCGTTGCCGATCAATGCACTCAACTATCTCAATAATTATGCCTTGCTATTCTCATGAATGTGTGAAAATTTAAATAATTCTCATCAGTTGGCACCTCAAAGTCTAGATATTTACCAAAGTGTAGTCTAGATATTTACCCGTGTAGTCCAGCATTTTGTTGAAACTGTTCATTTTTTAAATTCCCCAGTAATCTAAACACTGGTTCTTCTCTCTATCTGAGAGTGATTGTGGCCTTATGTTTTTTATTGGAGTATTCTATTGAAAATGGCTGAAAGGCATTTGTCAAAATGGGAAGTGACTGGTTCAGTCAGAAAGTGGTAGGTGTACTGTTCATTAATTAATATAGTGCATTGAAAGTCAGAAACTTAAGAAATACTTGAATGGGAAATTTTGAATAAATGTTTAGATTATGAATGAATAGCTGTTTCTGCAAACCAGGTCTCAAAAAATTTCAATTTCTGAATGATCAACATCACATGACACTCTGGTATGGTCGTTTCTTCACATTCAATGTTCTCTACTGCTTGAGGAACTGATGAAGTTGAGCATTTTAAACTAATGAGGGAGATCTCTTTGGGACTATTTTCTGTGTAAATTTTCTGATAATGCGAACATTGATGTATGATGAATATGAAATTTTTGCTTCTTGTTATCTCCATCGAAGTGGTCTGATTGTTATGCTGTTGGTTGGATTATTTGGTTGCATATGGATGAATTCAACTCTGGCGACATCAGTGGAACAAGGATGTAGAGTAAAATTCGGGGTTGCTTGTCTGTATTTTAGAGCAAGAAATTTATTTTTCTATGTGAATTGTATATCAGTCACTATCTTTGTTGTTAAGGACTTATGCAAAAGAAGTTTAAAGAAATGGTCAACTAGCCTTGGTCTGGAAGTATTAATGAGCTGTTTTTGACCAAAATTTTGATATACCCTTTTTTTTGTTTATAGGGTTGAGTTTGAATCATTTATCAGAATAATTGTTATGAACTTTGCCGCATGGTCCATTTTATAAAAATGTTGTCTATCTTTTATTTTTCATGGAGAGTCTATAAGTTCATTTATGTGTAGAAAGTTGATCATGTTATCAAGTTCTTTTGATTTTTCAGATTTGATGCAATTGTGTCTGCTGATGCCTTCGAAAACTTAAAACCTGCGCCTGATATCTTCTTAGCAGCTTCAAAGATCTTGAATATTCCTCCAAGTGAGGTATATATGCATCTTTTCTGTTGACCTTAGCAAATGCTATTTCCTTGGACTTATGGACTTATCTTTTCTCTGTACTTGGGATTTTATCTTTTCTTATTCTAGGTTTTATGTTTTTCGTAAAGAATTCACTTTTATTGCCCTAGATTTGACTTGATGTCCTTTTTTATGGATTGGACTTTGTCTTCTTCAGTGTATTGTAATAGAAGATGCTCTTGCTGGAGTTCAAGCTGCCCAGGCTGCTAAGATGAGGTACTTAAATCAATGAATTGCTGATGAATGTCTTTTTCTGTTTCTGATTGTCAAAAGTTATCTTTCACATATTCTTGCGGACAAACATATCTGACAGTGTTAGATTCCACATGATCATTAAAAAAGGAGAATGCGTATGAGTGTTTGTTTGATGAACACTGAAATGTGGTCATAAATTTTTTGTGTCCTACGTCAGCATGGTATGAGACAAAAACTTAGAATCTAACAACCCAAAATAATAATGTCCTTTGCAATGTTTCATTTTGTTGAAACCATTGCTAATATAAGATTGTTAAACAACGTGCTACATTTCATTTTAAAGAGGACCCTTTTGGTTTGTCCAAGAACAATTGGTGATGCTACCACATATAATATCCCATGTTGTGCTTCTTTTTTAGTTCTTTTTGTCAACAACTGACAAGAATTCCCTATTCTTTATTCCCAATGTCCAAGGCCATCATTGTAACTAAGATAACCTTCCATCTTTTTTAATAGAAATAATTTGTCAACTATTGACAAGAGTTCCCTATTCTTTATTCCCAATGTCCAGGGCCATCATTGTAACTAAGATAATCTTCAATCTTTTTAATAGAAATAATGCTTTGTCCACCCTTCTTTTGTATTTACCATTTTATATTATGTTACTGATTGTTTTGGGATTGCCCAAGATATTGCATCTTATATTATGTTTGTACATAATACAATTTTATAATGAATTTCCATCATGCCTTTAATTATATTTTAATAATTTATAATTAACTTTATAATTCTGTTTTTTATAATTTATAATTAACTTTTTAAACTCTAGTGTTATATATTGCATCAATGCAATATAAACATTTTAGGTTAGACAAGTTTTTCTTGCATTGGACAATCATCAGAAAGTAATTATATGCTTTTATCGTGACATTGAATGTTGCATTTTGTGACTAATGTGATAGATCAATCTTGATATTGTTACGACATACAACAGAAGCAAGAAGGGGAAAAATTGACCTAACCCTTCTCAGAACAGTGCACCAGTATTTATATTGGTGTCTAATAAACCTTTCTGATATTATGGAAAGGTTTAATAACAGAAACACAAAAAAAGAAAATACATCTAATAATAGGACATAAAGGAAAGCCTAATATAAAAGACTTGTTCTACATAACACTCTCCCTCAAGCTGGTGTGTGGATATGGTTCATGCCCAGTTTTCTCCTTTGTTTGCAGAACTTTGTTGCAGAAATGCCCGTAGTTAATACATCAGTTAATTGATTTGTAGATGAGACATACTTTGTGCAAAATATCCCATATTCACGTTTATTTTTAATAAAATGTCTGTCTACTTCAATGTGTTTAGTCTTGTTATGCTAAACAAGATCATATGCAATACTTATTGTGGACTGATTGTCACAAAACAAGATAATCGAACCTTTTATTGGTATTTGTAAGCCATTTAGTATACTCTTTATTCAAATGCCTTCACAAATCCCAAGGGCTATAGCCCTAAATTCTACTTCAACACTTGATCGAGTCACAACTCTCTATTTTTGGCTTTGCCAACTGACTAAATTTCTTTTAATTAGACAACAATACCCAATAGTAGAGTGTCTATCATCAGCTGAACTAGCATAATCAACATACGTATAGATGCATATTGTAAGTGAATCTCTCCTTTTAAAATAGGATTCTCATGCCAATTGTTCCTTTAAGATAGGCTAGGACTCATTGAGCAATTGGATGATGCACCTCCCTAGGGTCATGCATATATTGGCTTAGCACTCCAACTAAGTAAGTAATATCCCATCATGGGATAGATAAATTAATTTTCCCACTAGCTGTTGATAAGACCCCTTATCTACCTGATCACTCTCCTTTGAAGCCCCAATACATATTGGTTTACAATTACTCATGCCTATATATTTGAGTAAATCTGTAATATACTTTCTTTTAGATAATAATAAATTTTCACAAGAGTAGGTTACCTCAATTCCCAAGAAGTATTTTTGTTGTCCCAACACTTTGAAATCAAAAATAGTTGTTAGTTGTTTTTGAAGAGAAGTGATTTCTTGCATATCATGTTGAGTGACAATTATGTCATTGACATATACTACTGAGATCGTCATTTTTCTTGAACTCGATCTTTTATAAAATAAGGTATGATCTCCATTGGCTTGCTTGAACCCCAAAGCTCTCATTGTTTTGGTTAAGCAGCCAAATCAGGTTCTTGCTTGAACCCCAAAGTCATAGTATGCCTTCTTAAGTTTACATACTTTTAGAGTATCATTTGGGTCTTTGTACCATGATAGAAGATCTATTTATATTTCTTCTAAGATTTCTCTATGCAAGAATACATTTTTCACATCAAATTGTAATAAGGACCATCCATAATGCACAACTAAGGATATTAATATGCAAATTGTTCCCATCTTTACAATAGGAGCAAAGCATTCCACATAACATTGGGTGAAACCTTTTGCCAACTGATGAGTTTTAAAATGTCCAATAGTTCCATCAAATTTATATTTAATGGTATATACCAATCTGCAACCCATAGTTTTCTTCCCTTTAGGAAGCAACAAGAATTCCTAAGTTTGATTCTTTTGTAGAGCTAACATCTCTTCATCCATTATCTTTTTTCATAGCAGGCTTTTTAAAGCTTTATCAATGTTTTGAGGAGTATCATGTTTAACAATAGCTGACAAAACTGACCTGTATATTGGAGATAGGTGATGATATGATACATAATTACAAGATGGATATACCTTCTTTGTATAGTCTCTAGTTCCTTCATCTCCTTGAGCAATAAGAAGGTTCTATTGATCTTATTCATTGGCATCTACTACATCAAGTAGATCCTATTTATGTTGTTGATCAATCAATGATCTGTCACATTCAATAATAAAATCATGGGCATCTATTACATCAGGTAGAGCTTGTTCATGGGCATCTGCTGCATTAGGCAAATCTGTTCATGGTTGCCTCTAATTGTCTTTGGCTTTCTTTGATAATAGTTTCAACTAAATCGATGTAGAGGTGGAGGCACTGGTATCATTTTAGGAGCTTCATTCTCCTTGAGTATCTCATTGTGCTTGAAATACATGCTACTTTCATCAAATGTGACATTAATTGTCACAATAATTTTTTTCAGATCTTTGATCATAAAATTTATACCCTTACTATGTATTGGAATAACCCACAAAGGTTGTCTTTATGACTTTAGGAGCAAATTTAGACAGTCCATTTTGAGATTTGTAGATGTATGCAATACTCCCAAATACTCAAAGAGGTAAATCTAGTCTATATTGCGCAATCAGATAATAACCTTGCAATAAGGCTTTGGGGGTCTTAAATAATAATACTTATGATGGGAGAGATTTAACAAGATGAGTGGTCATTAGTACTGCCTCACTCCATAAGGACTTTAACACTTGAGTTTTAAGCATGACATCCTTTGTTATTTCTAGTAGTTGCCTAATCTTTCTTTTCGCTACCCCATTTTATTGGGGTGTATAAGGGCAAGGAGATTCATGAACAATGCCCTCTTTCACAAAGAAATTGGAGACTATAGAATTAAAGAAGTCCTTAGCATTGTTTGATCAGAATGTCTTAGGGGTTATATTGAATTGATTTTGAATTAGTTTGATAAACCTCTGAATAACATTGTTGGCTTTTGATTTTATTTTCATTAGGTAAATCCATGTGAACCTAATACAATCATTTACGAAAATGATAAACCATTTGAAGTCCTGAACACCACTAGATGAAGGACCTCATATATCAGAGTGTATTCTATAAAAAGGGAATTCACTTTTATTTCGAACAGAGGGAAATGAAAATTCGTTGCTGCTTAGCCATTTGACAGGGTTCACATATGAAAGTAGATTCACCAAGTAAATGACATAGTTTTGAAAAAAAGTATCAAAATACTTTTATGGACGGATGTCCTAAATGACAATGTGGCAACAACAATTTGTTCAAGAGAGAAGCATATTCAAAATTAGAAATGTTTGGACTAGAATTTGTCAACGATGTCTTGCCCATATGCCCTAGATAGTAGAGCCCATCTTGTGCTCTAACATGCCAAATCCTCCTGCTTGAGGTCTTGTCATAGAAGAAACATAAGTTGTTGTCAAATAATATTAGACAATTCAAGTCTTTACCCAAATTTCTCAATGACAATAGATGTGCATTCAATCTTTGAACATGAATAACATATCTTAATAACCCTAATTTCTCAAGTTGAATTGATCTGATGCCAACTACATGTGACAAATCTCCACTTGCAGTAATAACCTTCTGATTATTGGTACATATCTCATATGTTATAAATAATGATGCATATGGTGTCATATGATCAGTAGTTCTAGAATCAATAATTCATGACACTTTTAAAGGTGAAGGTGATACCAATGATGATGTATTTAAGCATAGTGGAAAACATTTAGGAAAATACTTACTAGCACATGAGAGGAAGTGGAGTTGATCATGCTCCTCAGCTGTTCAATTTCTTCTCTGAGTTTTTCAATCTCTAAAGGTTGAGAGGTGTGCCTTTGGATCAATTTTGATATCTCCTTTGATGAATGGTACTTCACCATCCCTCTTTTTAAATCTAGAGATATCTTTACTCTTGAGAGTGTTGAATGCAACATTTCTCGTCTTTAAATCATTCCTCAAATTTCTAGTATTTTCTTCTTGTTTGGCTAATGCAATTACCTCTTCAATATCTAGCACTACTTCCCAAGCAAGGATCTGATTTACTAGAGTCTCATACTCTAGATTTAGCCCCATTGGAAACTTATAAAGCCTTTCTTTTATGATGTAATTTCTTTCTTGAGTATCAGGGTTCTTGATTGATTTGCAGTGGTCAATTTCTCCCTAGATGGATTCCAATTCACAAGCATATTCTAGAATAGTCAATGTTCTCTATACCAAAGTCAAAGACTTTTGTATCAATTTATACATTTGGAATTCGTCATGTTTAATAGAGTGAACATGATGAACTTTGTCTCATAATTCCTTCACAAATATCAAAAAAAAGAATCTATCACTTATCTTTGGTGAAATATTGTCCAGCATCCAATATGGAATCCATGCTTCTTCTTTGCATTGAGAATATTCTAGGTTGTCAATACTTTGTGAGGATTGTGTCAGGTGACGATCTAGATTCCTCCCATGTAGAATAAGTTCCACATATGATGTCTATTAGGACAAATTGATTCTGTTAAATCAGAATCTCTCAACAAGTTTAGGTAGGTTTGAACATACTTTAATTACATTAAATAATTGTCTTGGGCTAGAGGAGGAAGATTCACTGACCTTTGTCTCCATGTTCTTCAGCTGTGACCAAATAGCTGAAGAAACATCTCAAATAGAGATTCCTTAAAGTTGTATGAATAACAGTTTATGTTCAAGAAACTGAGGATGACTTCCACTGTCAAGAAAAAACAACAGTGTATTTGCAGATGTCCGCCACTGCCAAGAAATGACAATGGTGTATTTGTAGACGTCTTGCCATTGTCAAGAATCCACGATGGTGTATTCATAGATGTCTGCCACTGTCAAGAAATGACAATGGTGTTGTGAATCTCCATAGAATCCATCGGTCTACTTACGGCGAAGAAATCTCACGATTTCAGGTACTACAGACATGAAGAAGATCACTAGGCAATGCTGCCTTCACGTAGGTTGGTTGATTTTCCATCAATAGTCTTCACGTAGGATGAGAGAGAAAATTCTGATACCCTGTTATGAGATACAACGGAAATAGGAAAAACAAAAAACTGACCTAACCCTTCTCAAGGCAGTATGCCAGTGTTTATATTGGTGTCTAATAAACCTTTTTGGTGTTATAGAAAGGTTTAATAACAGAAACACAAAAAAAGGAAATACATCTAATAGGACATAAAGGAAAACTAGAAGCAAAGCCTAATATAGAATACTTGTTTTATGTAACAGATTTACCTAGATGGGCCAACATGGCCCATATCTAATAGTATACATGGTATTCAACAAGCCCCCTTAAGTTAGAGCATATATATCATATATGTGTAGCTTGTTACATATAAATTATACCTTGTGGACATTTAAAGACTTGGTGAACATCTCTACAAGATGATTTGTAGAGCTAACATGGATTATAATGATGAATTGTGTTTAGATCTTCTCACTAATGAAGTGACAATCAAGTCCAATGTGTTTTGTCCTCTCATGAAACACAAGATTAGAGGAAATATAGGTGGTTGTCTGGTAGTCACATTTGAGCTCCATAGGACCTAAATGAGGAAAATTAAGTTCCACAAAAAGATGCTTGGTCCATGCAAGTTCACATATAATATGAGCCATTGCCTTGTATTCTATTTTAACACTTGATTTTGAAACCATAGACTTTTTCTTACTTTTCTAAGACATAAGTTTGCCACCAAGACAAATACAATAGCCAATAATGGATCACCTATTTAGGTTGGAATTGACCCAATCAACTTCTAAAAAACCCTTGTGCATTGAGATGCATGTTATTTCACGAATTGACTCACTATACTAGTAGCAAAAGAGATATTTTGACTAGGTGATAGTTAAATAATTTAATTCATCGACTAGATGTTTGTACCTCCTTACATTTTCTAACATATCTCCATTAAAGGATAACTTTAAGATGGGAGTGATAGTTGGCCTCATGTCTAACATACTCATCTCTATTAAAAGATCAAGGAGATGATTTTGTTGGTTGATTGTGATCTCTTTCTTGGATTGAACAATCTTAATTTTGAAAAATATTGAAGCTACCAAGGTCTTTGGTTACAAATTGTAAGAACTCATTGAGTTGGGAGATACCTTCATGATCATCTCAAGTGGTAATAATGCCATCAACATATACCATCAACAAAATACAACCAATAGGAGGAATATCTATTGCAGCAAAACATAGGGAGAATATGGGAGAAACCATAGGGAATCATGTATAAATGGATGAAGAGAGATACATGGGGAGAGAGAGAGGGACAACTAACTTCACTCAACTCTCTTTGACCTAGTCCCTTTTATAAGTACAAACCTAAATACATTTTTCATAATACCCTTACACATTCTAATACTCCCTCTCAAGATGAACTTTAGAAAGGTTTATCTTGACACAATGAAAGAAAAAGGTTAACACTTTATGATAGCTTTTGTGCAACCATTTGTAGTAGCTCCCTTGCAACAATGTAGAAAACCTCTGACAATGTTGAATCATCTCCTATAGAGTGGGCAATAATACTGGATAAGGCTCCCCTAGACAGGAGTAGTGTTACCTCTAACACGAGCAGCAATATTGGATTAAGGCTCCCCCAAACAGAAGTAAAGCTACCTCAGACAAGTAGTAACACTAGTAAAGGTTCCCCCAGATAGGTGCAACTCTAGTGGTGGCACTGGACATAGGTGGTGCTAAATGAGAGGTGACATTGGATAGAGGTGACACTGACGGGGGGGGCACCGAATTGGGGCAGTGAGATGACAGATGGCATGAATATACCCTAGAGAATGAAACCCTAAGGGCAGCAGCAGTGGATGAAAGGTGGCACTGGACAAGGGGTGATGCCGAACATAAACCTTAGGGTTTCAACAAAGCCCTAGAGGTGGCGACAACAACAACAGTGGTACAACAGTGGGGCATGATGATGTGGGGGCATGGCAGCACAGCAGCAGCGATGATGATGCAGGGCATGATGACAACATGGGGCATGCAGGCAGCGACAAAGATAAAGAGAGTATACCTTGATCTATGGCAGTGGCTGAGAGGCTGCTGGAGAGTTCCAGATGCAACAAATGAGAGGCTGTTGGGGATGTCCAGATGCAGCACGATACAGGCTGCCGGAGGTGTCCAGATGCAACATGAGAGGCTGCCAGAAGGCTTTAGATGCAGCAATAGAGAAGCTGCCAGAGAGGCCACAGCAGGAGAGCATGCCCTAGGGTAGTGGCTCTGATACCATGTAGTAAAACATAAGGAGAATATAGGAGAAACCATAGGCAGTAAATATATAAATAGACGAAGACAGATATATGGACAGAGAGAGAAGGAACCTCTGTCCTCACAAACAGAGGGGAGAACGGTGGACTGTCAACCTCACTAGTTCTCTCTAACTTAGTCCCTTATATAGGGACAAACCTAGATACATTTCTCATAATACCCTTACACATTCTAACATCTATAAATGACAGAATGATCAATCTTACATCTCTAAAGATCAAATTCTAATATAGTATTGTTGGATTGACTAAACTAGGTTTATAGAAATCGTTTTAGATGATAGAGAAATTTTCATAAGTGATTGACCAAGCTAAACTCTCCCTAAGCAACAGAACTTGATGGTTGCTTCATATAAATTTCTTTTTATAAGTCACAATTAAAGATTACATTCTTGATATCCAGTTAATGTAGAGGCCAAAAAAATCAGATAGTCAATACTCAGAAGATTCATACTGAAGTATTTTAGCAATTAGAGAGAATGTCACAGCATAATCTTTACCATACACTTGGGTGAAGTCTTTTTGCTACCAAATGTGTCAATCTATCCACATAACCATCTGGATCAATATTAACATTGAATACCTGTTTGCACCTAATAACAGATTTATCCAACAATCATGAAACTGAATGCTGTGTTATTTTGCCTGAGGATGAACATCTCTTCCTCAATAGCTGCTCACCACCCAAGATGACTAAGTGTCTCTGAATCATTTTTAAGAATAAGTATATCTGATATGATGCTAGATTGTCACTGTGGATTGTGGAGCTGCAAGAGATTTTAATTCATCAGCCATCACTGTGAAGTTAATAAACACAACTTAAATTTGATTGTTGATTTTCAACAATTACCTGCTGACTTTGACTGTGGACTTTAAACTGTTGACTCTAATTGTGACTTGACTGTTGGCTTCGATGAAAAGCTGTCATTGTGTGACCTCCTGTTTAATGGTGCGATGATGTGAACTTGTGGTGGCTTCGGTCACTGTCAGACAGGACAGTGCTTCCAGATGGGTGATGGCATCATAGGATGGGGGACAGCATTGCCAGATGAAGAACGGCGTCACCGGAAGAGAGAATGGCATTGCCAAGAGGAGAGGGGGGGGGGGGGACAATGTCACTAGACAAGGATGGCACCACTGGACAGAGGACAGCGCTGTTGAACCAATGCTGCTGGATTGAGGACTGCATTGCTGGATGTAGGCAATGCTGCTAGGGTTTCAGCTCTATACCATGTGACAAATGCAGTAGATCAATCTTTTAAGAGAGAGAGAGCCTCTAGTATTGAGACTAAAGTCTCAATAGACCTAAATGGGCCAATATGGCCCATAACTTGGATGAGCCAATACAGTCCGTACCTAATAGCATTCATGATATTCAACACTTTTAACTGAACCAGGAAGATTCGGATGTTTCATCTGTGGTAACTCTATCAGCAATAGTTGGGAAGCCTTCTTCATATTATTTCTTTTCTTGACAGTATCTGGTCCTTTTCTACATTGGGCTTACTTTTCTTTTTTACACAGTTCGCTTAATTTAATTTTTCTGTTGTATCTACATAAATAACATGATTCTATCCATGGTATCTCATTCTGTTTATCTCTGCTTGTTTAGTTAAACTTTGATTTTCTACATATGCTCTTTGAGGTAGAATTATTCTTTGTTTGCTCAATATTCTCCTTTCATGCTATTTGCAGGTGCATTGCTGTGACAACAACATTATCAGAGGAAAAGCTACAGAACGCGGAACCATCTCTGATAAGAAAGGATATAGGAAATATTACAATTGTTGACATTTTAGATGGCGATTCAAATGGCCATAATAGTATGTCATTGTGAGGAACACATTGCAAAAGTTCATTGTGTAGCTGCATTGATGATGTAATTCAATTTGTGATGTTATGTAACTCTGAAGAAAATATCATAGAAGTAGTTTGCTTCTTTGGTTAATGGAAACTGTTTTGGGAATGAGTATCTATTCCCTGAAGGTCATTGGCACAGTATTTTTCATTCTTTCTGTCAATAGTTTTACTTATCGAGAATTTATTCTTGTCTGTGGCGTTAACTTTCTTGTATATTATATTTTTGATGGCTCGGTCGGTCCGTATAGTTGACATTATGGTTTGGGGTTTGCTTTTCTTATCCATTCTCCAAGCATTTTCTCTGCTATGTTTTTTCACGAGAAATAATATTTTTAGCTAAAATTGATGCTTAATGTGGCTAAATGCTTTGCAGACTTGCAGGTGTCAATGGATATTTCTCCTGAGGAAACGACTACCAAGCAATGTGGTGAAGATGCAAGTAAGGATTTAGCTCAGGATTCACAGTCTCCTTCCCAAGTGGACTCTGTTGGATGGTAAGGAAATAAAACTGCTGGTCTAATTATTTACTCATCTCCATCTATTGGCAGCTCTGTAAATATTTCTCTAAGATTTTGGCAGTTGAATGAAAATGAATGTGTTATCTTTGTAAATACCTAAAGCCATTGATATATATGCATTTAGGATATGTAGTGATAAAGTGGATGTTGAGATTTTCCTGGTCCATTTCCGGTTTTATTGATCTAAGAACTCAGGTAACTTTGGAAAAAAATCAGCCAACAGGGAAGGGTGGAATTCAAGATCAAAATCAAGAAATCCTGAGGAAAGCTAATAAGGTATAGATTCAAAAAGTATGAAGAGTATATCGATAGACATGTCCCAGTACCGTTTATTCTTTTTAGTACACTTCCACTGCTTATCACCCAAGATAAGACGAACTCTTGCTTCTGGCTATTTTCTTTGGAACCTCACTCATCGCCCACATCTGAACTACCTTTTTTAACCTACCCTCATTAGATGGCGTTCTAGGCAATGGTTGATGATCTTGTGTTGCACATGGTTCCAGGGGTGTGATTTTTTCTGCAGTCTTTCCGAAGGTCAGTACTGTTTAGGAATGATGAGAGCTAGTTTCTTTTCTTCACTATTCCATTTTTTGCAAAAAAGAAGATTCTTCCTTTCAATTTCCATCCTCCCAGATTCATCATGTGGCAATTGCGGTACTTCTCTGAGATATATTCTGCAAGGATCGAAGGCCAGTCAATTCGCTCATTAGTTCGGCTAGTTTGCTCATTAGTCCTGAGAATTTCCAAAAAATTAATTGCATTTGAATACGTTAAGAGATATTTAACACTGTGGCAGAGAAATAAAGGTATATGACCTTATCAGATACTGTAAACATGTTCTTGAAGCCTGAGCTTTTTCATTTATTTTTTTACACAGTTGTTCTTTGTATCAAGATCTTCAATTGTTTATCAGTTTAAAATGCCTGAATAAATGATTTATCAACAGGCTGCAGGGTTCTCGGAGTGATATTCTAAGATATGGAAGCTTGAGTATTGCAATTTCTTGTTTAATATTCGGAATAAATAATTGGAAGGTATTCTTCTGTACTGAAATTAAAAGTGGAGTATGTGACACTATGACATGTTTCATGATCTTCTTTGCTAAGTGTTCAGACTTTTAGTTTTGTTTTATGATCTGTGAATTTTCATTCTTTAATATCTCATGACTAGGATCTTGAATCATCATACAGTCAAGTGTAGCTATTGCTTATTGTTATCCTGCTTTTGGATCACAACTAATTTGGTCAATCCTGTTCAATCTGGATTACGAAGTGACCTAGTTGATCTGGATCTAACCCCAATTCCAATTACCATTGATCTGGATCTACTCAAGTGTAGCTATTGGTTTGATCGAGATTTATTATAGGTACGGGGCAGGAAATATTGTTGAAAGTATGTCAACTTATTTCCTTTGAGTTATTTATTCTTTTTTAAGTGTATAGATATGAGACTAAACCGTGTGAAAAGATGTGGAGTTCTTTGATTCTCCTTTTATACATTTTTCCGTCTATTTATATATGGCATCATTTTAAACTCAGAATGTGATTTGGTTTTATAGGCAATGCAATATGCATCTCCAAAAGCTTTGCTAAATCTGTTATTTGGTGTCAGCCGTCCTAATTTTGCTCAAAGTGAAGGTTTGTGTTCTGAAGTGGAGAAACTTCGCATGCTAGTTTCAATTCTCATATACGAACTGCTATCCCTTTATTAGCCAGAGCTATGGAATCTTCAGAATCAGGGTTTCATTTGGATTCCTTTAGTGTTTTAAATTTCATATATTGTTTGAATGATTGATTTAAATGAACTGGCAGAGCCCCTGTATGTTTCTTTGTAAGTTATGCCAAGGGTTGGACCTTGATGTCATTATTTTTCTATTTGATAGGAGATTCCCAAGGTGCGAGAATGCAACAGATTCTGAACTACATAGCTGATATAGAAGGGAGGCATGTAGCTAATTCCTCTGGCCTTGGGTCCAGGGTTAAAGGGTTAAGGGGTTAAAAGGTGTAGGCCTTTTGTGGATTATTTTCTAAATACATTTTTCCTCATTCTGTAGGAGTGATACTCCAAAGGTTCCTGAGTTTCCTTCTAGGCTTGACTGGCTCAATACATCTCCGCTACAATTCAATCGGGTATGTATTGCACTAATTATAGATCGTCTCTCTGATAGAAAATCATTTATTATCTCTCATCTTCTATAGCTATTTGTATTATTCAATGTTTGTGATTATTAGTACCACCTTTTTCTGTCTTCCTTTTATTCATATTCTCCTTGTTTGAAGATATGTTTGATTTAAAACACTTAATTAATAGAAAGCAAAAGAAAAAAGAAGCTATGTCATAGGCATACTGACCACGAATAGGAAGTAATAATAAGTTACCATGAACAAATTTGTTCGCTTTTTTATACCGTTTTAGATTTTCAGAAGGTATGCGGCAGTGGCCTGTTTTCATCATATAACCATTTTTTTCTTCCAAAGCAATAGTGGATTCTGATTTAATGTTATAAGCAGTTTGATAAGAAAACGTTTTACTACTCTTTTTGATATGATCCGAAAAATCTTGTCATTTCATGAAGTGGAAAGATAGTGGCACTTTCGAAATTTATGCAGTGAAGAGAGGGCGGGGAATCAACAAGTCAAAGAACGTGGTATCATGTGACACATTGAAACTCAAGAAAATATCCATTTGCTATCATGAGTCGAGCCCAAACCAGTTACAAATGATCCCGTATGCCTGAGCTGTCATGTGTAACTTGTTTAACAGATGTGACAAGGTATGTGAAAGATATCTTTATGGAATGGGACTGGAGATTGTATTTTTTAAGAGGGATTGCAGCAACACAGTGAATAAAAAAGTTCCAAAGGAAAAGGGTTCTTATTCTTTCAGGCTGTTTCTTCGTGGTTTTGACAGATGATAACAATGGAGGGAAATGACTTAAAAAAAGCCGACTAGATGAATCAAGGAGGGAAGCAAGTTCACAACAAATCAGGAGGCAAAATCATAAATAGGAATCCCACTGATAGTTTTTTTTAGTCTGACGTCTCACAAAACTGCCACTGCAAGACTTAAATCTACTCTCCCTTATCACAAAATGATGAAAGGTTCATCTTTGTGATCTCTTAGATTGGTTGCCTTGTCTGCAAGTGTTGTAACTCTGACTGACCAGAAAATTGGATCAATGAACAATTCAGACTTTTATTTGTTGTGAAAAGATATGAGACATGGTAAACTCAACTTAGCTGCTCCATTCTCACTAATCTTGGCATGCAAGCTATCATGAATAAAAACTGTCATATCCTGGTCTCTGTAAATTGGAAGAAAAGTCACTAGCTTGCAGCTCTCATGTTTTAGTCACTCAAGCTTTCAATGTCTTGATTTCCGTTTACATTATCAAACTCACGTAGCGGTAGTCATTTCATCAGCTAAATGAACCTACGAAGTTATCCTCGAGTCTTCTGTTATTTTAAACAGTTTTTTTTCTTTTTCTGATGTCTCTGTGATATTCCCACTTGAAGAAAAAACTTTGGCTCCAAGGATGAAGACAAATTTAATGGAGAATCAATTGCACAGGAAATAAAACCAGCTGGAGATGATTAACAGCTTGACTTGATTGCCTAACTATCTGTCAACTAGTACAACTAATCACGAAAATTGATCAACAGTTGGAGATGTCAATTTCTGATGTCTCCACCTTATGGTAGCTCACCAAATTGCATTTCATTCTTCTTAGAAAATATAAGAGATATTTTGGTTAATTATAAGCTAGGGCTTGTCCCTTTATATGGGACATGCATTTTAAGGTTGGTAGAGATTCAGCATTTCGCCATTTTTCCCTCTCCCCTTGAAGGAGGTTTTATCCCTCTCTCTCTTATTGAATACCCCTGTCTGTCGTACAAAGATTAAAGTGGCCCATGCATGAATCATATGTTTTCTCCACTGTTCTACCTTGTTCTGAGTAGAAGAATGAGAGGTTTCTTCCTCTGATTCGTGCTTCTCTCCTGTATGGATGTATCACGAAGAGGTGTTCCTAACCTCTAGTTTTTCGTCTGTTTTATCCTCTGTTTGTAACCTTAGATCTGCCTCTGGTTGAAGTTAATTTTTTACTGACAATTCTAACCTTTTAAAGGCTTGGGCACTAAAGCTTTTGTTTTCAGCAGAAAATAAAAGGCCTGTAAAACTCTATCTGATTGTTAGAGGAGATGCCAACATTCCAACAAAAATTAAGAAATATGATATTTTGATGACGAAATAAGGTATCCTTGAGACTGAAAACTAAGGCCGTGGACTTCAAATCAACCCAATCAGATTAAAGTAATCCATACGTAAACATCGGTTTTTTGTGTCAGTTCTTTCCTATTAAAGTCTTTATTCTAATGTTTCATGCATGGGCCACTTTAATCTTTGTAATATCCTATAAAACCTCTTCAGCCATAGCCTTGTGGCCTGTGAGGTGCACACCTTTCTTGGTCAATATACTTCCCTTTTTAATATGTGATTGGGAATCTTATTCAGTGGATGCCACCACCATCAAACTAGTCCACTCCTTTAAATTACTGGATTTCAAAAGCCTTGGAACATAACGTTTTAGAAAACTATATATACTTATTATATAATAAACATGTCTTCATTGGAGGTACATGTTGGATATTGTGTACCTTTTATCAAGAACTGTTATGCAAATTACTTTTACCCGTACTTAAGGAAGTTTTAGTAATTCTTCGGTATTTTTTTGTCATTACTTCATATAGAGAATGGTTCTTGGCTTACCCCAAGGCTACCAGAGGCTTAATAATTTGGTTTTAGGACAAAGGCTGTTGTTGATTTGAAACCACAATCTTGATTACAAGGGTCATATATGCCAAACAAGGCTTGCTATTTTGTAGAAGGTCACGTTTTTAGTTTGAGAGGATGATCCAAGCTCAAGTAGGTATGGGCCTGGTAGTGATATATACAATAAGGGCCCTAGTTCCCAACTGATGACCGATTCAATCTATTATGATCCTACTTTCATCTTTAAAAGTTATCCCCACAGAATAGCCTTTGGTCAATTTCCTTGGGATTCATCGCATCATTTCTTGCAAGGATTATATGTAAGTGTGCTATGAAATTGTTAGGATGCTTCTTGAGTGTCCTTTATAAGCTTTTCTGGAACATCAGTGATGTATTTGATACATCACTTCATGCTAACATAAATTTTCTAATTTTATTAATTTCGTGGAACAAGTGCGAGCTGTGGACTGTAGAGTCAAGGGAAATGAACATTGGTCGGATAGTGTAAGGAAAGGAAGGCATGTTAGGTGACGAAAGGTGTTGAATTGGATAGCTATTTTCCTGAGAAGTCCATGATGACTATGAAATCGTTGCTTTGATGATGAGAATATGGAAGTTCAGCCAACACTACGGTATGTTTCAAACTGCTGAAGATGTAACTTTTTTTAAATACTTTAGTGTTTTGAGTGTGTTCTTAATGACAATAGTTTCTTTCATAATTTTTCTCCTTCCTTTTCCTGTATTATGGGAATTTGACGTTTTAAGCTTTTTTCTAAAGTTTCCATTTTTATTTTCCTAATTTCAGTTTTCTTCAAGTAATGTGCTTATGAATAGTTCATGTTAATGCTTCAGGATTTGAAGGGAAAGGTTGTTCTTCTTGATTTTTGGACATATTGCTGCATAAATTGTATGCATGTGTTACCCGATCTGGAGTTTCTAGAGCAAAAATACAGAGATAAGCCGGTATGCTGGTCTCTATTTATTTTTAACTGTCAGCCATAGTTGTTCACTTATCCTATGCGTACTTTGGTGTGTACTTATAACATATCTGTACAGGAGATTGATATTTCTCGATATCTAAGGATAATAACTGCTGATGCTGAATGGATTGAAAATATGTAAATGGAATCTAGTTCATAGAAATGATCTTGAGAGGATTCTGTTTCAGCATTCAACTTTATTTGGTCTTTAATTATTTCCTCTAATTTTCCAATGCATTATATGCCGTTAAGATGCTCCTGGATTATTGGCCTTGGACTATGCCCTTGTTAAACCTGTTAGTCGAAATACTTGGGAGGGTGAGATTTTGATGGATGCGCTCGCTAAGCCTAATGTCCGACCAATTGCTGACAATATTCGTGTATCATGACATTTGGTTGCTTCATTAGAGTTTACTTGAACACAAATGCAACACTCCACAGATTTTCTATAATAAATTAATTTGTCCAAGTAGACGATTCCATTCTCCTTCTAATGTGCCTTTGCGTCCTCATTTATTCATCTAATCGCTTTGTAACTTATTTTAGACCACCACATTTTAATATGTGTGTAGGTTTGTGCAGTTCACAGTTATTGGAGTTCATTCTGCCAAGTTTGACAATGAAAAGGACCTTGAAGCAATTCGTAATGCAGTTTTGCGTTATAACATTACCCATCCAGTGAGTAAAGTGCCTCATTTCTCTAAAATAATTTAATGCAGACATTTTGGCTCTTTGATTAGTGGTATTTGATGATTAGAATAGTTTTCTGATTCTGCGGTCTTCTCTTAATTTAATGCTCTGTCATCCGTAATGCCTTGTTTAAATGCGTTGCTATGTCTGTTGGCATGGGTCAGGCTAAATTTCGTTGCTTAATTTTCCGTCTGTCTATTGAGATTAAGTCTCTGTCAACATTTGTAAAAGAAATTTGTGGGGAGACAAATAATTTATGTTCTCAGTAGAAACTTTCTTCATTTTGCAAATATATCATTTTTAGGTTTACGGTTCAGAGTTCCATCATTAATCATTAAAATTCAACTTGCTTGAAGGAAGGAGAGCTAGGGAGAAAATGTGGACATTGTTAAATTATTACAGGTTTACAAGTTAGAGTTTCCTGGGAATGTGGGGTGAATGGTTTTCCTTTTAGTGGTTTATTTGCTCAGACCTACTTCGACCAAATATACCATCATTCTGGTAAGATCCTGCTGGGCTGCAAATAGGCGACTGAAACATACCAAAGCTAGGAAATAGCAGTAGGTATCAAAGGAGGCCAAGATAGTAGAGGTTCAGCAGAACCCTAGAAACAAGGCGAAGAAGTTCAAGAGGCTTCCCATCCTTTCCACAGCTCCACCGAGCCCTAATCCTTGTCTGCCAAAAGTCGATTCTCCTTTCACCCTGAGGGCATTTTCGACCCCAAAATGACTGTTTTACCCTCACTAATCTGCCTTCTCCTTTACCCCTGCCCCTGCCCCTGCCCCTTTCCATCTACGAAGTAGGTTCTTAAGGGGGTGTTATCACATTCATATTAATGAATTATGATTTAATGAATCTATTGTTGAAATCGGAGAAGGTATTTAAGCTGTTAGCAGTGCACATGTTTGTCGTTGCTTTGGAGCTGGCTACAATGATTGATGATTGACAGAGTATATATCATGGATATGAATCATCCCTCTAATTGATCATGGTTCCTAGAAATCAAGTGTTGCCTATACCTGTTTCTTGGAGAGATCTGACTGCATTCCTTTTCCTTCTTTCACAGACTCTTATTTTTCGATGTTCCCCTTTTGTGCTTGGCTTTTGTTATGTAAGAACAACCTTTTTGATAAATATTTACTGTTCTCAAAAGTACACGTCAAATTTTATCCTCATTTGGATTTCTCTTCAATGTCTATGGAAAGGTGGATGCTTTCTAGTCCGAGATGGGGTTTCAGGAGGGATCTAAGCTCTGAAGTTTCACCATCAACAGGAGGAACTATTTTGAAATTTTGTGGATGTATGTGTGAAAGCTGCTTATTATTGGATCCAGAGAAAACACAAACATAAGAAATCACTAGTTCAGAGTTATTCGGAATAAATGCATGATGTATTGGTTAACACGAATTTTTGGCAATGTCTGAGATCTTTGAGTCTGAATTTCTTTTGTGCAAAACTTGAGACATATGATAGGTCCCTTCTCTTGCACACGTACTGAGTGAAGTATATGTAGAGAGAAAGAGAGAAGGTGACACAGCAACAAGGGAACTAAGAAAAGTCTATATTCTTCCCTGAGGTGGCTGCAAGGAAAGAGAGACATAGAGAGTGAGAAGGCAAGAGAGTGGGGGAGAGGTGGCTAGGGTTTCTGCAGGAAGCCCTAGACGAGACGAAAGAAACTTGGGGATGGTTCAAGAGCAGCCCCAACACTTCTCCGGATTCTTCCTTTCCTCCACAAACAGAGCCCATCAGGATTTATATATCGACATTCAATGGTCCATTGGTCTATTAACACTCTTTTTCCTCTTCCCTTGTTGGGTATAAGTGACCCTGAAACTGAGTCAGGTATTCGTTCTAGCAACAGATAGTTTTAAAATCGCTTGTTTGGATTTTTGACGGGTGGTAGGAGAGCACAGGCAGTTCTTGGTAGTTTAGACTGAGGTATGACCTGTTGTAGATCTATTCATTTGAATAAAAATAATTCATTTAGTGCTTTAGTTTCCGCTAAGAAGTAACATCAATATTAGGGGAGATTAGGTTTTGCTGGAAACTGAAAGGTCATTTGCATTTTAATATTTTTTGATAATTCCCATCCATAAACATGGATATAAATGGTTATTTGTTGGAGTTCTATAATTTCTACCTGTGCTTACTAAATTTGTCAACAGATTTTGTCAATCATTTTCTTCAATTATTCAATTATTTTTATAGTCTCATTTTATGTTGCTGGGGATAAACTTTCAAATAATTATAGGTAGTCAATGATGGCGACATGAACCTATGGCGAGCATTGGGAATAAACTCTTGGCCTACATTTGTAATGGTTAGCCCTGATGGTAAGCTCCTTGCGCAGATAGCTGGGGAAGGACAACGAAAGGTAATTTGTATCTAAAGGGTGGATTCTCCTCTTTGTAGACAGTCACCAAATAAATGCAGTCTTATCCATTCAATGGTATATTGGTTATTACATGGTTTATGAAGACTATTCCTTACCTTATATCCTGTAGTTGTGCATCTCGGATTAGATATCTGCGTTTCACATTTTACGTATTTCTAAATTTTAGGTCATAGTTTCTTGCTGGATTGAAACCAACTCATTACAGTCATCAGGCATTAATGGATAAAATAAAATTGGGATAGCATCTCTCAGTTCACTCTGGAATTCGATGTATATAATCTGAAATTATTTCTTACTGAAGTTGTGTGAATTTTTTCTAACTGAGCATTCTGTCCGTAAGTGAAAGTTTGCAACCCAGCTTATTAACATCTTGACATTTTATTGCTAAGTGCAAGCACAATGTCCATTGACTACCTGAGAAGTTCATCAAACACTAAGATAAGAATGCCAATTCCCATCTGATATTCTCTCTGGAGTTAAAATAGAAGTCCACTAGTCTATCTTGGTAAGTTGTGCTGACTGGCTTTTGAAGAATATTAGATATGATCACCTCTATAGGAGCATTAGCATTCCCAGTAACTATCTCATTTCATAGTTATCAAAATTAGTTTTTAATGTAGTCATCTAACAATCTGATTCATTACCCATGGAATTCAATCAGGAAAATCTTAAGTCTCGGATATAATATTCCATACTGATGTGTGAGCTCAAAGAGCCTGAACGTTTTTCTTTATGGCACTTAGGTTCCATGAACTGACTGATAAGTATCAGTAACCATGGAGGTTTTATTGCAGAAAGCACTGAAACATCCAATGAACAAGCAACGTACTATAATAAATCATTTAGATTTGAAAACAATTATGGACAACTTGTAATGATAATGCATAGCCTAAGATGTCACTTCAACTGACCAAATGCTCGTAAAATACTAAATGGGCAAAAAATGAGAGTGAAGTATGGACTCGAAAGTAAAAGGGGGATCATACGGCCTAGTTGATGTTGCTATAAATAAAGCTATCTTTTTGTGCCATTTTAGTTGAGCATTGAGCGTTTGATAATCATTTGTGTGGTACTGAATACAAGACAAATGGATGATGTTATAGCCCTTTAGGTAAATTTTGATAAAATCAGCATACGATGTATTCTGCTTTAATAGACATCATAGCAGTGAAAATTAAACATCAGATATAAAGTAGAAGGCTGTTGGTAACTTTGACCACGCTTTTATTGAAATTTTGTTAACTCTGTGATATGTTACTGTAACTTCTTCTCATTCTACCATACCCATGACTTATGTAGGAGTTTCATCTATCTTTCAAATTGGATTTGTTCGTCTGTTGCATATAATGCAACAGGTAGTCAAGCCTTTGCATCATTTAATCGTTTTCTCTGTGGGTGGTTCCTTACTTAAAGGCTCTTGATGCTTCACTTTGCTAAAAATGTTATTGCCGTGGATTAGCTTGGCCGTCAATGTTTCTTAATGTGAACTTGTTTTTTCTTCAGAATCTTGATTATTTAGTGGAAGCTGCACTTCAGTTTTATGGTGAAAAGAAAGTGTTGAACAGTAGTCCTCTCCCATTGTCTCTTGAGAAAGACAATAACAACAGATTGTTGCAGTCGGCACTAAAATTTCCTGCAAAACTTGCAGTTGATCTCCTAAACAACAGGCTGTTTATTTCTGACAGCAATCATAATCGCATAGTGAGTACTGCTTTACAGCTTTATACCATGCTAGAGTAGCTTTTGATCATTATAAGATATCCTTTTAAACATAATTTCGTATCCATTATTCAGTAGAATACGATAGGCTTTAATAGTATTATTCCTATTGGAATAGGTGGTCACTGACTTGGATGGAAATTTTATTCTCCAAGTTGGGAGTACCGGTGAGGAAGGCTTACAAGATGGCTCTTTTGATGTTGCTTGCTTCAACCGTCCGCAGGTTAGTAACTTTATTTTAGGCATTGTACAATTAATTGGCTTATGCCCAAAATTAGCCTGCATGCAGAATATTTTGGTTTTATTTAGTTCCAACAGACATATTTGTTCTAATCATATATTCTAGAACGTAATAAAATGTATGCATAAAGACTAATTTTTAGGTATTGGAACATAGTTTTAATTTTTATAATTGTGTGAAGGTCTATTTCCGCTCTATGTTGACAGGTGTTAGATAATTTCTTTTCTCTACATGCATACCCCCCATCTGATTTAGGATCATTTAAGTGGCATAAGTCTGTATTCTTAAGGGCTGTTTGTTTCTTTAAGATTACCGCAACTCAGATTTATATGGAAAGTTTAGCTCTGATAAGTTGAATCCAGTGGGGATAATTTTTACTTTATTAGGTTATTTGCCACGAAATCAGGTAACCTTCTTCAGTTTCAAACTCAAATAAAAAGTTTCTTCAGTTCTCCACCCTCTCCCTGAAGTCAACTCTTTTATTTTTTAAGAGTCATTGTACATTAATCTAAAGTTTGTAGGGATGCTATGCTGACAAGATAAAGGAAACAAGAGCTCCCTAATAATTTTCTGATCTGTCTTGGAATTATTTTTTTGTTTTCTTCACATCTATGCCACTAATTTGCTGACTTGAGGTTTTTGGTATCTACCATCACATTCCTGAACTAGACTTGTTACCATTGTGACCTTGTTGCGCTCACCATTTTATAGCCTTTCTGTACTCTTTATTCTCAACAGTTCCTTCAGGCTGGTGGTGCATATCTCATTCTTTCATAAGCTCCTTGAAACTTCGTTGAACATTCTGTGTGAGCTTTTACCTGGGATCTATCCTTCTTGATGTTGAAAAAAAGTCGAGGTCTGAATGAGCACTTCACATAGTTCAACTGCCAGTCAGGATGATCTTGCTACCACTGTGTGACTTCAATACTATGTTGGGGATTCAGGAAAGGAATGAAGATTGGGGGTTTCAAGTTGTGAAGGGTTGGGGAGATTCTTCTGATTTTATCGCTGGTGCAGTTCTTGTTGATATACCATATCGCCAATGTTTCAGTTTAAGCTCCAACTTTAGACTCAACTCATCTTGCTTTAGGTTAGACAGGTTCCTTGTCTTTGTTGACCAGGAAGCCCACATTCATAGGCTGGCAGCTGTCTTTTTTTTTACTACTTTCTATTCATAGCATATTTTGCTAAAGATTAGTAGATGACGTAAAAAGAGCTCATTTTTCCGTTTGATAAATAGCGGCTATACGAGGAAGACTATTACCTTTTCCTTAGGAGGTTGTGGCCACAGTACTGGAGATCCACTGGCAGTGACGATTTTGATGAAGAAGTTGGAATTGTTAGTTCGTTCTATCTTAATAGCGGCTAGCTAGCCCCCCCCCCCCCCCCCTCGGGAGGAACTTGAAGAGCAATGCTCTTCAGAAGTTTTATGCTCGGGAAATTTAATGCACTAGAGAAAGCTTGTTTGCTTGACTATGGTGGCAGAATACGGAGAGATGTCAATATAAGGGGGAGTATTCTTTTGAAGGAAGAATGTCGCTTCATCAGAGTTAAGAGGGATAAATTTCGGCAACAAAGGGACATCAATAGGCATTTCATAGGATAGCGTTGGGGGCACTATTCTCTTTGTATTTAAAGAGGCACACTATCAAATGGTGGGAGAAGGGTGGAACACCATGAAAGCCCTAGGATACGTAAAATAGTACCTTTGATGGAACAAGGCCTAGAACACCAAGCGAATGGTGGGAGAAGGCCTGGAACACCAAGAGAAACCCTATGACAAGAGGAACGATGTGCTTCGGGTAGTGGGGGAAGGGTTGAAACACCAAGAGAAACCTTACGATGGGAAGAAGGATATCTTTCAGTTGTGAGAGAAGGATCAGAACACTTAATGCATTATTGGGACTAAAACTTTATTCAGCCAGCTAACTCTAACACACAAATAAATTGGTTCACACATCAGTAGATTGATAAACTTAATGAACAAAAAGAATATAAGGATCTCAAAGTCAAGTTTCTCTTAATAAAGTGTCTATCCATCTCAGTATGCTTGGTCCTGTCTTGCTAGATAGGATTACTAGCAACATTTGTCGCTGCTTTATAATCAAAATATACCTTTCAGGAAAACTGTGACTGAGTGCCTGTCGTAATTAGGGACTGGGTCATGGCTTTATTTTATGTTTCAGCGCTTTATCTTGTAAAAACTGGTTTTCCTTACATCTCCACGCACCATGATGCCCAATAACCTGTAAGACATCTCCGATCGTCTTCACAGCCAAACCAGTCTGTGTCTGCATAGCCCTCAATAGGTAAGCGTTAAGACTTGGAGTATAATATATCTCTCCTTAGCTTTGATTTAAGTAGCCATAGGATACAGCCTATGGCCTTCATTTGTGAGTCTTTTGGTAGTGAAGAATACTGTTCTACCTTCATGGAAAAGATGACTTTTTTCCTCACTTATGTCCCACTTATCCCAATTCTCCTCTTCAGAATTATTATGCTTCATGCAACACCACCAGTTAACTCCTCTCCTATTGCCTCTCTAACAAAGGAAAAGAATTATCCACTCTTATACTGTGAAGAGAAAGGCCAGTGAACAAAACAAAGGGAAATGAAAATTTCCACAATCATCAAGAGACTCAACTCATTTGTTTCTATAAGAAATTCATAGTGGAACGATCTATTATTCTTGGGAATATAGTATGATGGAAAGAAAGTGGAAATGGCTTATTCATTTGTTTCCAACTTTATGCTACGATTTTTCTTTGTGTCTGTGCCACCACACTTTTCTGACTTGACATTTCTGTTGTTCCCCTCCTTCCTGTTATCACCACTTTTCTTGTTTGGGTCTGTCAACATTGCTGAAATATTCACCCGAACTGGGAGCTTATGTATATTATAGAGCATCGTATGCCAGTTTAATATGCATGCCACTATTTATTACTACTTCACATGGTATAATATAAGAACTTCGAAGAGACATAAGAAGGAAATGGTTTTATCTTATTTTTGTGTAATTCTAAGGAGGCAGATCAACTTTATAATCACAAAAACATAGTGAACTTATGAGCTCAAAAATGCTTTTTTTATTGACAAAATCATCACGAACCCAGTCTGATATAAGCCACCACAAAATTGACATGAAATGTAAATGATTTTTCTTGAAGTATAATGAAATCTCCTTATTTTCTTTGTTCCAATCATCATTAGCTTTTTGTACCCTGCTCGTGTTACTTTTAACATACTGTCCAAGATGAAAGAATGTGATGACCTAGATCACAATTCTTCTAGATCTTATAGTTGTCAACCTTTTCAGGAAGTAGGTTAAATTTTCAATGAGTGCTTTCTTTTTACTTTTTATATCTATTCGGAGATCTAATGATGATAAACATTCTTTGTAGGGCTTAGCTTACAATCCAAAGAAAAATACACTGTATGTTGCAGACACTGAGAATCATGCTTTAAGGTACATGTGCCCGATTTTTCACCTATTGTGGCCATTCTTAATGGCTTTGCACCATTTAAATGCAGATGTTACATTTTGTTTGAATTTTTATGAGTAGTTGAATTTCCTGTTCTTCATTGTTTCGATGAACAATTTCTTTGCCTTATCACCTATTAGTGTCAAGGCTAGGTCTCTCCTTTTTTTCATTTCATTACTTCGGTTCATGACATAGTAGAGAATTCAATTTGTTGAAGATCTGTAAGATTTGATATAGCTTGATTTGAGATAAATAAAAATCTCGTTCTTGAATCCACAAAAACGTGATTTCCGTAAAGATCCTTCACTCTAAGTCCACAGAATGACTAAACTTTGACCCTTGAGTCTACAAGGGGTTGATCTTGAATCCACATGATCAGAAGTGGTTTCCCTAAATCAATAGAGAAGCTGGAATCTACCAACAGAGAAGATAACTTTCTGAAAGAAAGGAACTTCGAATTCTATTCATAAAAATATGACATACCTCTAGAGCTACATGAGAGGCCTTTATATAGGCAAAAAAGATAACTAACATGCATGAAATTTGGATCTCTAGAGATCTTACAAAATAAGAAATTTGTTAAAACAAACCTAAAATTTAAGAGTTTCTGTTAAGAACATCTTTAATTAACTATAATTCTAGAAGAAGTTAAAAATGACCCTAAAGTTAAGGAAGTTCATTACAAATGTCCTTAACTATTAAAATTTATTTAAATAACAAAAACGTGAAAGAAAATAATGAATAATAGATTTGAACATATTTAACATGTGCTAAGTCTATTAATCAGCGAAATAAGTCTTTATGCCTCTTGTTCTTCAAGATCACTTAAACTTGGTTGAAATTAGGCTACATCAGTTCAACCAGAATAAAGTCCATTTATGTAGTCCTATCCTCTTCTCTCCATCCCTTCACTCTCTTTCATCCCCCTTCAAACCTCTATATGTCCCTATCCCTCTCCCTCCCCAACCCCTCATATGTTAGTTTCAGGATGGGTGTAGGTAAATGCTTTAGGTATCACATGAGTTGACCAGCTGTTAGCATGGGGGCAGGCAGACCCAGGAAATATGATCAACCGTTGACTGGACAGACTTCAGGCATTTCAGTTGATAGTTGGGCTGGGCCTTGGATTCAGTCAGGGCTAGCTCGAATCATAAACAAATTAGTGAAGAAAGAAATTATTCTTCTATGCTTAACTAAAATAACTTTTACTATATATAGATATATGTAGATTGTATAAGCCTGGAAGGCTTTCCCTCCTACTACATAGTCCTAAACAATTGGAAGAAAATAGACTAAGGAAAATTGATGAATTTAGGATGGCATCTTTGAAATATCTGATGATATTTATCACTCTCACTCAAGTTGGTGAGTGGACATCTTCTATTCTCAGCTTGTTAGCCGCTGAAATCATGCAACAAGTAGTTTGGTAGTTAGGGTAATCAACTAATTGGTCTTATGATCGCACAAATGGATCGTTAAGCAGCTCACCATTCAAGCTTCTCTTTTATGAATTGTCTATCAATCTCTATACACTTAATTCAATTACGTTGGACTAGACTATGTACAATGCTGATTGTAGATTTGTCATCACAATATAGCTTTGTAGGCCCACATCTCTCAATCCTGAAGTTGTCTAAAACTACTTTTGACGACAATAACTCACAGACTCTTTGAGCCATGGCCGTGGATTCAGATTCAGCTCTTGATCTGGAAGTTACATATATTTCACTCTTTCATGCCACAAGATATCTTAGGAACGTGCAGTAACTTTCAATGGTTTTTCCATCAACCAATCATCCCTCATTGTCTGCATCTCTATAATTTTTTGAGTTTTAGTTATCTGCTTTTTTGGAATAGCAGTCCTCTCCTTTCCGTGTCTTTGAGGCCTTGAAGTATTCTATGAGCTGCTCGCAAATGCTCTTTAGGATTTTGCAATAATTGATTCACTACACCAACAGTATAGGCTATATCTGACCTGTTTGATAGGTAAATTAGTTTCCCAGTAGTCTTTTATAGTTTCTTTCATAGAAAGAATTATCTTTATTTCTTTCCTAAATCTATTATTTATTCAATAGGAGTGTTTGTTCATTTGTTCTCTAGCTTTTCAATCTCCTTGAGTAAATCTGAAATACAGCTTCTTTAAGAAATGAAGATTCCTTGTTTGCCGTGGGCAACTTCAATCTCAAGGAAGCATTGTGAAATTTTCCAGCTCTTTAATTTCCAACTCATGAGCTAAGAAACGTCTTAAATTCTTTTGTTTAATTTCAATAATTTCTAGTAATATAGCACTAACATTAACAAGTAGAATGAGCACATTACATTACTTCTATTATCATATTTGTTACAAAACGTATGATCCTCTTCAATTTACCTATATTCCACATGTAACATATATTTTATAAAGCTCCTAAATCATGCTCAAGGTGATTGTTTTCACCCCATAAAATACTTTCTTTAGTTGACTCCCTCCGTTGATCCGATTTTTTTGTCAAAACCAAGTAGAATCTTCATGAACACTTCTTCTTCCAAATCCTTATAAAATAAATGATTCTTCACATTAAGTTGTTGTGAATTCCATATACTATATCTAGAATTTTACAAGATAACATCATCTACTCTCCGTATATTATATCTAGAATTTTACTGATCAAGAACCTCTGTCAAATGAGAACTTAATCCTCTTCCCAAAAGAATTAACTCCACATATTGGCTCAGTTGAATCAGATTCTTTCCATCATACTTCAGTTTTTCTGGAATATCCTGGAAGAATCTGGATCAATTTCTCCTTCTCGGTAATTGATGATTGTGCGGCTGAGGTGGATGATTCATTAACCCCAGATGTCGTTGAATGTTTGGTCTTCTCCATCTTGAGTTTTCGTGTGTTCTTGGCGCCTGGTAGATTCTCTTTTTGTTTCTACTTCTTCCTGATCCCTTAGCCTGTCAACCGAGTCTAGGGAATGTGGATAGAGATAGTACAAACAGTAGAGACTAGAGGAAAGAAGTGTGGAACCCTATCTTGAAAGAGCAGGCTCTGATGCCATGTCAAATTTTTTTTTCTTTAAACCCTAGATCACCAGAACCGCTGCTCTAGGCCCCTAATTTGAAAAAAACAGTAATTTTTATTCATTGATCAGACCAATATTATATATGGCTTACAACCGGACCTCATCAATCTAGATTGGGAACCCATTATGAGGATCCATTATAGCTAATTGGATCTCATAAAGGGTATTTTTACAATACAACCGAAAATATGGACTAAAGATAAAATTGAACAGATCATAAGTTCGTCATTACGCAAAATGACGCCTTTTGACTGTACTAAAAGGTTAGAGTGGCTGGGGTTCAGGCTTGTGCAGAATTAGGGAGGAAAATTGGGTTGAGAGTCATGAGGGACACCTATGGAGGGCTATTCCCGCAGTTGTCTTCAATAATCATGAACTGAGACTGGAAAGAGCTTTTGCTTGCTTTCATTGTTTGAAACCTATTGGGTATCTGAACCTCAGAAAGGACCAGAGAAATATTTATTGCATGCAGAAAGGTGACAATTCTGGAAAAGTTTAGTGTACCGTGTCACTCAGTTGTAGCAACAGTCTCTTTCCGTCACTCTGTATTGGAATAGAATGGAGAGGGCGAATATGATATCTCAAATGAAAGGGGGGTGGATTTCTTTATACAATCCCTGGCAGATTGTGTGCTATCTGTGATGGCTCTATTTGTAACAGTTGGGTTCGGAATGTATTTTCTTATCCTGGGCCAGTTTTTCCTGACTTGCTTTGGAGGGCTAATGGTAACATGTTTTCAGCTCCCACTTCCTGCCTTGCCATTACATTTCATACTACCTCTACTGTCTATATGCCCCTTGTTCCCATGAGTTGGGCTGGATCTTCAACCTTTCCTGGTTTCTCTTCTCTTTTCTTGCATCTTAAAAATGTTAGATTGTACAAAAAGGGATCACTAATTAAGTTACAAAGGAAATTCTATCCTTGTAACTATTCTTCCATATGGATAGGAAATAAAATTTTTTGTACGAAAATAACCTGAAAAGGCATTTTGATCAGACGTACCATATTTTCCCTGCTAAATTATAATTACGAGGTTAATGCCTTAGATTTGGCAATTTAGTAATGTTCCTACTATTTCTAAAGAAAATAAATTTTGGTTAAAGGGTCACCTTTCACTGGATGTTTTGCTAATCTATAACTTCTCTTAGATTTTACTGTATGTTTCTTGGTGATATGTGACTTTGTCAATTCGTAAAAGAGACATTTCTTGTTGGTCACCACTCTCTCATAAAGCGGGGATTTGAAGGGCCTATTTTTTTGATTTGCATGAATACCTTTTTCTCTTTTTCTTAGATATACCATTTGACCAGGAGGACATAAACATGGAGTCTATTGCATCTTTCCAGCAGCATGATGTTCACAATTTTTTTCAAAATAAGCATCAATGTGAACTTGGCCTCTGTTTAATTGCTACTTTTTTTGTCAAAATAAGCATTAATCGCTAATTAATGGATAGCTTCACTTATTAGATGCTTGACTTTGATAGACCTTGTAAAGAGACATCACTCATTTTGGATATCATTTTCGAGTTTCTTGAATAGATCAGCCTTGTTTTCGTGGCAATGCACTCGTCAAATACTTAGAGTGTTTTCTTTTTATTGGAGACGGATCTTTTCTTCTAAACCTCACAAGTTGAATAATATCCCGTGAATTTCAATTATATTGATTAGCAAGCTTTAATTGGTAGCCCCTGATATATTGACCACACAATGAAGTGTTATACATGCAAAGTGAGTGGGAAGATTTGGAAAATTAATCTTAGCGCCAATTGTTTGGTGTATTTGTTCTAATTTTAAGTTGTAACAAAGTCTGTGCTCATAATGAAAGTCATCTTCCGTTCGTTTCTTGTTTTTTCAGTTTTATTATTGACATTGCTGTGTCTGTCTTGTAGACTTATCTTGCTCTGTTTGCCATCAGCGCATTGGTTATTCTGCCATATACACCACTAAATCAGTGACAATTGATTCTTCTCCTTTTGCAGGGAAATAAATTTTGTGGACGATTCAGTGAGGACTCTTGCTGGTAATGGAACAAAAGGCTCCGACTATAAAGGGGGTAGAACAGGGAGCTCTCAGGTAAGGATCATTGGAAAAATCAACTCTCTGGCATGAAACTTAAGGTTGAACATTCCTTGTTTCCACGTAGATAGTTTTATGGGCTTTTTTTGGAGCTATTGTACCCATTGTATTGGATAATCTCAGTTGAGAATGTGATAGATTTAAATTTTTGAGTCTTTAAGATGTATAGTATAATACCATCTCAGTGCGCTATAAAGTAATTCAGTTTTCTGAGGTAAAGACAGTTTGGAAAGTCAGTTTTCTGGCTTGAGGCACACTCTTTGTAATTTTTGTAAAGCTAGTCGCATAATTTTATAAGAAAAGGTCTCAGTTCTGGAAAGAGTGATCTCTGGTTATTTTATGACACATTTGTTGTTTTTTTTCAATCTTCAAATTTAGATTATGTCACTACCACAATGGCCTGTCAATCTGATTTATTTCTCTTCTTAGGTGTTGAACTCTCCATGGGATATCTGCTTTAACCCATCAAATGAGATTGTTTACATTGCCATGGCTGGACAGCATCAAATTTGGGAACACAGCACATTAACTGGTGTTACAAGAGCTTTCAGTGGTGATGGTTTTGAAAGAAATTTGAATGGCTCAAGGTACCATGCTTTGATGTTGTCAAATCAAAGGCCTACGGCTCTCATGAGCCTTTCAATTTTCAGCTTTACTCTACATTGCTACTTTGTGTGTGTCTATTGTGAACGTGGGATATGATTCATAACTTAGTCTATTTTGCATCTTACTCAATGGTAGTTATTTATCGTTCATTTTCCTGTTGATTTTTAATTACAAATGGTTCTGTTATGAACCTCTTGAGATTTGGGCGAATCTCCACCCTAATCTTTCCTTAGACATGGCTCACCTAAGGAATCAACTCTCCGTTGTATAGAAGAACCAGATGGAACAATTGAAAATGAAAATTGGAAAGAAAATAGAGGTTCGCAGATAGTAGGGTGAGTTCTTGAGGTCAGATCAAACCTTAAGGATAGGAGAGCCTGAATCAGACCCCTAGGGACAGATCTCCCTCTCCACTGTATGTTTTCCCCCCCTCTCTTATTTCAGCCTCTTGTATATTTATAGGCCTCAGTATATTATTCTGTTATGGTCCCCCTTCCACATGGGGGCCTAGGTCGTCTTGTGTAGACAATGGTTGGCTTTGTAATAAGTTCTTTAATGCCTTCTTCACATATAGGTGATTCTGTTGCCTCATGTATGGGTGATACTATTTCAGTTTTTTTATTGTTTTTCTTAAACGAAGAAACACTACCTATTGCAATGCCAGTAAGATGATCATTTAATTAGTCATATTGTGTGATTCTTGTGGTGCTTAACAGTATTTGTGTAGTTATTAGTTGAGACCATTGGTGATCTAATCAAAGAGAAGATAAACTACAAAACTTTGCTTGTCCATTTTGAACTTGTTTTAAATGTTTAAGGTTATCCACAATGACTAATGACTTATTCCCAATTAATTGATTACATTCTGTTTTACTACCATTTAGAGTTAAAAGTTTGAGAAAAAAAACTTTATCAAATAGGGAAAGAGCTCAAAGAGTCAATAAATTATTTTGGAAAATATATAAAAAGAGGATGAATGACTTGCGTTTGAAAGACAGGGGGAGAACAGCAGACAACTGTCTCAAGATTCATTCACCTCTAACACCCATTATATAGGGAGGAACCTTAGACAACTTTCCCATAATACCCTCAGTTTTTATAATATATCCTTACAACTTAAAGCTTAGTACACTCTCCCTCAAGATGAACTTCAAAAAGGTTCATCTTAATTCAGTTGTTGACGAGCATTCACCTGCAAGCAAGCAAATTGTGATGATGATGATTTGTTGTGGCATCAACTCCCCCTTTGACAGTGTCAAAAAGCTTCTCTTCTACTAGCAAGATGGCCTTGGCATACTCAAGATGGCACTATTGGAGAACCATGCTTGACAAGGAAGGGATGATGCTAGATGGAAGATGGACAGTGCCAGACAGCATGAAGAATAATGGTGGGGATTGTGGAAGACTCTAATCACCGGACTAAGGAGGACGTGAAACTAATGTAGGATAGAGGGAGACAGACCAAGAAGGATGGAGGATGACAGTAGACTGAGATAATACCTGACAGATGACTATATAGGAATGACATTGGATGGAGAACAGTGTCGTCCTCCTTAACTAGATCAAAACAAAGATATATGAAGATGTAGATGTTGTTGAAGAGGACACATACACCATTGAACAATGCGCTATAAAACATGGATGAATGAGAGACCCTGATTTTCCCTCTCTCAAAAATGTTGATGAAGATGGAAATAAGGACCTAGATACTTGAGCCTCTAGACAGAGGACTTGATGCAAATAAAAATGATGCTAACGGACCTAAATATGTCATTGATGAATTTTCTGTTGACAAACTTACATATACTGTCGAATGGCAGATTGAAAATCATTCTGGAATAACATTATCTTGGCAAGAAGACAACTTGTCGTCCTTAGACTAAAGGACTGACAAAAGAAGAACCTGCTTTGAATGGCGAAAATAAAACTTGCTCAAAATGGCAAGATAACGCAACAATAAAAGGTAGGAGAACTGCCACCAGCCGAGGACGGCAGCAACAACAACAGACGGCACTGACAGCAGACAGAACCTCGTCAAAAGAAGATAACACCTCAAAGTGACGATGATGCCAAAGTCTGGTAGAGATAGTGGCAGAGGGGTTGAAGAAGATACTGAAGTCGGCAGAGGTGGAAGACCTTGCCAGATAGATCCAATGTGCTAGGAAATGATGCCGGAGCACCAGTGGAGGACGTTGGCAACAGTATTGTTGACTTGTGATGATGTCAAAGAAGGGGTGAAATCCTAACCATGTTCTGATACTATGTTGGAAAACATCAAAAAGGAGTATGAACGATCTCTGTCCTTCAGATAGAGGGGAGAAGGGTGGATACTCTCTTCAGTATACCTCATGTTGACTAGGTCTGCCTTGGGCCCAGAATCCATCTAGGTGGTGAGGACCAGTTGGGTGGAGATGAAGTAGCCAACTTGATGGATGGTGATGATGAGAGTTGGGGACAGGACTTAGGCTTTCTTAATATTGAAGACAACCTGCATAACTTTAGTAGCATACCCCTAGATGGTGGATTGTTCCACAAGGTGGTTAGATTGCCACCAAGCTATTTTATTGGTGAGCGCAACCTAGGGTTGATGTCCCTAATCAGGGCATGCATACTAACTAGGTGGTCAATCATTACTTCAATGTGTGTCCTAAGAGCGTGTTCTCAATCATCAATGTGGATACAATTTGCATTGTAGCATTTGAGACTGTTGATGATCTAAGCAAGCCCATGCACTGCGCAGTTGAGTAAAAACCAGGTCAAGGATGGCATGATGTCTACTTGAAATGACACCATTCTAGCTGATGTTGCTCAAGGTGACCCTGTCCAATGCACCATGAGTGATGCCAAGGTCAAACATACACAACTTCCTCATGGCATATTGGGTAGACATACTGACCTAGGGATCAACAGCTCTGAGGAAGTTAGAACTGTGGCAGGGGCTGATGATGCTTTCTTGCCCAATGACTACCTTTGTGTGCCCGACTTTGGCATCACCTATGGCACATTGGACTGGGCCATCTATGCCTTGAGCAACATTAGTGGGAGTGGTGCCATCTTAACCAGACATCGTGGCATCCTTGACTTGTGTGTCATGACCATACTCAACTGCACACTGCACGGGCCTGCAAATGTTATGATGTTGACTGCATCCACATCGATGACTGGGAGCACACTCTTGAGACACACTTAAAAGGAATGATTGACCACTTAATTAATACGAATGCACCATCTAGGGACATCAATCACGTTGTCAATGCTGCCATGATTGTGCTTATCAGTAAAACAATTTGGTGGCAATCTAACCACCATGTGGGACAGTCCACCATCTAGGGGTATGCTGCAAAGGTCATGCAGGTTGTCTTTGGCATCAAAAAAAGCCCAAGTCCTGCCCCTTACCCTCATCAGTGCCATCCATCAAGTTGGCCACTTCATCTCCACCCAGTTGGTCCTCACCATCTGGATGGATCCTAGGCCCAAGGCAGACCTGGTAAACATGAGGTGATTGTCTGCCCTTCTCCCTCTTGTCTGGAGGACAGAGGTAGTTCATACTCCTTTTGTATGTGTTTTCCAACAAATTCATCATAGGGAAAAAGAGATGGTAATCATTGGGAGTTATAGATGTTGCATAAACTTGAAACTTTGATCAAACTAAAAAAATATCATATAAATTATTACCTGTCAATGGAAATTTCTTCTAGTACTAAAATCAAAATTACAAGCAGAAAAGATTAATTTTAAACTGTAGGTTGCTGAATCATTACCTGCTGAAGTGCCTTCATATTTTTTTTCTTCATAACTTCGAGAATTTATGATTTATAAATATATTGAGCTGCATAATCATTTAGATTAGCACCTGATATTGAGGTGCATAATCATCTACATCAGTACCCTCCATATGAGGAATGTGTTACAATTCACTTGAGATGAATGATATTTATTCACAAATTCGCATCAAGATTAAGGAACTCCCTGAATTGGGGAACTCCTAACAAGAAACTATACAGAGAATTGAAGAAGGAAATGAACTCAGCTGCTGCAGCTTCCCTGATCGTCAGTGTTGAATGTAACACATAGGATCCTTCCTCCAGCACACCTCTCTCTCTCTCTCTCTCTCTCTCTCCCTCCACTATTAATGTCCTCCATCTGCTTCTTGCTTCATAACCCCCTTCCTCAGAATCAGGGTTGGTCTTTATAGGAGTCTTATCTGGACTCTAATTTCCTGCCAACCTTTTTTTTACACGTGATAATGCATGTGCTCCCTTCATCTTCCACCCTTCTGTAACTTGCTTATCTGCTATTTTATTCAGGTGTTCTTACCCCTTCTATGATATGCAATCATAGGAGTCGTACCAGCCTCACATTGTGTTCTGTCTAGAGTTGGTTCATGCATGAATCAACAATGTTGACATCATAGGAAATATTAATCAGTGCTGACCACATAGTCTTGTGATCCAATCTTCAATGGCTTCAACTTGCTATAATTATTTTCTGGGAACCTGTCCTCTTTAAAAACAATGTCACATCATCACTGCATATTCTAGTATCTCCTTTTTTAATCAGGGTCATATTTATTTTTAGCATTGGGTTCCTCCCAATGTTTCTTCACTCTCAGACTGATATGGTTTATGTAACTTGATCACTTCTCATAAGAATATGTTAGCCACATCAGCAAGATCTGCTTACTTTGTAAATGGGATAAAATGACCCAACCAATAGAAGCATTAAACTATTCTAAATTCTAAATCCTTTTGTCTTTGAGTCAATGGCAGTCTTGCCACACAGATAAATCTTGTGATGGTGATTTAAGAGCAGGAACCAGAACCGTATGTTCAATCTTTTCATTGATTACCTTCAAAGTTTTGGATTTATACTGATTTCTGGAAATTCTGCTCACATATGACTTCTACAGTCTTCAAAGTAAACTGCTCACATATACCATATATTGTGGCCTAGACCTGTGCCGTGGCATTTCTTGATGCTTTGTTTCCATAAAGAATATTGTGGGAGACAAAGTCAGGTCCTTATGAAGATAAAACTATCCAGAAGAAATAATTCGCTGCCAATCTAATCTTAGGTTTCTCCCAAGTTGGTTCAAAATCAGGGTATGTGGCTTAGAGAACCTTTAACCATGTCGCTACGTCCACTTCTGTTCTCAAAGTTTTGATCAATGTCATTAGTGAACTTAGTACATAAGCTGCCCATGTTCAGAAACGTATTTATAACAAACTCATGCAATATGGGCAAGAAAGCGGATTTACTTTTGTCAATACTGAGAAACCTTGGGTCTCCTTACTTTAATCTTCTGTTTTGCCAGGGTTGTCTCCAATTCTTTGGGGGTAATTCCATATTCTGTCATTTTCTCATCTTCTGTGGATTTTCTTTTTCTCCGTTATCACCAAACAAGTATTTAGTCATGTAACAAGAGGGAAAGTCTTTGGTAACCTTTATTGCCTTGAGTACTACTAGAAAAGAAAGAAAGCTATGCTGAGTTGAGGACTACTCTCTTAGCTTACCTTACGTTTTGGGAGGCTGCACTCCATATCCTCTCTCCCAGATCTTTCACATTTTATTAGTGTTTTTCGAATAATTGAAATAATAAACTGGAAAATCCACTTTTCAATTCTCTTGAAAGGATAGATATCTAAAATCACATACACAAAAGAGATGCCTGAACGCAAATAGATTTTCTGCTGATCCCTCAGTATTTTTTTTCAGAAAACATAAATGTTGAATTCGAAAATATTTATTTTTGTGGAAAAATATTATATCATTTATGAACGAAATTGAACGTCTTGTCATAACTCTAATCGGCCAACGTGATTCCCTCCTCTGTTGTCTAATAATACCTTAGAGTTATTTATGCCTTTATTAGGAACATGGATTGCTTTCAACTTTTTAAAAATGTGTCTCCCAACAAGAAACTGGTCATCTTGGCGTGCCCTAAATTAGGAATTCTAGACAAATTCTGGAAGTTCTGTGACATGTCCAGATAACAATTAGTGTCCTGTACGATGTTTTTCTTTGGAATGATGATTTTCATGAACTATGTTTTCACTTCCTGAATACAGTTCTCATAACGATGCAGGTCTGGTTTGTTGAATATATAATATACCACTTGATGGCTTTTGGAGTTTTCTATTGTGGTTAGATCACTCTGGAACCTTGAAGGCTACTAAGAAGCGAATCAATATACAAAAAATCCTTGGGTACTGATAGGGGTGAATTCTACAAATATCCATGATAGGACAATGGTTGGTTTATTGATTCTGAATAAACATGTATCTTGTGTTTAGCAATCGCTGAAGGGTGACTATGATTTGTTATTTTGGTCACGGAGTGACTTGAAGGGTAATATCCTTAATAATACATTACTTTTTATTGTCATAGTAGCTTAATGAGCACTTCATTCGCCCAAAATGATTGGTACTTCTTCCAACAGTCGGGCATGCATTTTATTTATGTAAGTAGATGAAGAACGATCCAGGATTTGTATTTCAGAACATTAATGAAACTTGAAAATTTTAGAGCTTGTTGAATGCATCATGTTAGATTATTTTCAAGGATTTGATTGTCTTGCCAGAATTCTGAATATCTGTACCTGAAAATGCAGTTCTACAAACACTTCATTTGCTCAGCCTTCTGGAATATCACTATCTCCTGGTAACAAAGAATCTACTGATTGGTCGCTTTTATCTCTGTTCTTTATTAATATACATGTAATGTCATGTAACGTCTACTACTTGAACAGATATGCTAGAGATGTATGTGGCTGACAGTGAAAGTAGTTCTATCCGTGCACTTGACCTAAAAACTGGGGGCTCAAGGTTGCTGGCTGGGGGTGATCCTGTCTTTTCCGATAATTTATTTAAGGTATCTCCTCTAGTAATCATCATTATCATCTCAGAGATCTTCATATCTTTCATCTATTGTCACTTTCTTGGGAAAAATTCTTCTGCAGTTCGGTGATCATGATGGAATAGGTACCAATGTCCTTTTCCAACACCCATTAGGCGTCTTCTGTGGAAAAGATGGTCAGATTTACATAGCAGATTCATATAACCACAAGGTACTGGTTGTTTTGGATTAAGCATTACATCACTATGGTTATTGATTTCTACTTTCTTTCTAACACTCATAAATACTCTGGAAATAGCCTTTGTCGGCTCATCTGTCTTCATGTGAATTTATTCCACTCCTCATAGTAAAGAAAATAAGGTTAAAATGTTGGTTTCGTCATTCCTGGCATAAAACATTTCTTTTCATTTGTCTCCCATCATTTTAGATCATATATTATCTGGTCCGATGTATCATGATTAATTTAACGAAATCAATAGGTTGGACCACAGATTAGCTGCCCGGATAGAGCATTCATTTCCCTCAGTTGGCTTAGTTTCCATCATCCGAACGTTGGACTTGTATAATAATGCCACATCAGAAGAATATCTTCTTGAAACAAGATACGCAAAACTGGATCACTTAGTGCGATTGGATTGTATGTGTTGATTGTCTAACCAATGGATGTGCCTGGTAGCTTTATCATCAATTTTCTTTAGGCTTTCTGACTCTTGAAAATACCTGTTGCTGCGTCTACTCTATCTGGAAAGCCAGAAAGCCACCCAGAGACCTGAGTTAAATAACCACAAAGTTGATGTGCGATGAGGACACTGGTGGCCAACAAGAATCAACTATAAGAAGCCCATCTATAAAACCTGGCTGCCTTAATAGCATTTGGAGGGCACGCTGGCTTACACTAACCTGGTAGTCGGCAAGACTGATGATCCTAGCAGGACGGATGGTGGATGTCATGAGCCAGCAATAATGGGAAACAACAGAAAAGAAGCTTGAAGCCTACAACAATGACAGAATACACTAGTTATCCAGAGACAATACTAATCGCCTCTTTTGAAGTTATGAATTTGAAGTCTGCATAACCACGTACAAAGACATTGACGAGAATCATTGGTGATTTGATACTTCTTAGAATCTCTAAAAAATATTCTCAATTCAGCGGAAAATGAAAAAATGTCAGGGGCTGGCTTGACTTGTTCAAAGTTGCCTGTACAACGAGATTCCCCCTAAGGATTCAAAATTGAGGCCCCCCTTTCCTACCTATGGAGGCAGTTATTGTGAGACTAGAAAAAAGGTTATTAATTAGCATTCCTTTCTTTTGCTGTTACTGGTAATGTGCTCAGCCAATTGGCGCAAAAACAAGTTGTATGAAATTTTTTGAAGTTTGTGGATCAAGGAAATATTCTTTCAACAGTCATTGTTGCACATCCAGAAGTTTTCAGCTCTGAGACCGTATATTTCGGATGTTAAACGTGGTTGGCCAGTATTTTATTGAGCAAAGACCAACATAAAACTAGTCTTTATGCTGATTTTCATCTTTCTATTAGCCATGGTAATATTTTGGTTTATATAAATATCATATATTTTTAATTTCATTTATGTATGATATTGAATATAGTTGGGGAAGTGACTTTTCTATTCTAGCTCATTAATAAAAAATCCTTCTCCATTCACTCATTAGAGAAACATTTTTTAGCAGACGAGATGATGATGCCTCATGATAGACTCTGCAGGGAATGTAGTGGGTTTATGAGAGCATGTAATTACTTTTCCCCATTTATCATCTTATAACTTCTAAGGGGCATATCCTTCATAGGAAAAGTTACTTTCATAAAGAAACACAATCGAATGCTTAAGGCGGAACTAAAATGACCAGACAAGGTCCTATGCGCATGTATTTTTTTGTATGGTCTATTTTTCTACTTGGTTTATTTTTTAGCGAATACTTTTTTATCCAAGTTCTGATTCTCAGTTGCCTTAATAGGTTGCTATGACCTCGACATTTTTGTATATTCCAAGACAAGAAATGTATATGTCTCGTTATTTCATTTTTGTTGAATATTCAGTTGGATGACTACTGTTTAACAAATGGACAGATAAAGAAGCTTGATCCAGTTAGCAAAAAAGTGGTCACAATTGCAGGGACAGGTAACGCTGGTTTCAAGGATGGAGCAGCCCTATCAGCCCAGGTTCAATTTTTTCCTTTTTTTTTATTTTCTGCAAAATTAAATGATTGTTTTTGAAATAACTCTTTCCTATTTTGCACACTACCCTGAGTTCATGCCTCCATCCTCTTAACTGTGTAGCAAAGAATTTCCTCTCATTTCCTCTATCTCACTTTCTCACTTCAATGGAAAAAAATAATTAGTGACGAAAGGCCTTAATAATTCCATAGCAATGCTTATATGTGAAGATCAGGCATCCACTTTAATACGTCATACAATTCACATGATGAAGGGTTGATTATGCACATAAAAACGGAACCACCTCACTGACAATATACGCAATGCCTAGATTACTACATGATAGGCAGAGAAGTTCGCCATCTAATCTTTGATTAACCTTAGTATTACAAAGAACGTTATCAGTATTAATAGCATTGGATACTGTCCACAGGCCAAGTTGCTTAGTTTATCTAGTAGTTCTGTGGCATATTTCCTATTGCAAAGACGAGTTTACTTTCAACAATACAATCCCAGTGCCTCAGAAAGACTTGAACTTACCTAGATCCTTCATCTCTAATGCATTTGTTAAATTCCTCATCAGGTTCTTAATCTCCTTGACATTGTTCTGTTTAGTTACATATACTAGGAGAATCACTAACTCCGTATCTTTTTATTAACTAAAACTGTATTGGTTACTGTACCCAAATCTGATCATAGTAATCTTCAATCTAGTGAACTAGCCCATGGTGGATGATTTAGGTATAATAATGAATTAGGGGGGGCTTTCTATTGTTTCCTTACTTTTACCATAAGTAATTTATCCTTACAAGGAGCGTCTTGAATGTCTCTGGGTCTTCCCTACTGGAGTTAAGACTTTGATGGTGGATAAAACATAGCGGATGAAGTAGAGATGAAAAGAACAGTCAGGAAAGAAAACATTGATCTATAGGAAACTTACTGCCAGAATTTTGTTTAGTCTCTTGGAGAAAAAGCATCAACAAAATGTACTTCAACTAGAAGCCTTTTAATGAAATGATGCTGAAAAAGAAGAGCATGGGTAATAACCTTCTGAGTACCTTTGCCAGGTTAAGGGCTGGAGGTGGTCTTGCTAAATTTTAAAAGAGTCATATTTAAGCAAGTGTTTGATTAGAGAAGTACGTACCTCAGCCTTGAAGAAGAAGATGGAAAAGGAATTCTTAAATTATGAGTTATTCTAATGTCCTCAACTGTTTGTCTTTGAAGATTTTGCCCTTTTTGTAAGGATACCTCTCCCAACACCTGTCTAAATTGTGGTTCTCCTTAGCGCAGTGCGTACAACCTGCCATCCTCATTCTTTCCCACGCCTTATTGTTTCTCTTTTTTGCTCTTTAAAGTGCTTCTGATGAGTCTGAATATTTATTGCTGGTGCAAACCCTAGGAGATAGAATATGCAGCAGAAAATCTCTCTTCATATTCACATCATTAGTGACTCATACATACAAGTACCAGGGCCACAAAAACAGGGAAACTGCGGAACAGCTGGGAAACCGAAAAATGGGAAACAAGCAAGGTGTACTAGGAAACAGTCCAGCTAAGGACCGAACTCCTAAATATTCGTTCTTTCCTGCATTCATTCTGAGCAATACTTCCGCCAATTGAACCTTCATTCATGTCTTTTCACTTTCCTTTATTGGGTCTTTGAGATATTCGTATCCAGAGTTGATTCTGTGACGAAGTCATGGTACCTACTTTAAAATTAATTATCATACTACAAATCTTGGACCTTTTCGATTATACTTTTTATATGCACGGAATAATATTTTTGAAAATAAACCATTTGACTCAAATTAGCCAAATTTTAGAAGAATTTCATATCTTATCTGTTTTCTTTTAATTAATAATTTTACTTATTCTTTCTCTTGTAATCTTATTTTTTCAATAGTTACATGCACATGCTTGGGCCAACTCACCATGATGAGCGTCCACCTAATATTTTTCCGTCTCTTGGGGATATTTTCACGTGTAACTACCATTAACGTACTATTTAAAACATTACTTGTTTTTTTACAGCTTTCTGAGCCATCCGGGATCACTGATGCAGGAAATGGTATGCTTTTCTTATGTTTAGTATTTAATTTTCGCTAGTCATGTTTCATGCTGGACTACTAGCAGTCTCATGCTGATGTGTTTTGTTGAAACTAAGTTTGAAATTATACTCTCGCCTTATAGAGACTTCATTTGGCTGCTTTATACAAAGGTTGAAGATAAATACTCTGGTGGAGGAAAGTAACATCTGTTAATGAAGGAAAAAGATTCAAATCAGAACAAATCGGATGGAATAAATTAAAAATGCAGTATATAGTCATCTCTTAATTCTATGCCTTAGTAGCAAAAACCAATGGCTGCCCTTGAACTGTGCACATTTGTTTCTATGATGCATAGCCGCCCCACATTTAAAAATAATTAAAATTTTATGGGCATATTTCCAGTTCGATAAATTTACCAGAATAGGAATTGGCGCTGTTTCATAATGGTTTGCAAGTCAAGATAAATAATCCTTTTCGTATCGTTATTACCTAACTGCTAGTTTTCAGTCATTATCTGAGAAAATACAAAAAAAGGATCTAGGTGTAGAGTTTCTATGCAATGTCTGCATGTGCCACATATATCACCTCTCTGTTAATGTGTTCAGAGACAAAATTGCTTATTGAACTGAAAGCTTCATTTATAATTCTTTGTAATATTGCAGGGAGGCTTCTAATAGCTGACACAAATAACAATAGTATAAGATATTTAGACTTGAATGAAAAGGAACCTGCTCTTCAAACATTGGATCTAAAAGGTGTCCTTCCTCCGTCGCCAAGGCCAAAGGCACTGAAACGCCTCAGAAGGCGGTTGTCGGCTGACACTTATATTATAAAGGTTGATGGTGGGTCTTCTGCAGACGGAAACTTGAGTCTTAGAATATCATTGCCTCCGGGATATCACTTCTCCAAGGTTTGGCTGGAAATTTTCCTCCATGACGTTTCTTCTTTTGTGATTGTATTAGAAGACTGGGCCTCATCCTAAACATCAAAATTGAATTTACTTTCGTTCCGATTTCAAGGATGATTTTCCTTAGAATATTCTCCTATGCTCTGAATCATATTTATGGGATGCACGACAAGAGATATTTTTTTGGTTTCTACTTATGTAATGAAGGCAAGGATCAGATCCTCAGTCAGGCCAAGTTGGCATGAAATTGACGTGTTTCTGACATCCCTGAACTTTACATTATTACTCACTTGCATCCATCATCTTTATTTCATTATGGAAAATCCATTTAATACTCTCCATTTTGTACTAAACTTTTGTAACCAACAATTTAGTTCCCTTCTTCTAGAAAAAGAGCAAAAAGTGCCCTATTTTTACTGAGAAAACATTTCCAGACACGTAAATAAATGGTGATGGAAAGCCCTTGTCAGTTTTCTGGGTAAATCCTGAGATACTCAGGGTTACCCTCCAGTCACCTTCCCTGCCAGGCTTCTTTGTAAATTAAACTAGGAATTTTGCTCTTCACCCTGGTAATTCCTTGACCAGCTGCCTATGAGAGCCATGCTTGTCAAATATTTTGATGATGATGGATAGAAATATTTTGATGTCCGTTTGGATGTATGACATCTTAATTTATATTTTCTTGTCTGTTGAACTCGATTGATTAAAAAACAATTCCATGATCTTGTGTTTTAATGGTTGTTATTTTTCTACCATTGTAACTTTTCATTAGCTAGTCTTTTTTGAGAATCTCAATTAGTTGCATATATTTTGTATTGAGTATTCTGTTGTACTTAATTTCTTCAATTTGTCCTCAACCATCAGCAGACCCTTCTAGGTTCGAAATTGATGTAACAATGGAAAAATGACCTTTCAAGATAGAAAATAACCTCATAACTTTATCCCATTCAAAATACAGGAAGCACGGAGTAAATTTGAGGCAGAAACTGAATCTGGAAAAGAGATTGTTATTGAACCTGCTGAGGGATTTCTGGACTCCGAAGGATCTGCATCTCTTCATTTCAAGAGAACAGTATCTACACCCAGCGCGCCGAGAATAAACGTCAAGGTATGTCTCCGGGATGACTTCTCACTACCCAAGCAATGAACTTAAATTCAAGTTCGGAACCATCGAAAGCGGGTTTTCTAATGGAAAAAGTGGTGATGTCAAGGACTATGTCAACTTTTACTTGGGTACTGAATGTTGAAGTTTTCTGTATTTTTAAATTCCGCTTTTCTAGGAAATATTGTTAAACGTCAAAATTTGGTTTTAAAAACCATAAATTTCATGATACTTTAGTGTTATTCAATAGCAGCCTATTGTTACATATAACAAGTTTGTCTCTAGGCTATTAGCAAGGAAATGAATTTTGGAGTTTTTGTAAATACTTTTTCCTTGTGATCCGATTCCACATGGTCACTCGGAACTGAAAATTACAAATGATCTCACTTCATTATCTGAAATATTCCATAATCATGTGGAAAAATCTTTCGAGATTTAAAAAGTTTTGAAGAATCACCTCTGCATTAAGTTTGCAGAGAGATCACCCTATGTTCTCTGGCTTTACTCAAATATTAAAAAGTCATGACGCTCAGAACGACAAAAAAATAGCTATTAGGTAATCTTGCTGTCCTAAGAAGCAATACAAACTCGAACTAGTCCCATTTTAGTTACTACACACTTGTACCTATGTTTAGAACAGTGGCCCCACCGGACTGATAAACATTTATTGTTTGAGTGTGACGTCCCTGTGACTTTAACACAAACCATGGAAAGGAAAACGATGCCACAATTGAAATGGAACACGGTTATTTCTCCCTACTCTAAGAATAGGAGTAAGGACTGAGAAAGAAATGATAGTTATAATGACTTACCTACTTGGACTGTAGGTCGTCCACCTAGCTGGCTATAATTCAGCATACAGATTATTTTATGTAACATTAGTGCTTCCAGGTCTCAGAAATCAAGTCTGACCAATCCTCCATAACAGGTAACCTTATCCTTCAAGTTGCTAGGATCAATAAGTAAGCACAATATTTTTATGGTGACAGGCCCCTTCTCTATGCTCCATGGAAGTATCTAGTTCCTAAAGTCTGATTCAGATTGATTTTAAGAGGTTATGCCTAGCTAAAGCACCTTACTCAGGGCGTTGGTCTTGAGGCCGGAAGTCTTGAACAGAATTGATTGTTGTATGCTCGATTTATATGTTACCCATGTTGGAGTGTTTAATAGAAGTTAAAAAAGGACGTATGCAAGAAAAGGCACATTCGATTTGAAACGTTGTAAATTTAGTTTAAACATATGAACCGAAAGTCAGTATTGATTGTTTTTTGAGTTGGATGGAGCCATATTTTCACAATCAGAAAGACATCTCAAGCCATCTGGCGGTTCCATCTAACAAGGGCAGACACTTCTCTTGTTGATACTCTTCACTCAGCCCCTTTTTCCTTGCGACCAACAGTTCGTCTGCCATCTCTGGTCCTCAGAGCTCTTATCTATTTTACAAGGGTCATCCTTTTTTTCTGTGTATCTGCTGGTCTTCTTACACTTAAACCGTCTGGCAATCGCTTGGAATTCATCGCTGGTTTTGGGACTGCAGGTTTACTACTGCAAGGAGGATGAGGTTTGCCTGTACCAGGCACTAGCCTTTGAGGTCTCCTTCCAACAAGAGCAAGAGGCCTCTCCGCAGGCAGAAATCACTCTACCATTTATAGTGAAGCCCAGGACACCTGCCACCTCCCTTCCTGTGTTCAGCAGCGGCTAGGCCAAGTGAAGCAGACTTATTCACATGTCTAAACCCATTAGTTAACGCTGTAGAAAGGATTTTCTATCCCTTCCCATAATTCAATGTTTATTTGTAGCGTTTTACTTGCTACGGGAGAGGGAAATGCTATGTAGAATCATTTTCAATGTTTGAGCATACATATTTATGCGATGATGAACTATTTACTTAACAATATATAAAGGAGACTTACCCACAATTCAAATTTTATTTGCACCCTTTTGCTCACAGCGAGAGAGGGCAACCGTATGAAGCAGTATGTCCCGTCTTTATTCATTTGTCTAATTAATTAATCAATTAGTCTGCCATGTATAAAGGATTTTTTTTTATCTCTTTCCTCAAATTCCGTTCTCATGTGTATTTTTTCATCCCAAAAAGAAGCCATAAAGAAATAATTTTATTCATGCAGACCCATAAAGAAATAAATAAAATGGAACGTACCAAGAATTCCCTTGTCTATCATTTAGATGAAAAAGAGACTCCAAACAAAAACCTCAACATACCTTGCTAGATGATAGGCACTTAGATTAATGTTAAGCATATTTGAGAGGAATCTGGAAGAAGTATTGTGATTATTATTTTTTAAGGTGGGTGTGATTTTCTCTTGTAAAAATGGTCATTCTTGTCATAGCTACAATGACACTTGCAATATAATCAAGCTTAGAGAAACACTCAAAAAGTTGGGACTAGACATCCAAGAGTTCACATTATGAGGGGTAGTTGATGATGAATTCATCAAAATTCCTCAAAAGAATACCATAATATTCGATTAAAAATCATCTCATTGCACTTACACATCAGTAAGTTTTGTAAAACGTATCCTTAAATATGTCTTGATTGCACAAGGATTCTTCTACCAATTTTTTTTAGCTTCGGAATCTGGTCATTTACTTATATTACATAGAATCATATAGGTATGAAATATTGTCAAATTAGTAAAGGACATGTATCATATTTAACATATTTTTTATTGGAATCAAATCACAATGTGGCATAAATATATTTATAGTGGAGATGGAAAACGTGTGATTAAATAAGACAATACATATGATGGAGAATATAATGCTTAGAACAAAGAAATAGAACAAGTTGGCATGAAGAATTGGACACAAGGCTAATTCAAAGATTATGACTAAAATTAATTCAGCAATAAGTAAGTGTCAAATGGTGCATTGTTAAGGTTCATACAAGATCCTAACGTCTTGATATTGGTATACTTGAGAGATTTAAGAAAAATGGTGATAAGTAAAAAAACACTTACATGCACTGTTTCATAATGTGCATAACCATGGTTTAAAAGATAATCATAGTTCAGTAATTAAATCAAGAATTAATTAAAATTTTATCATGTGTTAAATTCTAAGAGTTGATGAAGACTTGTATTGTGTCAAAAAAATCGGTGGAGAAAGTTGAAGTGTGCCTAATTCTCTTTCTAATCATCACATAGGAAATTTGTCCCAATGGTCAAATTGTTTTCACTTCAATTAACTAAAGGAGATTGTGTTTGAGTCGAATAGTACTCATCAAATTGATGTCTTCTTTTTGTTTGACCATGCTTCAGAAAGCACACAACTGTCTATATAAGACCCTACAAAAATTTTCGAAAAGAAAATTAGATATCATAGAGAGGTTAGGGATGATTGCTCAGAACTAATTAGCTGTTAGAAAATTTTCGAGTTCATAGAAAATTTGATTTGTAACCTTCCCTATCTTTTGCCATTCTTCAATGTTAAAAATCAAATGGTCAAAAATGAGTATGATATATCCTTTAAAGTTTAGATATCCTCTAAGGTAAAAAAATAAATATAATTATTAGGTATTAATATATATATGAAGTTATATGTTCAAAATCTTCTAAAAGAATCCATTATCATAGTATATTTTTTAATTAAGTAATGGTTTTACACAATTTAATCCAAATCAGCTCGAATAAAACACATTAGTAGACATAAAACTTATGGTTTCACTATAAATTATTATTACTTCACTGACTTATGAGTTTTTAATTATTTTTCAATTAATATTAAATAATACTTGAAAATTATTGAATGGCAATTCAAGAAGTGTGGATTCCATCAATTAATTATTCATCAAGAATGATCAAAATTAAAATTAAATTAATTTAAATTTATAAGAATAATTAGTATTTTTTTATTTTATTGATTAACATGAAATAAAATGGGGAAATTACTACTTTTTGACAGTGGAAACTTTCATAATTATTCTCATTTCTAAGAGCCGTAAATGAAGTAAAACTTTTTAGTGATAAATTCATCATAAATCAGTAATTCAAAACATGATAATTAACTAAATTCCTTGAAGTAACTTATGGGAAGTTTATATCATTAATATATATTATCAATAAATTGATAATTAAATAATATCATGCACATGTTCAGGAAATTCTTGTGTATTTCATGTATGATGTACATTCAACATAATTGGATATATTCATTGATCTAATTTGTGTTTGTCACTATCAAAACTTCATACAATAACTGATGTACTAATAGAAATATATTGTACACGTAATATAGCAAGAAAAATATGTTGGTACATATAAATTATATTTGAGGATTACATACTATATAGTACAATATTTTAATACATAAAAATTGTGATATGTAACATATGTATAACCTTATGAAAGACAAAAAAAATAAGTCCAAATATCAAGTAATATATCTCATTAAGTACAATCTTTATTGAATAGTACAAGTATTTAGCCTTAGGGTAATATATTGATATTTTAGTATATCAAGCTCATATTTCATTATATGAAGCCTAGATTATTGAATACATAGCTCAAACCTATCATCACACCTGACCACAAAAAATAGAATAAAACATAGATCTGCATAAATCTGAGATAGTTTGAAGTTGGAATGGTAGGGTAGCAAGTTAGAAAACACAGAAAATAAATGAAAGAATAAAATGGAAATTGACACAAAAAAGAAAACTCAATATGATGTTCCAATGAAAGTATCATTTAAGAATATAATACCTTCATAGTGTTAACAATGAAATTGAGGGTTAAAAATTTAGTTCATCCCAATTAAAAATTAAGGAATAAAAATGGATCTCTACAAATTGGAGAAAGCATGAAATGGAGGGTTAACAATTAGCAAAAACTCGGTAGCAAGGGTAAGAATAAAATGTAACCAATAAATAAAGGTAACTCAATTAGAATCTGTTCAAGTGAAGACATCTTTGAAGAAATTATAATTTGAAAGTTACAAGTAATTACATATGAAGCCTTTTATTTTCTAATATAAATAAAATATTTGATATAATGAAGCTTTAAACAATTTGGCTCCTATTGGTAGAAGTATATTGCTAAAATAAAATATTTTTGATTGATTATGTAGCCCATCTACAACTCAACTTACCAAAAACTCAAGAAACATCAAGATTGGACTGCTGGCATGAGACAAATCAATACTTCAATTGGCCATAATAAAACACGTCTTAAATGAGTCGTAATTATTTTTTTCACTTCTAATTACTTCCTCCTTTTAGTCCATTTTAATTACTTTAAACATGCCCTAATTTATTTTTAGGTGATGTCATAACATAACATCGTCTTAAGGACATCCAAACAAGAACTCAACCCACTTAAAGGCCTCATGTTGTTAACCTAGAGAGATTCATTAAGTATTAAAAAACTTTCCTTCTTTTGAGATTTTATCTCATTGCCACCCTTGTGGATTCAAGGGTTGCCTCTTGATTTGGTAAACTCAAAGGTCAATTTTTTTTAGTTATGTAAATATAAATCAAGAATTTTTATTAGAAAGTTTGTTTCTTACTAGTTGAATGACAAGATTTTCTTTTCAATAAATGTTTCAAATTCATCTCTAAAGAGGACATGAGATAAGGGGTTGTAATTTAATAATGATGATGTTATACTAAGGTATGCACCTGTCCTAGATAAAATTTCTTCAACTTTAAAGAACATAGTGATGACACATTTCAAGAGATAAATGATACTTTCAAGAAAATATTATATCACAAGAAAAAAATATTTAAAAGGAAAATGATATATGGCGTACTTCGTAGAAAATTCTATCAAATAACATTATTTCAAAAAGTAAATCTCGATAATTATTATCAAAAAAATTATACAAAATTTTATTTGCCAAGTTTTAGTGGTCATTTGAAAATTAATAAATTTCTAGTCATGATATCAAAAGTTGAAACTTTTTTTATTATATGAAAAATATTGATGCAAGTAACAAAAATAATCTACATATACATTAAAGGAGGAAATGTACTGTAAGATCTAGGGGTTAGTGAAATACTGCAAGGAACGGTGAATTGGTTTTTATATAATCTCAATTTTTCTTCTTGAGGGTGAATATGTCAATACCTATTCTAAGTTTTTTATTTCTATCTCTATGCAACTTTTCTTTCTTACTTTTCACGTGAATTCTTTCTAGATGTTCTCTCCCTCACAAAGAAGACTCGATCTTTTTGTCATAATTCACCCCTTACTTGGCTACCTTTAGTCCTAAAGGGTTCTTCTTATCAAATTTTCATTATTTTTCCTCAAAATACACATTAATTTTCACAAGATTAGTGGCCCAATTACATAAGTTCGATCTCTACAAATATCTAGCCTCTCATAGGATAAACTAGGCACAAAACACCTCGTGCTTTTGTCAAAAACCTCTCCCTCCACCACCGAAATATCTCTAGGCCTAATGGAGAGGATGTTTAAAGGATTTGAAGGTTGCTCTTGATCACCATGGATATAAAGAAGTCATATGAAACATTATGTGCATAGTTGAAGCTCAAGGTGGATTTACTTTGATCATGGAGGATGATAGATCAATATAGATGCTTGTAGAAGTTCTTATTCTTGTTTCCCTAGCTTCCTTTGTAGGGCATTGTCCGCCAACAATTTGTTATTTTAAAATGGTCATATAACATTAGAAAGGTAATTTGAATTCTTACCATTTTTCGAAATGTAGTAATGACCCTTGGCTAATTCAAACTCCATAAGTTGTTATTCCTTGATTTATTCAGTTTGAAATTTGAACTGGAGATTCATCTTTCATTGAAATTTTTTTTTAATATTGACTTCAAATGTGAATGTTAAGGTACCTATTTTCTTTACATAAGTAATCGACACATCCCCGTCTAGTTTTCAAGTTTGAGACTTACAAAAGCCCTTTTTATATTTCAAACCTTTCTCTTTTTCTTTTCAAAATGCACATGATAGCAATCAAATGGCTATAATTAAATATTTAATTAAAATAGATAAATAATTAAAAACTATAAATGTAATTTACCTTTTTGTCACTTACCTATTTCAATATTTATTTTTCAACAATATTTATTTCCATAAATGTGATGCTTCACCTATTTCATCAAATATTTTGATCAAAAAGTTTAATTCTTTGGATTCACTAATTATTCATAATCTCATGAGATAAATAAATCATCAAATGCAGTAAATAAGCTCATAGATAATATCTAAATTCAGTAAATAATTTCTCATAAATGTAATATCAAATATCTAGGGTCAATAAATAATTTTCTCATAAATGTAATATCAAAACATATGGCATAGGTAGGAACATTTATGTCTAATGTGATCAACTTGAATCCATTCATACAAAACCAAGTTGAAACTTAGTTCATGTTGGGTTTTGGCTTGCATTAAGATCAAATAGGGGTTGAATTAATCAACTTTAATCTTTTACTTTGGCTAACTTCTTTGCTACTCTTTTTAACTTTTCTATACCATAATATCCTCATTTTATGTGTTTTACAACTATGACACTCTAACATGTTTATATTGATTTGACTATGTCATTAAGTTTAAAAAATGTTTATAGAGTTACTTTTTCTTTGATATCTAGTATGAGACCACCTCTGAATCTTGAAATCATATATGATTCAGATTCTATAAGATCAACTCAAGAAGATAAACAATAAAATTTGTTGACATAATTTGAAATAGATCAACTTCCCTATTTGTTGTTTTAATATTGTTGATATAAAATATGCTCATAGTCAAGAAGTAGAAAATGAGATTTTAAGAGTTCTTTCATTTTCCGTCACATTCGTGCATGTTCTTTGTATGACTTATAATGTGTGGATGATAATTGCTCCCACCAAGTATAAGCTCCTTTTAATTTATATGTAAATAAATTTAGTTGTTTTTTCTTCTAAAATCTCAATATATTAAAAAAAAACTCTACCTTTGTCGACCTATCTAACAACTCTGCAATCCCTAAATGACCATTAAAACATCACAAATCAATTTTCACGTGAAAGTCTCAAGAGTTATCATCTTCAAATTAGAGTTTTAGAATTACCAAAAATAGATGTAGTGTGGTTATCCAATGTAATTTCATTTGATGTGACCCTTTGAGGTCACCTAAAATTGTGATCTTTATGGAGACATGAATGACTTTCCAGATTAGTCATTCATGCCCAAAGCTATTTTAAAGTATCATTGACCGTTTCAAATCTTTAATATATTTTTTCTTGAAACTCAATAAAATCTTATTTTGAAAATGACCCAAGTCCCATGTCTGCTTTTATCCACCCGCAACCCACTTTCTTTATACCTCAAGAGCATCATCATCATTGTTATGAATTAATTTACCTTGTGACATCACTATATGTCAATTTTGGAATGTAAAATTTCCTTTGATACCAACTATTGCAATCTTAATGTGGAAGATTACATATCCTGAGTTTGAATTCACAAACCAGGTTCTAAATCCATAGAACTGAAACCTTAACCCTTGAATATTAAAGGGATGACCTTGAATCCACAAGATTGATAAGGTCTCTTGAATTTGCAAAGGGCAGTAAAATCAACAACTAGAGGGAGTGTAACATCAAAAGAGAGAAAAATTGAATGCTTCAAGAAAAGTTCCCCTCTCAAGTTATAATGACAGTTGTTATATAAGTCAAAAGAGAGATGAATAGATTCTTTGGGGATAAACTCTAACTAGCTCTAAAATGACCTTAAATAGACTAAGAGATTGAAATGACTTAAAATAGACTTTGAGCATCATTTAAAGTTGATAATTTCTTAAATTATCATCATTTTCACACTCTAGTTTATGAATTATATCATTTTCCTATTTTCTACAAGAATGTGAGTGTCAAAACAAATGACAAGAGGAAAATTAATTTACAACCATGATACATGGCACATAAAAAGGTAAAACTATAAATAAGATTCACTTGTAAATATTGCAAAATTGGAAGGCTTAATGTAGGGCACACAAGTCTAAAAGAGGGGAGCCACCACTAGCCCTCTCCTCATTCATGATCATCTCTCTCTCTCCTTCCTCTCTTGGTGCATCCCTCTCCTACCATGGGGACAGCTTGCTCCTCCTTTCTCCCTTGGCACCACCTACAGCACACCATAGGGGTTCAGCTTGTTTGCTCCCCCCTTTCCATTGGTGACAATGTTGACAACAGTCATGGGTCTCTTCCCCTGACATAGTAAGAAGAGGATCGACTAAAGATGCCCCTATGTGAGGCCACTATTCTCTCCTCATGTATGTTAGAAAAAGAGGGAGAAATCATTGTCATTTTGTTCCTTTAACTTTCATGTAATTGAACCTCTTTTATCCTAGTGAATTCAATCAAAATTTCATGAAACTTTATTCCCTTTCGCTTCATTGATTTTGAAATAGTCAAAGTCATTGAAAGAAGTGGGAAATCATCATCATTGGCCATTCGTGATTTATTTATGAGATGCATAGTTAAACCTTGAGAGTAATTTTTCTCTCAATGTGCATTTACGATTTCTATTCGTGGCTATTGACTTTCAAAGAGTAAACAAATCAGAATATCATCATTAATTAATATACATCAACTAATTTAGAACTCTCCTTGTGTTCGACCTGGTTTTTCACTAATTTATCAAGGAACTAATCTCACGAAAATCAATTTACAAATTTAAAATTAATAATATTAATAACAATGACTTAAGAATGATCAAAAGTATTTAGAGTACCTTTTAGAATAAAAGAGACATAAAGTAAGTTTACATAAATTAGCTTTCTTAAGCAAACTATTGGGTTTTCATGCCTTTTTGGGTCCAATTAGCTCTTGGGCCCTCTTCGAATACTCTTTTCTTCATAGCCCAAAGTCGTAGTGCTTGGGCCTCTAATTTTAGATTCAACTTTAGTTTTTGTGTTTTTAGTTACATCAAATGGGTTGTAAATATATCAAATATTTTTTTGAAAAAAGAAAACCTAGGTCTCATGTTTCTAACTATATCTCACATTTCAACAAGAAAGGCCAAATCTGTCAACTATTATATCCACTCCAACCATTATACAAGATATCACAATCACTGCATCGAAATGAAATAGAGTAATATCATCAATTGAAATTTTTACACCAAAAAAATTATTATGTGCCTAAATAAAATACTTGTTCAAAGCATAGTGTATTAAGTTTCACATAAACAATTAAAGAAGATGATCATGATGGAGAACATGACTAAGAAGAATTTTTTAAAAAATGTCAAATGTAATGTTGAGAAGAAAATTTTTGCACTTATTGTAATAAGGAAGAAGAAACATTCGTAACAACTGGTAATCACAACCTGATCCCATTCTGATCTTGATATGTGGAATTGTCTTGCGCCATATGTAATCATTAAATAAATTTTTATTTTTGAGTGTGAAATCATGATGAATATGTATAAATTCTTTAGGAATTACTCCTGAATCATGCAAAATGACAATTTTTATCTATGCCTTGACTTTGCATGAATTGTAGGTATTATTTAATGAACTTACCCCACTTGACTTCTTGAGCCTTTATTAAGTGCAGGAGCATAAGAAAATTTAATTAGACTTTTAAGAAGAGAGAAATGAGCCCAAGCCATGAGCTAGCCAAGCCCAATTAATGTATTTGAGGGGTGCCCAAGGTCCAGCCACTAAGTAACCGTTCTCTATTCAGAGCGGCAGCCGCCTCCCATAATTTTATCAATTCCTAAATCATGGAGACAATTACCTTCCACAATTGGGAGCAGCCAAGATGTGGATCTAATGGAATTTCCCACCTTCCTCATTTTTAGCAAGCCTTGAACCATGGAGGTAGTTACCTTCCACAATAAGGAGCAGCCAAGACATGGATCAATAGAGAAAACTAAGGTTATTATCTAAAAACTATATAACCACTCTCTTTTGATGTAAATATCACCTTGGTTCCCACCACAACAGTGGCTATTTGAATGAAAAAGTGGGTTAGAAGGTCCACTCTTGTTTAAGATGCATTAGAAGGAAGATCATTGAAAGTAGTCCAAGGGATTAAGGAGTTGTGCATCACTCGGCTTAGGAAAACAAAAAGAATGAGGTTTGTGTCAATCCCTCCCTTAATATTTATTGTTCTCATCTCCATAGGAACTTCATTATTCTTCTATCTAAAATTATTTTAATCTAGGTAAAATTATTCTCTTAGATCACCCACTTCAAATTCCCTACTATAGTTAATTGTATTCTCTACCCATCTATTTTATTGAAACCAACTCTAATCAAAATCTCCTTCAAAAATTCTTACTAACATTATAAGAATGAATCCTAATATTTCAATACCATAGCTCCTTGAGGAATTGACCCTTGCTCATCTTAAATTAAAAGAGTGAGGTTTTATAAATATTATTTGCATGAACTTGATTGCACTCACGACAATAATTTTACCCCCAAATTGAGTTCATCAACAACATAATGTGTTTCGAACAAGGTGTAGTGTAAATGAGAAGATATGTGACATCATATTTGATTCTTATAGTATTGAAAATATTCTTTCAATAATTATGGTTCAAAAATTAAAAGTCAAAAAGATAAAACTATCTAGATTGATTTGAAATTGGCTGGATTAAAAATGTGAAACTAAAGCCACAATTATACACGATGGTCAAAAAGATCAATTCTACCTTTTTTTCATAATCTATATGAGAGGCTGGTCAAAAAGTGTTAAGTGATTTCCGTGTGATTTAAGATTCATTAAATCATTTTTTATCCTCAAACATATATAATATTATATTGATTTTATTTTAGGTGTAAGATTGCCATATTTGCCTCATGATAGATTAAGTGATAATGAAAATTGAACTCACTAAGAGTAGTTTGAAGAATTACTGAAAAAACACTAATTAGGAAAGCATGAGTTTGTCTTGAATTCTTGTACTATTAGTTTCAATAAAACATGAAAGTTAGAAAATGTGTACACATAATAAAATAATTAAGAATATTACCGTCAAATACAGATTTTGACATTCCAAATTGCATGACATATTTGATAAGCTCTATGACTTAAATTTGTTTTTTATTAGTCATTTGCATTTCAGATTTGATGGTAATATCCTTTGGTTTATCAAATGCACCTTGACGTATGAGGACAATGAATGAACTACAAAAATCATTTCATTGAAAAATTCACTACTATCAATTATAGTGACATTTTAAATCATAATGTCATTAAAAATAAATTTATTCTTCATTTGTGAACTATGTTAAAATTTTTGTTCTCACTTATAATTAAAGTTTAATAAATATAATTTTTATGAGTATGAGCTTAGTCTTCATGAGATGGAATTCAAGTTAATGGCATTAAGACTAATGAAGAAAAAGTATGAGTTATCAAAGATTGCCTAATACCTAAATATACACTTGAGATGCATAATTTTTATGGTTTAGCCTCTATTTATAGAACATTTATAAGAAATTTCAATTATATTATTACTCTGGTTATTGAATTCATAAGAAAAAACATATTTGGACAAAAGCATCTAATATTTTTTTTTATGGTGAAAGAAAACTTATGTTATATTTATGTATTATCTCTTCAAAAAATTGTAAAATTATTTAAAGTAGAATGCAATGCATTGATTTTGAGAGTAAGAGTTGTGTTTTTCCAAAAATGTTTTCCAATTACTTAAGAATTAGACTATTATATTGCAATTAGAGTACTACATATTTGAGGTTATTGTATTATTCAATGAAATTTTTTTATTTACTGTTCAAACTTATAAATGGAGAAGTAAATACTAATGACACCTAGAGTATTAGGGGTGTAAATCTAATAAATGGTAGTTGTGTTGACTTCAAGAGCCTTAATTATTTTAAAAGGTTTTAACAATGACAAGCACACAAGAAAAGTAAATTGATAAAATTATATTTAATAATGTTTATACATAATATAAAATTTTTATTTTAACTTATGCTAAAATATAATATTTAAGATATATTAATTCATTTATAAGACATAATATTGATGCCAAATGTGTAGAAGATAATTCAAGGAATGTATATGATTCTTATGTTTTGAATTATAGATTTATGATAAATTTATTACTGTAGAGACTGCTAAAAATTACAAGCAATGTAATTGAGAAAAGTAAGCATTTAGACATGCATTATGCATGAATAACTGAGGTAAAATAATTACATGAGCGCTTATCTAATATAGATTTTTGTGATGTGAAATTTTTGTTTACAAATTTTTAGGTGAAAAATTAATTAACTAAATATGAACTGTATAAATGACCATTGAGAATTTTTAGAATATTGTTGAATATTAATTGATAAATAATTTT